>CM010617.1:10790540-11190540 GCA_003430845.1 Xanthoceras sorbifolium | reverse complement strand
AAAATCAGTAACTGGGTGTATTCAATATTCATAAATCATAATAAAGCCAATATAATCCATTTGAGAGAGAACCTTTTGGACAACTAAAAGTGGAATAATCCCATGTGGTTTTACAAAGAGAAGATTCATAACCATCCATTATCAGCTTCATCACCACCCATTTTTTCTGATTTCTTGTCTCTCCAACAGTTGACATGTTTTTCAAGTAGATGGATATTTTCTCTCGAATCTCTACTTCATCATCTGTGTGCTTCCCAATCACTTCCTATATAAAAGGGTGTGCAAATAATCAGTAATCACACCCAGAAAACAATTAATGGAAACGAATTGATGAACTCAATTAAAAGATTACCTGTAAAGTGAGATAAGTGGATTGATGGCTGAGAGAAGTAGATTTGGAAGATTTGAGTGATGTTGTAGAGGGTGATTCTGCTAATTCAATGTAGTCTCTGACCATTTGATCCAATTCTTCCTCTCCAATGCTTCCCATTTTTCTGATGATGATCCTAGCTCTGTAAGAACGATCAGGTTGAACAAGTCTTTCAAAATTGTCAACAAAAATATATTCCTGTCACTGTGCCATCAACATATATAATGGTGTTGTTTTTGATGCTGTATTTAACGTCATCAATTTGTTTTAAAAAAAAAAAATAATTAACGTTAAAATTTCATTTTGTTAATTTGTTCTTTTACATGAAAAGAAAGAAGCTGTAGATAATATATATTATAATATTTCTAAATTCTAATGCGTTAGCACTGGAATGGTAATGACATCTCTTGTTTATATGCCATGCATGCATAAATAGATATAGATAGATAATCCATCATGAATATTTCATTCTCTTCATTTCTCTGTAATTTATATACTTTTAATTTTAATATTTTCAGAAAAATAAATAATTTTGCAGTAAAAACTAAAAATAAATATTTTTATTCGTTTAATAATTAAATAGAATTATAATCAATTTGATTCAATTAAATCTAACACTAAAATAACAACTACTTTAAATTGGATTTATTATATATAATGGAATAAAGTTTCTAAATGTATATTCTTAAAAAAACACAAGAATATAGGTTTTTTTTTTTTTTTTTTTAAAGGAAAATTCTTTCAAAGGAAAAAATAATTACAAAGAAAAACAACAGTACCTAGGCAAGGGACCCATTGTCACCTTACATCTTCAATTTATGCATGGAAAAACTTTTACATGTCATAAATCAGAAGATTAGTGATGGTATGTGGAAAGCTTTTAAAGTCTCTAGAGGTGGCCATGAGGTGTCCCATCTTTTCTTTGCGGATAATCTCATCTTGTTTGGGCAAGTCACTAGAGAGCAAGTCATGCTTATAAAGAGCTGTCTCGACACTTTTTGCAATTATTCGGGCAGAATGTGAGCTATGAGAAATCTAGAGTTTATTGTTCTAAGAACATCCTTGGAAGGGTGGCTAGAGAGTTGGCTAAAACTTGTGGGTCTCCCATCACTGGTAATCTAGGTAACTATTTGGGGGTTCCTCTTCTTTATGGTAGAATCAACTCGAATACCTATAGAGTGATTGTTGAGAGAGTTCACAATAGACTAGCAGCCTGGAAGTGTGCTACTCTTAACATGACAGGGAGAGTCACACTCATAAAATCTGTCACCTCGTTTTTACCTGTCTACATTATGCAATCTGTTAAGTTGCATGGGGAGATTTGCAGCAGCTTGGATAGGTTAAACAGGTATTTTTCTTGGGGTCATACTTCTAATAGAAAGAAAATACATCTTGTCAAATGGGATACCATTTGCCTTCCTAAAAGAAGTGGGGGTCTGGGCATTAAAAAGACTAAGGAGATGAATCAGACCCTATTGGATAAGACTGGTTAGAGGATGATAAATGATGGACAAAGCTTATGGAGCTCTATCTTAAGGAGTAAATATATGAGAGGGGAGAACAATATTTCCAACAGTGCTAGATATAGAGGCATCTGCTCTAATGTCTGGAGGGCTGTTAAATTTGGCTTGTTACTGTTGGAAAAAGGACTGATTTGGAGGCTGGGAAGTGGCAATTTGGTTTCCTTTTGGAAGGATGAATAGGTTCCAAATTTGAGAGTTCTTCTTCCTTTTGCTTCTACTGAAATCTCTAGCTTGGACATAAAGGAAAAAGTTAGAGATTTTATTGACAATGGGAACTGAAATAAGGAAAAGCTGGTTGTTGTGGTTCCAACTCATGTAAGGAGTCAAATTCTCAGCATTTTTGTGGGCAACATAGGCAGTCGTCAAGACAAGCAGATTTGAGGTAAGGCCAAGAATAGGGAGTTTTCTGTGAAGTCAGCCTACCACTGTCAATTCACTCAATCTAATTAAAGCTGGAGGTTCATATGGGACCTTAAACTGTCTCTCAAGATCCTCATCTTCCTATGGACTGTCCTTTATAGTAAACTTCTCACCAATGTGCACAGAACCAGTAGGAACCTAGTTGCTGTTGAGAACTGTCCCAGATGTGGCAGTGGTAGGGAGGATTTAGACCATCGTTTGAGAAGTTGTAGATATTCTAGAGGAGTGTGGGAAGGCTGGATGAGAGGTATCACTAGTTCTAGGGCCTTTAATCAACACTTAGGGTGCGTTTGGTATGTGGACGGGACAGAACTTGGTGGGACGGGGCAGGACAGGACAGCTGTTCCATATTGTGTTCCATATTGTGTTTGGTATATCTGCGATAGAACTGTGTACTGTACTGTTATGCGTTTAATAAGGCTGGGACAGGACAATACAAGAGATTTAAATGACCAGAATACCCTTCTTGTCATGTTTAATGTTTGTTATAATATATCAGTAATAAATGGGACAGGACAGAACAAAATTTAAATGTTTTTATTAAATAAATTCTTTTATATGATATAATTAAAAAAAATATAATTAATAATTTTTATTAAATATAATACATAGCAAAAGTTGATACTGAATATTTTAATATGATAACAAAAGTGGTAGTATATTAATGGAATTATTAATATTTATCATATACCTGAAGAATTAACAAGTTGAGACTATTATGAATTGACTTGACATAATAAACTGTAATTAATCAATTATAATTCACACACAAGTGAGACAAGTTCTATAAAATACATCCGAAATTTCGCACTGATTTGGTAAAAAAAATATTCACTGTTCTAACAAAATAAAATTTTCAGACATGTTCACAATTCAAACAACATAAAAGTCTGTAACATGATAAAAATCCAACCAAATTTAAGTTTCAATAATGTTTACAGAATCATATATGAAAATAGTTACTTCTCTAGAATTGCCTTCACGAAATGTGGCTTGTACGAGTCATCCAAACCTTTCCAAATGTGCAACTGGTTTGGCATTTTTCCAAAATACATGGCAACACGTATCACTTTCGAACAATTAAGACTCATATCCTCTAGCTCAGACCCTAAACGAGTCAATACATCCCCTCCCGTAATAGCCTCAGTCAACTTAGCAATATCCTCGGATGCTCTTTCAATGCCTTTCTCAAAAACACCAGTGATGTCTGCTATAGCTGAATTCACGTTCCTCTTTCTCTTTCGCTTTGATGTTTGTCCTGAATTTGGAGCTGAGGAAGCGGAGGCAACATTTGAAGGAGCTGCCATAGACTGAGTGAAAGAAGCTTCCATTTCATCATTTTTCAATCCCATTTGATCCAAAGCATCTGCTGCAGATTTGGCCATACTACCTGTTGCTCGTTCATAATGTGGGAATGGTCTATTAGCCGTATAATTCTTGTTAAGATGTTTCTAGAAAAAAAAAACATATATATGTTAGAAAATTTAAATTATTTTACACAACAATAATACTATTAATTGTTTACTTTATAGAATTAATATAATCACTAACCTTCAAGTATGCCTCTAGAATGTCAGGACTGTCAACAGTAACACATTTGCATGCGTCATCTTAAACGAACCCACTTATGTTGAGCATATCATAAGCTGCTGAATATTTATCTTTCATACGTTTCATTTTGTTTTGCACATGTTTTGCCGTTATATTAATGTTTTCAATTTTTTCATGTATTTTTGCAACAACATGTTCATAAACACCGGACCTAAAATTACCTGTGTCGTATTTACC
Organism: Xanthoceras sorbifolium; assembly: GCA_003430845.1. Taxonomy (NCBI): domain Eukaryota; kingdom Viridiplantae; phylum Streptophyta; class Magnoliopsida; order Sapindales; family Sapindaceae; genus Xanthoceras; species Xanthoceras sorbifolium. The sequence goes on along the minus strand of CM010617.1, from coordinate 11,186,439 downwards.
ATCGTTAGCAACAATCTCTTCGAGGATGCTAATCAGTACATCCTCTTCTTTAAGTTTCCAATTACGAGGAAGTGGTTGTTTGAGCTAGAGTTTGACTTAGATGGGTAGGAGGAGGAAGAAAGCTGCAGCAGCTCTATATATAGAAAACCCAAATAACCCATAAAACCTAGAAAACCCATTTCAACAACCAGTAGAAAACTCAGATAACAAAACAAGTAAATCAATCCCAAAAAAAGTTGAAAACTTTATGCTTTCACCAAGACCACAACCACACAAAATAAATATATTTTAAAAGCATTAAAAAACTAAAATTGAGAGACTTCATTATTGAGTCATTTTTTACAGGAGAAGAGCATACCGGTAGCGAAGGTGATAGGAGCAACAATGGGAGACGGCTTGACGAGGGAAGAATTTAGGTTTTTTTTTTTTTTTTCTGATGAGAGTTTTGGCAGTGAGATTTATGATGAGAGACAAAAAATTTAGGTTTTTTTTTCTTTATATAGGATGATTCATTTGTAATTTTTAAAATAAATAAGGGTATATCAGTTATTTTAGACCTTGTCTCATGTCATGCTATAGGTTGTCCGAGGATCTAGCGTGGGACAAGATTTTGTGTTTTTTGTCTCATGTTGTCCAACGTTGTCCAACACCTATGTCGCGCCAAACATGGGACATGAACAACTTATCCCACGTTGTCCTATCATGTCCCATGTACCAAATGCACCCTTAGAGGACTGGCTGGCATATAACCTGCAGGATAAAAAGAAAAGGAAGGACAAGATACCCAATTATATGTTCTTTTCTTTCTCTGTGTGGTTCATATGGAAGTGGCAGTGCAAGGTTGTTTTTAATGATAAAGTTAAAGCTTCAGTTGTGGATCAAGGGGTTATTACTTGGACCCTAGCTAGCTCCTTTGATAAAAATACCAACCTCACCCAGTGCTACTATCTGTCCTGGGCTCCTTCTAGAGTTGGCTGGATTAAAATCAATACCGATGGTAGAAGGAACATAAATTCTAGGGTTATAGCTGCTGGTGGAGTAGCTAGGAGCAATGATGGCCAATGGATTAAGGGATTTGCCATGAGCAGAGACAAGGGCAACAACCTTGAGGCAAAGATTTGGGCTGTTCTTGAAGCCTAAAAATGGCTTGGGAGAGTGGCTGGAGAAGTGTGAAGCTTGAGTTAGATTGCTTGGAGGCTATCCACCTAATTCAAAGAGGCTGCAATGACAACAATCCCCTTTGGTTTCTCATCCAAGAGTGCTGAAAGCTAATAGAGTTGCCTTGGAACTGTGAGCTGGCTCATGTTTACAGGGAGTGCAACTCTCTTGTTGACATTATGACTGCCTTTGGCCATTCAATTACTTGTGGTATTCTCTTCTTTGAGGAACAACTCACTTTTGTTTTCTCTATGCTTTCTAAGGATGAAGAGGGTTTTGCCTTTGCTAGAGATTTAAGTTTGTAAGTGCTTTGCTGAGTCGGTGCCCTATTTTATACTTAAAAAAAAAAAAAAGAACTCCTCTACAGTGAGGTTCCTAAAACGACTAGGATAGGAATCATTCACCCAAATACCAAATAACATGACAAAATTCATTAAGAGCTAATTTTGCTAGGAAGTGACCTATAACTAATAAATTATCTATTATATAATTTCATAATTAACATGGTGATTGAAAGTCATATAATATATTACTTGGACATAATTTTGAATAAAATATTTAGACAATCAAAGCAAAACACAATTTAAAGAGAGATTCTTTTTCAAAAATATAAATGGAAATCGTTGTCATGACTTTTTACTCATCAATCCTAATAAATATATATAGTGAATTGCACTCAGGTACCCTAACTTTTATTATAATTGCACATTTAATGTCAATTTTATCATAATTACACTTAAATACTCTACTTTCCGTTGATCACCGTTAAAGTGACAGTTGACCAAACGGTTTATGGTAAAATGACGAGACTGCCCCTGCATAAATGTGTTCTGACATAAAACTAAAAAAATAATTATTAAAAAAAATAGTAATAAAATAATAATTAAAATCTTTTTTTTTTGAAAAAAATCACAGATTTGGAAATGGAAGAAATTTCCAAATCTGGATTCCTTCACAGTTCAAAAAAAAAAAATCAAAAATGCAATTCCCAGATGGAGAAATACTCAGATTTGGAGATGGAAAAAGTTTTTCAGATCTGGATTCCTTAAGAGTTACAAAGGAAAAAATAAAAAAAAAATAAAAAAATTGAAAACTATTTCTGGGTTCGTGTTCGAACCCAGATCTGGGTTCGAGCACGAACCTAGAAATCTAGGTTTGTGCTCGAACCCAGAACACGAACCCAGATCTGGGTTCGAGGAAGCCATCAGAAATTTTTTTAATTTTTTTTTTTTGGTGATGTGGTGGAAGAGTTTCCAGATTTTCAGATCTCTGGAAACTCTTTCATCTATTTTTTTAAAGAATATTTTTAATATATTATTTTTAAAATTAATTAAAATATGACGTGACATATTTTTATTGGTTGGATGATTTTTTAAATTTTTTTAAAAATGAATTTAAACGTAAAAGACCAATTTGCCCCTACCGTTTGGTCAACCGTCACTTTAACGGTGGTTAACAGAAAATAGGGTATTCGAGTGTAATTATGATAAAATTGGTATTAAACGTACAATTATGATAAAAGTAAGGGTACTTGAATGCAATTCACCCATATATATATATATATATATATATATATATATATATATATATATATATATATATAAAAGATAACATCTTTGACTGCCAGATCAATTATTTGAATTGCCACGTCAATGCGATAGGATAAGAATATAAAATTCCCGCAACTTCAAAAATTATTTATAAATACAGTTTTTTAATGGAAATTGTACCTTAATACCGCGGTCAAGACGCACTTCAAGTGTCAATGAACTCTATCAATTCTCGACTTTTATTTAATTAACCAAAACTCATCAAAATTCTTGACATTTAAATTAATTACCCTTACCCCTTACACAATAATTGTTAGAAACTTGATATAGTTGGTAATTTCGTAACAAACAAATAAAAGTGAGAATTATGCATTTCACCAACATTGGAATTTAAGATATCTCAATAAATTAAAGAAAATATATTTCAGACACATATAATGAAAATATGAACATACTTGAACAAAGTTAAAGATAAAAAAGTAAAATAAATTAAATTTATGGAATGTGATGCTCAAGCATGGTTTTAGACTTTTAGTCTATATATATTTTATGCTCAAACATTGTGTATATATATCTAATAAGGTTTCTTAAAGCATTTTTTTTTTTTTGATAAAACATGTTTTTAATTGAGAGTTTAAGTTGATGCAAAGTATATTTAAAAAAAAAAAAAAAACACCATCCGTTACAAAATTCATGGCAAAAAATTTTTTGATTAGCTAAATTTTTGTTCGATTATTAATTGATTAACCAAACCTAGTGGGTTTTATATGAATAACCTAAAATAACTAAACCTTAAAAAGTCGATTAAATTCGGTTCGATTAAGTTCGGTTATTTCTGTTTGGGCGTCATTAGGCTTAAATTGTACTTATGGGCTTAATTAGGCCTTTTGGGCCAAAAATCATTTTTTTTAATATTTTATCCAATTGTTTGTAATTTTTAAACCTATTGCTATCTCATTGTATTAGAAAATATACAATTTTCTTTTAATAAAAACGTCCATAATAAAATCGTCCATAAAACAGTTCATGTCATACAGTCCATAATTAAATCGTACCATAATAAAAACAATCCCAGCAAGCAAAACTAAATTTATTTGACATAAACCAAGAACCGATGTAGTATATTATATCACACTAAACTAAATCACAACATTAATTCACTAATACCAATAAAATAAAAACATCGCATTCAAGTATCACATAAAAATAAAAAAAATAAGGATTTCATGCTTCACAAGTTAATTTCACTTAAATTGAGAATATAAAATCACAGACATTTCATTTCTCTACTGAAACAAGCAAACAATCAGTTAACTAATTAAAATTAATTCATTGCACACCACAAAGAACTAATTAAAATTCAAGTCATAAACGATCCTTATATTAACAGAATCAACATATATAAATGAAAATAAAAACAATTTACTAAATTGAAAACGAAAATCAAAGTATTTGCGCTAGTACAAGAAGTGAAGTGATAGAATAGAAATGGAAACATACACATATACCTGGAATCCTTTTTTTTTTTTTAATTTATATAAGTTCAGTTATTTACGGTTTTGACACCCATAACCTAACCATAACCAATTTTTATTCAGTTATCAAAGTGACTAACCAAACCTTCACGAGTCACGATCCATAATAAAAAATAACCTCATTTTTTTGGTTATTTTCGGTCATTTTTGAATTGGTTAATGTGCCCACGCTTAAGTTGATTAATCTGTTTGGGACACTTTAAAATGATAAATTGAAATATATTTTTGTATTTTCAATCAATTTCAGAGTAAATCATTTCTACAATGTATTAAAACATAACATTTATAAGTAAAAAGAGATAACAAATAAAACTACATTTATAAGTAAAAAGAGATAACAAATAAAACTAGCATTGTAATAATGTATCATTTGCGCCGAGTCTGAAAATAGAAAATAATAAAAAATTTACAAATTTATCGGTACTGATACTTGACATTAAAATTCGTAGTACGACATAGTAATGACATGTATTCAATGTTTATTCAAAATAAGATAAACAAGAATAATAATTACTCAACATACATATATAGTAGTTGGAACCATACATATGACAGAAAAAGAAAAATATTTTAACAATCAATACAATCAACTATAATTTTTAATTCATGTCTATTTTTAGTGATTATAGAGGACTAAAAATAGACACTCTTATATTTGCCCATCAATGAAGATTGTGCTTCTTCTCTTTGATGGGTTGGTGTTGTTAGTGTAAAACCTCTATAGTTTCCATATGTTTATTGCTCTCTAAAGGTGCTCTCCTTGCAGCATTTTTATTTTTTTTATTTTTTTTTTGTGTAGATGCTTATTGAATTTCTAGGTAGTTTGAAAAGATATGAAAAAGAATTGTGCTATATTTTCTGTTGTCATTATTTACTAGGAATATAACACGTTCTCCTGAATTTCTTATGAAGAGAGGCCTAAAAACATGCAAACAAAATTTAATCTCATCGAAGGGCATTAGGGATAAAGTTTTTCTTATGTTTAAATTTTACTCAAAAGATATTAAAAACCATGGAGCTCTTATTAATTTGGTTTTGTATTTTTATGAGTTTAATTATTTTAGGGTGAATTGCACTAAGCTACCCTGAGTTTATTTATAATTACACATATAATATCAGTTTACCGTTTATTACACTCAAGTATCTTTAACCGTGTTAACTACTGTTAAATTAACGGTGACCTTAACGGTTTAAGGGTAAATTGGTTTTTTACCCATAATTTATTATTTTTTTAATAGTCTGACCAATCAGGATGCGCCACATCATCAATTAATTTTTTAATAAAAAATTAATTTTAAAATTTTTTAAAAAAATTAAAAGGAAATATCTGGATTTCCAGATCCCTTCCTTCAACCAGAAAAAAAAAAAAAGTAAAAGGAAACTGATTTGAAGAGATCTGGAAAAATATCCAAATCTCTTCCCATTTGTATTTTGGAGTCTTGTTGGTCTTTTTTTTTTTTTAATGATCAAAAGGCAATGGTTATTTCTTAATTTATTCTGATAGTGGGATTCTCTTTCATTTTAATTCTATATCCTTTTGAAATTGTACTGGAACATTCCTTAACCCTCTTCTTATTTTCTCTAAGAAAATAAAAATACATTGCTTCGTAGCTGATACACTTGAATCGAAACAGAAAGCCTAGCTGCAACCAACCCTATTCTTCTATTTTCCTCTAGTTGTTGCTTCCTCAACTCTGACAACATATATATATATATATATATATATATATATATATATATATATATATATTGGATTATGGATGGTTGAGGATTGATTGGGAGAGATGTAGATGGAGATGGTGATGGTGATGATGATGATGGAGGTGGTATTGGATTGGATCGAATTTCTTCTTTTTTTGTCTTTTTTTTTTTTTTTTGGATTATGGATGGTTGAGGGTTGATTAGGGGAGATGAAGATGAAAATGGAGATGGAGATGATGATGGTATTGGATTGGACAAAATTTCTTCTTCTTATGTTTTTTTTTTTGGTTTGTTGTGATACATGTTTTTAATTTTTTGGTGGATGATTGATGAATTGATTGTGTATTTGAGATTGAATTAATTGACTATGGAAATGGAGATGGAGATGGAGATAGATGGTATTGAATAATTATTATATTTTTTAATAGGGGTAGTTTACTCATTTTACTTAAAAATTTTGATCAACTATTAAAACTAACGAAGTCAAATAACTGTAGGTTACTTGAGTTTAATAAACGGTAAACTGACATTATATGTATAATTATAGATAAGCTCAGTGTAATTTAGTGCAATTCACCCATTATTTTATTACTTATTTTTTACAAAGCAGAATGGATGAGCTCGTTGCAAACCAACCTAATGCATCTACAGATGAAAGCTTTAATCAAGATATGTATGAAATTAATGGTCTAAAGGTTAATGTGTCTCCTCTAACTTATGGTCTTGGGATGTAAAAGTTCTTCTCATATTAAGACATTAAAGATGTTGAATAATGAGAGAATTCTAAGAGAGACAGCAAACAAAAAGATAAAATATCTTGAGACTGAAATGAATCAGCTGAGATCCCAACTTAAAGAGATGGAGGAATTGAAATCTCAGTTTGACTTTTGGTGATGTTTCGACAACAATTTTCAGATTCATCTAATCCTTCGTAGTTTTATGTTGTGTTAATGGATTTTATAGTTTTTTTTATAAGTTCGAACATTTTTAAATTCCATTATATGAGTAGATTATGTATTGACTTTCATTAACTTAACTTTTTTATTAATTTTAAAATATTAAATATTATTTAAATTTCATTGAACAATTAAATATAGATATTATGTCTTTCTGTATGTTTATTTTTTTATATATAGATTTGTCAATTTAATCGTAAAAATTTAAAATTTTGACATTTTAATAGAATATTAATATTACTAATAAAATATAACCATAATTATTATATTGTTATCAAAGTAGAAACTAAAAAAGTAATAAATTGAAATGTCATTAAGTATACGTATAGTGACAATTTTGAAATGTTCAATTGTCACAACTTTTATGTATAGTGACACAATTTTATTAATAGTGACGCAATTTTTAAACAATCAATTATCATTAAGTTTAAATATAGTGACACAAATTGTTTTTGATTAATTGTCACTAAGTTTGTATATAGTAACACAATTTTTATATGATCAAGTTTCACTAAATTTGTATATAGTAATACAATTTTCAGATGATTAATTGTCGCTAAGTTCGTGTGTAATAATAAATTTTTTTGATAGTTAAAAGTCATTAGGTTTGTCTATTTTGTCAAACCAACTAATGAGTGAAGAGATGTGTGGGGGTGAAAGGGTTCTTGTATAAGTAAGTGTGCTGCTTTTTTTTTTATGCTTTTAAATTGCCATTGAGGGTAAATAACTCTTTTAACCTTTCTATGTTGAAACCACAGTTAATTTAATGGTGATCAATATGGTTAAGGGTACTTGACTGTAATAAACATAAATATGACATCATGCATGTTATTATGGACAAAGTCATGGTGCATGAGTGCAATTCACCAATTATAAAAAAGTGTTCTTAAGCTAATTTATTGTTTTGCCAATATATTTGTAAAATGACTAAAACAATTTTTCTTTTTTTCTTAAAAAAGAAATGCAGTGAAATACTTAAAATATTATGATGACATTTGAGTCAATCTGTTTCTTTTAAAAAAAAAGCTTAAAAAATGTTTTTAGAGAAGCTCTAAATTTAAGTTTATAATGAGCTTTTTAAAATTAAAAAAGCTCTTCTCAAATGGATCCAAACAATCAAAAATAATTTAAAAGACCTTCTTGCACAGAAGCCATACCAAATACACTTTAAGTTAATATATTGAGTTGTCAATTAACTCTATATTGATTCAATTAGCAGTAGATTGGTAGAGAGACACTTGTAAATTGATTTTACTTCCTTTCTCTACTCTAGTTTTAGGTGCAGAAGTAGAGTACCATGAAATGACTCACACATCATGTGAGCTTATGTGGTTAAAAGATCTTTTCGAAGAACTGGATCTAGATGTCAAAAATCCATATGTGATGTATTGTGCTAATCAAGTAGCAACGCATACAGAATGCAACCTAATTTTTGATGTGCGAACCAAGTATATAGAAGTAAATTGTTACTTTATACAGGAGATTGTGATGATAGGAAAGATAATTACTATGTATATGAAATCAAAAAATTAAGTTGGAGATATATATATATTTTTTTGACCAAAACTGTGCACAAGATACTTCAGCTGAGGGAGAACGTTAGAACGGTTAAAATTAACAAGATATTTCAGCTGAGAGGGAGAGCGTTATAACGGTTAAAATTAACCGTTAATTAGCTATTAGATTAAACTGTCAATTAACTTTAGATTGATTCAATTAGTATTACATTAATTCATCAACTTTCCTACTTATTTAAACTATGGACTGGAATAAATATAAAGTGTTGTTTTTTTTTTTATGAAAACACTTCAACACTCAAATTATGGCATATTTGCGATAGCTTATAAAAGTGGTTTATTGGATTTTTAGGTCCAAAAGCTGTTTTTGGGCTCGTTTGGATGTTCCCGCAGAAGAGCTTTTAAGCTTTAAAAGTTTTTCCAGTCAAAACTAAAAAATATAACTTTTGCAGGAAGAGCTTTCAAGAAGCCAAAAGTTCAAAATAAAAGCCCTGACAAACAGGGTCTTAGATTAGTGTGGACTTTCTTCTCAAATTTATCTAAGAGCATCTCCAATGCAAATATGTATTTTTGAGTATTTAAATAGTGCCACATTAGCATTTCTAAATAATATGGATATACTTTGTCAAAAAAATTATAGAAATGCATATTTACTTCTCCAATGTGAGTATTTAAATAGTAATTTTAAACCAATCACCACAAGTCATTTGTTACATTCTCTCTCCATTCAATATGACAATTAAATGCATTGACAAGTTAAAAATCATAGTCAGCATATCAAGGAGGATATCTACAATTAGAAACTCTACTTGATATTCTCTAACTTTTTTTTTGCTACATCATATCAATATTAAAGTTAGATAATTGCATTGGAGAATGTTTTTTTAACTTTTTCAATAAATATCCTATGTGACACTCAATTTTCTCCAAATGCATAATAGCATTGGAGATACTCTAACCATTCATTTTATAAAATTGATCTTAATAATCAATAATAGTTTGGGTTTATAACCATAAATTTAATTAGATGGTAACAACATCTCTCAATAAATATTAAGATCGTAAGTTCAGATCTCCAGAGTAAAAAAAAAATATAAATAAAAAATAAAATGTTTGTGAAAACGATACCTTTTATGGTTAAATTAAAAACAGAATAACTTAAATGAATTAAAATGTCATAAAATATTAAAAATTGATCAATGTATTAGAAGCCATCATACAAAAATTCACACTTATACATTAAAATTTTAGGTTTAAGTCACATCCCTTATTTAAATTTTAAATTTATGTTTTAGAAAAGAAAGTGATCATATCTCATTCACGTTTAAATCATTTAAATTATCATTTAATTGGATTGGTTTTTAATTTGAAATCGTATTGAATTATCTTAAAATATTCTTCAAAATCAATACTGAAATGAAGTTCCCTTCAAACCTACCAGCCAACGTACCTGGCAAATGAGAAAAAAAAAAAAGAAAAAAAGTCGCCTACCAGTCTACTGATGACGTGGAACTATTAATTGTCATGTTACCAGGAGGGCAAGCTGACGTGGTAAAAACTTTGCTCTTTCTCAGATCAATAACAAAATAAAACTACAGCTTAAGTACAAACATCAGTTCCACAGCCCTACATCTCACTCAAACCACCCGAAACCAACGGTGTTGATATTGTCTGTGATGAAAACAAATTTACCGTTGATGTGACTGTAGATTATTCATTTTTATAAAGGCAACAGTACCTACGTACGTTTGCCAACCGCCTAAGCAAAAGTCAGTTTACTGCTGATTCAGATTGGTACCAATAAATATACAAACACGTTTTCTTTTTTCTCGTTTCTCCGATTATTTTCCAGCAAAATTTTGCTCTTAAATTTTCCAGGGAAATTTTCCACTCATAGGTCAGAACGTTACCCATCTATTTAATTTCGTTTATTACTGTCTCAGATTATCAATTTTGTTTTTGGTAGCTTGTATTTGATTTTGTTTTATTTGTTCTGATTGATGTTTTAGGGTTTTTGTATTTGATTTTTTGCTAAATGTGGTTTTATTTTGGTACTTAAAGTGTTGATGACCGGTTTTTGTTGCGTTAGTAGAGTTTATTGGATTTCAATTTCTTTCTTTCTTTTTTTTGATTTGTTATGTTTGGTTGCTGAGAAAATCAGGTGGATAGAAGTTTATGGAATTTGAGTTTTTGCGTGTTCTTTTTATTGTTTAGTTTGGTGTAATACAGCTGAAGTAAGCCCAATGCCCATTCTAAGTTTAGGTTTAGTGTGAGCTTTCTGTTAACGCAGCAATTAAACCGTGCGTTACTTTCTATTTTACTATAATTTTTGTCAACTTGTGATTATATTGTTAAAGTTGAATGCAAGTATTTTAACACCACAGTTTGGACATATTATACTATTGTGGAGCTCTTTGGAGGACCAAGAGTAGTTAAGATATTTAGTATTCAGTTTCAGGCTATATCTGAAATTAGGAATCCAATGTGGGTTTTAAATCAGAATAGAAATCGATCAAATTAGTTCTCGTATAGGCTTTGTAGAGTAATTAGTACTGTTTTGTAGAGTTCTTATTAATTCCTCCACAGAGGTGTTTCCTCAAAATGACATTGACTGGCACTTTTGACATGTGAAGAACTCGGTAGAAAGAAAGAATTTTGTTGCTGGCTGATGTTGTGTGCAAGAGAGATGACTCTTTTTGATTGGGTTATGAGCAGGTCATCGTGAGATATGTTGAAGAGTTGGTGTGGCTTGGATGATGGTACCTTGGATTTAGGTAGTGCTGCAAATTTTTATTTTTATTGAAACAGAGTGCTGCAGTTGTTTTAGTAGTACGATTGAGGCTTAATTTTATAGCAGTTTGGGCTTATAGGCTGAGATCTAGGGGGTTTATTGTCAAGTTTTACGTCAAAATCAAAAGTGCTTGCTTGTCATGCCTTTATAACTATTTTGTAAATGGTATGGATGCTGGCTGCTTTGCTTGTTTACGCTGTTGCTTTGGTTGTTAAAATTTGATTGGAAGTTGGACAGTACTTCCTTAATGAGACAGGTAGGTGTGAGATGTATATATTGAAGCTAATGGCATAGTTCTTGTTGTTTGGATCATATTTAACTGTTCTGCACTATTTACAGGATCTGCATTATTATTTCTAGGGTTTAATTGATTTTTGTTGTAGTTCTTTTTGTGTTCACTGTGATTATTTTCATCACAGGCCCCCTGCCTTTGGAAGCAAGCTATCATTTTTTCTTATGACAATGTTTATGGTCATGCACTGCACATTAGTTTGAAGAGTTTGTTGCAGCAAAGAGAAGGCTGATTTCCTTGGCAATATTGTAGTTTTGGGAGAGGAGTTGTCTGCTTGACGTTGATTGAAGATTCAATTACTGAAGAAAAAGGACTGATATGAATATTCTCAGAGTACTGTTGCAGATTTTGTAACATGAAGTCTTGAAAGAATTGGTAATTTAGCCTTGATCAAGCATATGTTTTATATTAACATATTAAGCAGAATTCATTTTTTTTATGGGCTCGATGGGATGGAGGGGTGTTCTATATTCTTTATTTCTTCTTCTCACTATGGTTCAATCATCAAACAGGGCATTGAAAATGGGATTGCCAGCCATGGGTGCTGAGTCAGAATCAGCCATAGCCTTCAGCTGGCCAATCTTCAGTGCAAGCATATTTGTTTTTGTAGCTCTTGTCCTCTCCATGTATCTTATCTTCGAACATTTAGCTGCTTATAATCAGCCAGAGGTTCATGCTCATATTCCCTTTTCCAGATTTTGGGGTTACCTTTACATAATATATTTTATGTTATGCTCTGTACTTGCTATTTTATAGTACTAGTTCGTTGTTTCTATGTATGACCTAATGTCATCCCATGTAGCTTGGCTTACTGTCTATTTATGTCAATATAATCCTCCAGGTTTGATGATTGCAATCTTAACATTTAATTTCAGGAGCAGAAGTTCTTGATTGGGCTTATTCTTATGGTTCCTGTTTATGCACTTGAATCGGTATGACAACATATAGTGTTCTTCCTCACCTCTGCCTCATTTTTGCGTATCTATATATTCTGAAGTTTTACTGATTTCTATAGAAAGGTTTACTTATTTCTGTGGAATTGCCTGCTTGGATGCAACTACAATGATTGTAAAGCTTCCAGTCATCTTCATATTATTGTGGACCTAATCATATGGTAGAAAATGAAAACATTCTGCTATTGCTTCTTTTTTGGTAGTGATGATCTATTCACTGCGGAGTAAATAATCATCAGCTGATGTGGTGATATATAGTTACTTTAATATGAAGCAAATAGTCATCAACATATGCTGTGTTTTTTCATCTATTGAATTTATAGCTACCTTGGGTGTGTAAAAGAATGGTAAATTGCTCTGTTGATGCTATTGCCCCTGCAAAAATAGTACTGTGTGAGAACTTACATTGTGTTGGGGCAGTGTTGAATACTTGAATTGTTCATTTTTCCTAACAATTGTATGCTAGAGACTTATAAATATGGAAAGACAACGGATTGGAAAATGTTGAACTACAGTAGAGTTGTCATGCAATGTATTGTTAAGATACATTAGCGCCAAATAATTTAAGTAACTAAACTGCACGGAATTTGATTGTTTTCATTTCACCCTTGTTAGCTAATATTATTGTCTTTCTTAGATGATAGTATTTCTAAATTATTGCTAGTACTTGGCAATATTGAAAATAATCGAGAATGACCTAGACTTTCTAACGACAGTTGGTAAACATGTGGAACTTGGCATCTGTTACAGATATCTTATTTGAAACTGATATTGAATCATCTTTTAGACCAGTAGAATGTTTTGCATGATGTTGGTTTCAAGTTCTGCATAATTGCAAATGAATTTGGGATTTTTTTTAAGCGTTTCATCTTAAATAAATTTAACTTTTCCAGAAATATGTGGCAGCTTCGTACGTTTGTTTCACTTAAGAATCTGCATAACTCAGTTTGTAAAATTTTAATGCTAGGAGTATTATAGTTATTGATTATGATAGCTTTATCTCGTTTCACTGTTGTATACAGTATTATACATGACAGTTATAAAATTAGAATCTTGGTATTATGCATGATTTGATAAACGTGTGTTCACAACAGTGAGCAGATCTTGCTAACAATGAGTTACTGTACCTTTGTTTCTCTAAAGCTCTTATCTGTTACACCTTACATAGATCTCAGTGTTTGTAAATGTTGTTCTACTTATTTACATATATTTACGAAAAATATTATCTTTTGTCTTGTAGACATCCATTTGATTTTTGCCTCTCCCTTAAGTGTTAAATAGTTGACTGCTTTTTTTGCTGTCTCCATGAAAATTGTAATAGTTGACAAAACATTAGGGTGCGTTCGGTACCGTTGCACCTACGTTTTTCATTTTTCACTCTAGAAAAAATGCAAAAAATTTAGTTTCATTCTTTGGAAAAATGAAAACAACTGCTCTATAAAAATTTTCTTCCCAAATATCTATTAAAACGCAGAATAATGTGTTTGCAACCCATTTGGTTCCTCTTTGCTTCTCTTGGCTACAGAGTTAAAACCCGTTGATTGACTTATGATTTAGATCACAACCAGTCAGAAGTATTTTGATCTCTTTTGCTTCTCAATCTGCTGTGTTTGACACCAATCGAGCCATGCAAGCATACACTGAAAGAAAGTGGATAGTTATCATTGTATTGAGAGCAGAAAATAATAGAGAGAATCTCTTTTATATGCTTTCTAGATCTGTGAACTGTTTAGAAATGGGATTTTTCAAAGTAAGAAATGGAAGTCATGATATTGGATAAAGAAGATAAGGATGAGAGATACACAAGTGTCCATCGATTTGCAAATATATGTATTTTTAACAATTCTTTTTATTATAACTTAAAATTTGTCATTTTTCTCATTTTATTTATTTTTTAATTATTAGTGCCAAATTTATAAAATATAATTATTTGATTCATATAGAAGTTTAGTACTTGCTATCAGTCTATCAAATTAATTTTTGTTTTTATTTTTAGTAAACAGTTTTCAATAAATTCAACCTGGCCCATTTTCGATCTTGAAAAGATCAAATTGTTTCTCATTTGCATTTAATTTTATTCTGAAAAAAATAGAAAACAAAAATGATGCTGAATGGCCCCTTAATGTCTTGGCATCTGTATGCTTGCAATTTTCCAAAAATTGAGTTTGTAGGTTATAAAGGGAGTAGCAAATATCAATATGCTTTGGTGGATTTATTGTGAATTATGATTTCAATGATTTTCTGGGCAGTTTTTATCATTGTTGGATTCAGAGTCTGCATTCAACTGTGAAGTAATACGGGACTGTTACGAAGCATTTGCACTTTACTGCTTTGAAAGATATTTGATTGCGTGCTTAGGTATGTTGGCTGGATTCTGATGCTCTGATGCCCCTTTCATATATTATAGCTATCATTATCCTTGAATGTTACTTGGAACTAATTGGAAAGTGGTTACATATTTTTCTTATCTTTTAGTAACTTGGAGGATGACTCTGAACATGCCTGAAATAATGTAAATCAAGAAGTAGAACTTGTTGCATCATTAACTCATTAAACAAACCCTGTATATTCATATTGGCGTACTCATATCATATTATATTTTTGAAGTATTCACTTGTGCTGTCAAACTATGATTGCAATTAAAAATTGTAGATTAGAGAGCTCTATTTGTAAAGTTTAATCTTGTTTGTATTCTCAGATTTTCAAACTCAGGGGAAAGAATAGAAATATTACTACTGGCATGGTTAATGTAGTGAATACACTGATTGGAACATGCTTATATACATAATCCCAAATTGTAAGTGTGTTTGAATACACTGATTTAACATGCTTATCACTGATGAAGCAATAAGTTGATGAGGAGCATATATATCTGGGTTGGCACCCCTGTAATGTCTAATTAAGATGCTTAATTATTGCCAAAATAAATTATTGTAATCAAAAGATGCTTAGCAACCTTTGTGCTTAGGTATTCCTTAAAAATAAATTAATGTAAAATAAAAAAGATGCTGAGCTACTTTTTTCTCACAAACAACAGAGTCCAGATGCCTATCCCTTCACCTCTTCTCCCCTTGAGTAGTTGTTCATTGAGGCAATGCCCGGGCAAGTGAATTTTTTCCCTGATGCAGTAGTTTGTACACATACTTTGTACATTGCTGTTTTAATTCTACTGGAATATTTTCTGTGAAATGTTTCTTCCATTGTTTCCTGACTTCCATTTTATTCACTGTACTTAAAATGTGTCTCTATTGCAAAAATCTTTGATTTATCTATTTCTTGAAAATAATTTGTGATTGTCATATGAATTTTGATCAAATTTGCCTTTGATTTGATGAAAATGACGCTGTCTAAAGGTGGGGAGGAAAGAACAATTGAATTCATGGAAAGTCAGACTGTAATCACTCCCAGCACACCACTTTTGGAAGAATCTTATTCCTATGGAGTTGTTGAACATCCTTTTCCGTTAAGTTGCTTTCTGAGGGATTGGTATCTTGGTTCTGGGTTCTATCATGCTGTAAAGATTGGCATCGTTCAATATGTATGTGTTGAATCATTTCGCTGCTTACATCTCTCTCTCTCTCTGAATTAAGTGCTTACTTGAACATTTATTTTCCAGATGATACTGAAGATGATCTGTGCACTGTTAGCTATGATTCTTCAAACTTTTGGGGTTTATGGAGAAGGGAAATTTGAATGGAGATATGGGTAAGGTGGCCTTATTCATTTTTTCAGGTTATCAAATGCAACAAATTTTAACTGTAGTTCTTTTTAATTCCACATGTTCAATGCATGAGGTTGAAAAAGCACTTGTTTAACTTGGTAGTTTTCTCATTATAGGATGTATTTGTGTCCTTACTAATTCTGAAATTTGATCTCTGACAAAACAAAGCCACCACCGCTAGATGATATTACTGTCAGCGACATCATCATATTCATCCTCATCCTCCTTTTCATTAACATCATGATATGGACCTATGACCTGAAAATTCAATTTGCTTGCAGCTATCCATACTTGGCGGTTGTCCTTAATTTCAGTCAGACCTGGGCCCTGTATTGTCTTGTTCAGTTTTATTCTGTCACTAAAGACAAGTTGGAACCAATTAGACCATTAGCCAAGTTCCTCACGTTCAAATCTATTGTGTTCCTGACTTGGTGGCAAGGTGTTGCAGTTGCATTTCTCTTCTCAATGGGAGCTTTCAAAGGGTCTTTGGCTCAGGAACTGAAAACCCGAATACAAGACTACATCATTTGTATTGAGGTGTGCAAGTAAATGTTATATGAGAATTAGTCATTGCATCATAAGTATCAGTCATCCATAATTAATTTCATTTCTGACAATTTAAGGGCCATTAAATTTGTCGGAGGTTCTTACATCATATCCATTAAACAGATGGGTATTGCAGCTGTTGTGCATCTTTATGTCTTTCCTGCAAGACCTTACAAGCGTGGAGAAAGATGTGTTCGTAATGTAGCTGTCATGGCTGATTATGCATCTCTTGGAACACCTCCAGATCCTGAGGAAGTTCGAGACTGTGAAAGAACTACAAGAATGCGCACGGCTCGACATGATGAGAGAGAAAAACGCTTGAATTTTCCACAGAGTGTTCGTGATGTGGTCTTTGGTAGTGGCGAAATTGTGAGATATTTACTTTCTTTCTACATACTGCATTTGAATTTCTTTGCAATTTTTTAATCTTTTATTGCCTCTTAGTTTTTCAGAAATTGTTGCTAAGCACTTAGTCCTGCTTTTAGGTTTATTGACTTCTTTTTTCATGTATCTTTTTAGATTGTTGATGACATGAAGTACACAGTTTCACACGTTGTTGAACCAGTTGAAAGGGGAATTGCAAAAATAAATAAAACCTTCCATCAGATATCGGAAAATGTGAAACGCCAGGAGGAACGAAGGAGAAGCTCTATGGATGACAGTTATGTTATTCCCTTGAATTCATGGACAAGAGAATTTTCTGAAGTTCATGATAATATTCCTGAAGGGAGTATTAGTGACAGTGGTGTATCCAATGGGAAGAGACAGCATTACCAATCCAAAGTGTCCAAGATTAAAACAGGCATATGATGCTGGAACCTTTTTTGTCATACATTTTCTCAGTAAAATTCTCAAGGGGCACCAATGAGTCTGACGTGATTTTAGACAACATCAATATCCTGGTAAGTATACAAAAATCTAAATTTTTTTGCAACCTCTGTTGCCGTTTTAAGATACATGGTGTAAATTTGTGATGATGTCTTTATCTAGGGTAAAGAATCCGGGGGGCCAAACTCTGTTAATCTCTAACCTTGAAAGTGTATAGCAAAAGACTGACGATACTGCCTTATGGAATTTGATTAAAGGTTGCCACGAATCTGGTAATGTGCACAAGTTAAGCTTTGGAATATGTACATATTATGACATTGAACCTACTTACAAAGTTTAAACATTCTCAATGTAGAATCGAAACTGTTATGATCGTATTTGAAACAGTGCAATTTTCAGATAATGTACATTTGGATATGCCCTTTGAAGGGCATAATCTTTACACTGTCCTTATTAGCAATATTATCAATAAGATGTGATCACGATGTTATAGCATGGTACAAATTCTGCTTTAAAAATTTCCTGGCAACTCCTTAAGGGACTAAGTTATGCCTCTGTTTTTTGGTCTTACAGTGGAACATGATTGAATGTAGTGCATTAGTCATGATTGAACATGACTAAGTTATGCCTCTGGCAACTCCTTAAGGGACCAAACTCGTGCTCACAAAGTTTCCTTTTTAGACTTAAGACTAAACTAGCAGATCTAATGTAGTGCATTAAATTCTAGGACTTGTGTGACCATGATTGAATTATGCCTTTCTCATAATTTCCTTTAGTGGCATGAAAAATGAGAAATGAGGCAGCTACTGCTGAAATTAACTTGTATAAAAATATATCAATATATATATATATATATAATACATATGGAACATTCCATTTCACTGTGTATTCATGTACTATTAAAATTTTGACTTGTTTTATTATGATTATATGTAGCTCATATAACTCAAGTCAAATAAGGCAATATTTTGGTAGTGCATGGATGTACTGGTAAACTAAAGTATATAATTTACTTTTTTTTTTTTTGGTGCAAAGGAGGGCAAATGCTCAGAAGCCAAAACAAAGGAAGCAACTCAAGGAACAAGCCTATATAATTTACTTTTAACTATATATATATTTCCTGTAGTTTTTCGTCAAAATTTCTTCTACCGTCAATTTTAATTATTAAAATACCATTGACCGTTAACTTTTTAGTTAGGAATATTATTAAAATTTCTCTCTAATTTGATGTATTAGTTAAAATCTCCTTATAGTGTCATTTATAGTTAAAATTTTCTCCGTAGTTTTATTTTATAGTTAATTTTTCTCTATAATCAGTTTTAATTACCAAATACTTTTAATCATTAATTTTCTGTTAAAAACTTTATGACACTAAGAGTATAAAGATAAATATCTATATATATTAAATTAAAGAATTTTAATTTATAATAATTGTGAATCTCTACTGTTTATAAGATAATGACATTAAAGATTAAATATAAAATATTAAATAATTAAAAAATTTAAAATCTATGGAGATGGACGGTGGAGGTTTATTTTTTGATTTTTAATAATTTTTTTGTGTTTTTCAAAAAATATTTTGTGTTTATGATTTCTATTATCCATCTATAGAGATGGACGATGGAGATCCATCTTTTTTAAAAAAAAATTGTGTTTATGATCTGTACCGTCCACGAACTTTTTTTTAATTTTTTTAATATTTTAAATTTGATCTCTAATATTCATCATAATATAGAGATGAAAAAAATTTGTGTTTATGATCTCCACTATCCATCTATGGTACCATAAATTTTTTGACAGAAAGTTAATGGTTAAAAGTATTTTGGTAATTAAAACTGACGGTAGGGGGAAATTGACTATAAAATGAAACTTAAGGAGGATTTTGACCATAAATAAAATTATGGGGAGATTTTAACTAATACATCAAATTAAAAGAAGAATTTTAATAGTATCTCTATATATAATTAATTAATTATACGAAAAATATCACGATAACAATGACTACCTGAGAACTAATAGTTAATCGTGATTAATTACCTATTGTCACCCTTAATAATGAATTATTTAAAATCAATTAACTAATAAAAAATAATAAAACAAAAAAAAAAAAAATTAGCAAGGTGAACACACTTTCCTTTTTCATCTTTATTTCATTCCTCAGCTCCATGTCATCTCATGAATCAAAATAAAAAAATCATCAATTGCATTTTATTTAATCTTATCAAACGATTAAAGAAAAATCAACAGCACACTATTCATTAATATTTTTTTCTAAAATATAAAATAAAGTTAACCTCCCCGTTTGTGTTGATGGTGGCCTGTGGTGGTGGCGGAACGTCCCCCCTTTTGCCCTCCTTGTTTTGAGTATGTGGTTTGGACTTTTGGTTGGTTCAGGTGGTGGTGGGTTAGGATTTATGTGTTCTTCTTCACCTTCTTGTTTCTCTTGTATTATTAATTCAATGATTGGGAAAATTAAATAAAGTAGGAGTAAATGACAACATTAGATGTATACTAAATGAGTGGTTTAAATGTTGAAGTTAAAAATTTTATATTATTTTAGCTCCACTATCAAATTATGTGAAAATAACAAAAATTTGTGAGAATTTAGTAAAATTGTCCCAAAAAAAACTGAAAATTGTAAAAATACCTACCCTCCACTAATTGTTGCAAACTCTACCCAAATTATTATTTTTTGACAAAAATGCCCCCATTTGTTTAACCCTACCCACACAATTTCTTTTTTAACTATCTTCTTCTTCACCCGGTTCTTCTTCACTTCTTCTTTTATTGTTTTTCTTCTTCAAATTTTTTTTTGCTCTCTTCTCTTCTCCATAGATCTCTCTCATTTTTATTATTTCTCATCTCCCTAAACTCCCACCATTGTAAAATTATTCAACCCATCTCACAAACACCACCATTGAAAAATTTCTTAAACTTTCATTTTTACTATGATGGTTATAATTAGTTAATGAACATCTTTCTGGGTTTTCAATCAATTTTAGGTGTTTTACCTTTGTAAATCCTCCATCAAAGAAATGAAGAACGAATTTATCAATTGATTTTTTTTATCAGTTCATCATGCCGGCCCGATGAAAATTTCATCATGCTGGCCCGTTGAAATTTCATCATGCGGGCCCCATGTTAATTTCATCATGCCGGCACGATGAAAATTTCATCATGCTGGCCCGATGAAATTTCATCATGTCAGCCCAATGAAAATTTCATGCCCGATAAAAATTTCATCAGGCCGCCCTGTCTTGTATTTTCATCATGCCGCCTTGTCTTGGAACAGTTGCTGCGGCGGAAGAACAAGACTGGAAGAAGAAGAACAGACCTAGAAAAAATGAGCAGAACCAGAACACTAAAAAAAAATGCATCGTGAAAGAAAGCAAAAGAAGAGGAAGAAGAAGAGTGAAAGCATAACAAGAACAGTAAATAAAAAGGCATTTTTGTGTGGGTAGAGTTAAAGTGAAAAATAATTTTAAAAAAAAGGAGTTAAAGTGAAAAACGTGGGTAGAGATAAAGTAAAAACAAAAGAATAGTGAAGTGTGGGTAGGGTTAAAGTAAGGGCAATTTTGTCTAACAAAAATATTTGGGTATGGTTTGCAAGAGTCAGTGGAGGATGGATATATTTACAATTTTAGATTTATTTTTGGGTAATTTTGCTAAATTCCCTAAATAATAATTCTATTTAGCTTAAAAGATTGATTAAATTTTATGCCTAAATGATCCCACTCTGTAGTAGTAGACTTTGACACATCATTTCACACGTAGCTTTATTTATTTATTTATTATTAAACATTAAATTACTTATTCTTTAAATTTTCTTAAATTACTCAATCAAAATCCGAAAAAGAATTCAATCAAAGAATTCAAAATCCTCCCATCTCAGTGGTGAAGGTCCAATTCCTACCATGCATATTTACCCGCATGTGTGGGGTGGGTAATTTTCTTCTGTTATGGGAGTAGATATACTGGCCTTACGTTTAGTGATTGATTTCGGCAGGTCTCAACAGTTATTAATTTTGTAATTGTACCCAATTAAAAAAAATAAATAAATAAAGTAGACATATTTCAGATAACAGAAATTGTAAAAAAAATAGTAAAAGTTGGTTTACAAAAATCATAAATAGTCATATACTAAAAAAGAATATTGTTTATAAGAAAAGTTAGTTTTATAATTTCACCTAAGGGTCATTTATGTACAAAAATACCTTTAAAGATTGAAAACTCTCTCATAACATTTTTTTTTATTTCGTTCTCCTCTGGCTTACCAAAAACTCAGACAACATTAATTTTTCTTCTCTTATCAAACTCTAATTTTACAATGAAACTATTCTCTTTTCTCTCTCGGATCTTGTCTCTTCATAGCAGTTGTCTTCTCCAGTTTTACAACTCCATTTATGCAACTTGATTAACCTTATTCTGTACCTATATGTTGTACATTTTATTACCTATATGTTGTCTATTATGCGACCTATATTGTATTTTTGTGGCCTATATTGGTAATTCAGTGGCCTATATTGCTCTTTACGTGACCTATATTGGTTATTTTGTGGCCTACATGGGCAATGAAATGGAGAGTGGGAGAAAAAATATAAGTGAGTTGTACATTTCGTGGACTATACCTATAAGTTGTACAATTTGTGACCAATATTGTTATTTTGTGACCTATATTGGTCATTCAGTAACCTATATTGCTATTTTTGTGGCCTACATAGGAAGGGGATGAAGAGTGGGAAAAAACACGAGTTTGTACATTTCGTGACCTATATGCTGAATATTTCGTGACCTATGTTGATCAATATGTGGCTTGTAACACCCCCCGATCTGAACCCGCTCTGATCGAATCAGGAAGCGTTACTGTATACTGAAAACAAATTTCAGAATAGGAACTTTAAGTAATGATTCAAATAAATATTTAAAATTATGGTCTAAAAAGATTTTCTGAAAATTTCGTTAGAGTTTTCTTTGTTTTTCTGACTTTCCAAAACCTGTTTTCACAATTCATAAAATCCACACTTCTATAATCTCAAATCAAATTGCGCACCCTTCCATATCCGGTGCCACTTGCCAAAACAAATTATATCGAAATACTTATAAATATTCAACTTCAAAAGCATTAAATTCCATGAGCCCAAATATTACAAATATTTACAGACATACATAAAAACTAAATACCGTTTCAAATATTTACAAAAACATTCTTGTCCATGCATACCGATATAATACATATAAAACATCAAAGATATAGTGGGCTACTAAAAATGCGGGAGCGATGTGACTTAGGACTCAATCACTACAGACTCAACTCTTTCCAGCCTTATCTTCTTCCTGAACTCTCTTACCTGCGTGTGAGAAACTCAACACGCTAAGCATAACGCTTAGTGGGTGTACCCAAAATCTAATTGTATAAACATAATATAATATCTCAATAACGCAAATAATATATAAAACCAACTTATGGGGCACAATTAAATCAAATATTTCAGATATATATATATATATATATATCCATTGGAAAAACGATAACAAATATCATACCAAAGCAATTATCAACAACATCTTCCGAAATCGGAATAAAATATCGTATCAAACTTATTAATACCGAATCAAATCATATAACAAATTATATTTCATTTCTATTTCCATTTTAGGCTCCTGATATACTAAATATACTTTTTGGACTGGATTACGGGCTATACAGAACAGAGATGGATACCAACGGAGGACCCGCTGCGTATCCCAGATCAGATTTTCCGACTCACAAAGGGTGGTACCTCAAACATAACATATAGGCGTAGTACTACTCAGAGAACCCAATTGACATGTCAATCTCCTATATCCATATCTATGTTTATATATATCAAAGCCAAATCACTTTTCGAAAATCATATAATTCATTCCGAACAGAATCGTCAATTTAAATTCTGAAATCATATCCAAATCAGTATACACATTTCCGGAATTCAAATCGCATCAATATACATATACAAGCAAATTACAAAATCGTTTCCGAAAATATTTCTGAATCCAGAAATTGCTTCAAATCACATTTAAAATCACATGCAATTATATATCATAAATCCATAGTAAATCCAATTGCCCCGAATCACTTTTCGAAACAAATCGCAACACAATATATATGAAATTGCTTTTAATAATATTCTCCGTAATATTACTATAATCAAAACATATCGAAAATCAATTCAGAATATTTTTTGTAAACAATATTACGGATCCAAATTATATTTCAAATAAACGTAATCCAAATCACTAACAATATATATATATATATATATATATATATATATATATATATTTTCAAAATCAATTTATTACAAACAATATATACCAAATCATCCCAAAATCAATTTCAAACAACATATACCAAATCATCCCAAAATCAATTTCAAACAACATATCATAATCAATATAGCTCAAATAAACTAAAAACAATATAATATAACGTTTCGCAATATTTTGAAAAATCTGAAAAATACGAAAATGATATCACCAAACCTGAAATGCTATTCTTTACACAAAACTCTTCTTGACCAACTTCACATTTCTTCTCCTTCTTCTTCTTCTAGTACTTTCTCTCTCTAAAAACTCTCCATATTTCTCTCTCTCCTTCTCTCTCACACCAACATTCTCGTTTGCATGTTTCTGGTTTGTTTTTATTTGATCAAATGTTTCTTGTTTGACTTTCAAATTTTAGTTTTTGTGTTGTTTTCTTTTTTGTTTGGACAAGTGGAATACCACATTCCACTTGTCATGTTTATATATATATATATATATATATATATATATATATATATATATATATATATATATTCTTAAGATCATGGCAATCTCCACTAACATTATATTATATATAAATATCTCACAATTGCAATTTGCTCCATTGGCTTCCACAAATCACCAAATGGCAAACAATTTACAATTAATCACATCCCATATCGATAATTATTTCAAAAAATATTCCACACCTATCCAATTACTAAATTGACTTCACCAATATTCAATTGGACCCAATATCATCCAAATGCACTATGAAAATAATATCTCTAATGGGATTTAACTCAGTTAAAATCACTATTCGTTTTTCAATCATATACCGAATATATATACTTTCCACCAATATAAATCACATACTTAACTGTTGCATGCTTAACAATAATTAATAATAATACTTCTCATAATTATGAAAAATTAGGGGCGTTACATGGCTTATATTGGTCTTTTTGTCACCTATATTGGTCATTTTGTGGTCTACATTGGCAAGGGGATGGAAAGTAGGAAAAAAATACAAGTGAGTTGTTAGGGGGACTATTCAATAACAATGAGGATAATGCATATGTGTGTTCTAATACCTTTGCGATCTTTGCACAAACTCATAAAGATGCTTAACTATTATCATTTACCTAATTTAAAGGTGATTAAGGGGTCCTACCAAGTGACACGTGGCAATGGCCCACTTTTGAACCAAATTATTAATTTTTGTGACATATATTGGTTATTCTCCTATATTTGCTATTTTTGTGATCTATATTGGTCATTTTGTGGTCTATCTTAGAAAGAGGAAGAAGAATGGGGAAAATAACACAAGTGAATTTATTAGAGAGGACTATTAAAAGAGGATAGTGCATTAGGATGTTCCCATGCCTTTTCGATATTTGCATTCACTCATGGATATGCTTAATTATTGTTATTTACCCTATTTCAGAGGTGATTAGAGAGTCCCCACCAAGTGGAAAGTGTCAATGAGCCTACTTTTGACTCATGTTATTAATTTGCATGACCTATATTGGTCATCTCGTGGCTTATATTGTTATTTGTGTGACCTGTATTAGTCATTCCTTGGGATATATTACCAACATGATGAAGAATGGGGAGAAAAAACACAAGTGAGTTTTTAGGAGGGACTATCCAACAATAATGAGGATAGTGTATAAGTGTGTTCCCATACTTTTGCAATCTTTACATCCACTCAGAGATATTTAAGTATTATCATTTAGCCCATTTCAAAGGTGATTAGGGGGTCCCACCAAGTGACATGTGTCACTAGGCTTGACCATAGTTATTAATTTTCTTGACTTATATTCATTATTCCGTGGGCTGTAATGCTCTTTCTAGGATCAACGTTGCTCTTATCGTGACATATATTAGTCATCCTGTGGCCTACATTAGTAAGAGGATCGAGATTAGGGGAAAAAATTCAAGTAAGGAATTAAGGAGAACTATCCAACAACAAGGAGGATAATGCATAGGTGTGTTCCTAAACCTTTTCGATCTTTGTATTCACCCATGAAAATGCTAAAATATTCTCATTTATCCAATTTCAAAGGTGATTTGGGGGTCCCCACCAAGTGACACGTGTTACTATGCCCACTTTTAGTCCAAGTTATTAATTTTTGTGACTTATATTTTGTATTTTGTGGCTTATATTGGCAAGAAGATGGAAAGTGGGGGACAAAACACAAATAATTATACATTTCGTGACCTATATGTTGTACATTTCATGCCCTATATGTTGTACATTTTGTTACCTATATTGTTATTCTATAACCTATATTGATCATTCCATAATCTATATTGCTCCTTCCATAACCTACATTGGTTCTTCTCTTTCAAGTTCACAGCCCCCCCTCTCCTCTCTCTCCTCCAGAACACTTATTTTCTTCTGTTCATGGTTGCTCTATAATCCATTGACTCTTCTATTTTCAATGACAAACACTAATTAAAGTAAATTAAATTATATATAAACTAATTACATTATATGAAATAAATGAATTTATAAATTTAACTAATTTAAAATTAAAAAAATATAAAAAACATTGAGAAGGCCCTGTCCTCTTCCATTTACGGAGAATACCATGGCCTCATCCTGTTGCTCGAGACAGGACCGGCCCTGACTTTTTAGTGGTCCGGGACTCAACTTAAAATGAGGTTCTAACATGTTATATTTCAATAAATTCTAACAAATATAAAATTTTGCTAGATATATTTTTTTTATAGCTGAAATCCAATAGGAGGCTAGGTCATCACGCCTTTAATTTCATTAAAATTAAAAGTAGTCATTATAAAAGTTGGATAAAGAAAAATAAAGTTCTAAAAAGCAGCTTATAAAAATTCAACAAAACAAAATTCAATGCAATATAATTTTTATAACAAAGCACAAATTTATAGTGAGAAGCTTGTATAAATGTCACCAAAATAATAGACTAAATCCTTATGGATGAATTCAATTTCTAAAGTATACAAAATGTTGCATATGAAAAAAATCAACAAGAGGAAAAGGAAAAAAAAAATAAAGAAATTAATTATTATACTGGTTGTTCTTGACCAACAACAATCTTGAATTTTGATAAATAAATAAAATTACCTGCATTGAGTTTTGATAATCACTTAGAAGCTTCTTCATCATTCTTGAGGGCCTTAGAATTCAACATAGAGAAAATAAAAAATAGGGTTTTAATGTTTGAAGAAGTAGTAAGGGTCTCAGAATTCAACATAAAAAAATAAAAAAAATTGAGCCCAACAGGATCAAAAGAAAGAAAAAAAAATTTTTAGCCTAAACAACATCACTTCATCAGATTAATATAAAAACTTAAAAAAAAAAAATTGGGCACAAACAGTTTAAAAATCAATATAAATAATAAAAAAAAATTTACCCTGGGCGGTCGCCTCTGGCGCCCCGGCCCAAGGCCAACCCTGGCGTCCCGGCCCAAGGTCAACCCTAGCTCGAGGAAGCAGCAATGTCCTTTAGATCGATGGAGGAAGTCGTGCTTCCTTCGTAGATCGGAGGAAGCGTTGGCTTCCTTTGATTTGGAGGACATCAACTTCCTCTAGATGCGATGGAGGAAGACGCGCTTCCTCTGTTGACTGAAGGAAGCCGCAACTTCCTCCATCGCATCTGTAGGCAACTATTCCTTCAATGGGGCCTCCATTCGTTTTTATTTTTATATTTTATGATGATGATAAAAAAAAATTTAGTTTAAATCACAAATTAATACAAAAGTTTCCGATTTACAAAGGAAAGAATTTTATACCAAAATATATGAAAGATTTAACTGGTCAGTGGGTTTTTAAAATTTGATACGGAAAGACTGAAGATGACTATAACAGTGAGAAATTGTAAAATGAGTAGAGAATATAATTTATGAAAGGTATTTTAATTAATTGTTCAAAAAAAAAGAAAGGTATCTTAATAATATCGGGTTTTTATTCACTTAAAACGATCATTATAAAATAGTTGCTAAAAACGATTTTATAATGAATTTTCCCTGTTCTTGTTCTCCAGTGAATAATTTGAGTAGAAATCTCTGTAAATTGGAGTTGCTTGATTTCTTGGCAACGAGGGAAATATTTACAACTCCAAAAATAAGATCAAACTGATTGATTGGAGAGCTGAGAGCATTAGATCTTGTTATTGGAGCTTGCTTATTTTTATGAACACATCAAAAATGATGTCTGATCACTAAATGATGGACATTGATATTTTGATCATTTTAGCTTACTTTACACCTACAGTTACTTGAGAGAAGAAATGAGTCTCAAAGTGTAAGCAGGAAGAGTAAGACCCTGTTTGGTAGGATTTTTACTATGGACTTTTAGGGGGGTGTATTCAATCTTGACTTTTAATGACTTTTACAGACTTTTTTTAAGTGATAGACTCTTATAAACTTTGCCGACTTTTATTGACTTTTATAAAGTTTACAGAATTCTAACAAAGTTTTATAGACTTTTATGGACTTTCATTTTAAAAGACTTTTGTTGACACTAATATATTTTTATTGACTTTTATATAGTTGAAAGGAATTCTATAAATAAATTTTTTAGACTTTTATAAACTTTCATTTTAAAACAAGTACATATTATATCAAAATTTGTTGGATGGTGTATTGAAATCAAATACATAATGTAAAAAAATATGATACATTCTTTAAATAAATAATATATATCCGTTGATGACTTGATAACCAAAATAATAAGTTTTTAAAATAATTTAATTATTCATTAATCTAATATCTTTAATCCAAAATAAAACAAATAAAAAAAGTATAATTCATATTATTATCAATATCCCCACGTTGGCGCACATATTCTTAGCTATAGTAGCCCTCCATTCATTAGTATTCTCTCTCTGTTGTTCTTGAGTTTCGAAAAATAGTTCAAAATCGTTCTCTTGATAACCTAATGGTGACGATGAAGCTTTATTATCTGGTTCAACTGGGAATTCATCAAAACGACACTCTTTGCGAAGAAAATTATGTAATCCTACATAAGCTAACACTAGTTCTTCTTGCGTTTTATACGGAAATGGAGGAGTTGTTTTGAAAATTGTGAATCGCGATTTAAATATGCCAAATATCTCTCAATTATGTTTCTCAGTGAAGCATAACGAAGATTAAACAACTCGTTTGACAACCAAAAATTCTTAATTTCCCCAATATTTAACTCAATCGACAATGCCATACATTGAAAATATGAACTCTGTGACTTCTTTTAAGAAATAGAAACAACTAAAAACGCCAAGCAAACCCTTTCAATTTGAAAATACATAAAATAGATAATTATCCGCAATAAGAATTAAAACCTTAAAAACCCTAACAATTTCAAACTTCATGAAGTATATTTCTCCAAACCCAAATGATAAATAACGAGAAAAAGAATTTGATAAAAAGAAAACAATTAGGGAAAGAACAAAGTAAAATGGGAGATACATCCCTCTTTGTATTTATTATTTTTGTGGAGTTGCACTAAATTTTGAGCAATAATAAGATATGATATTTTGATTTATCATGGTGATTTTTTTTTTAAATAAGCATGTATTTCGATGTCATATGGGCATAAAATTCTTTGTTTTTTGTATTTTTATTTTTCTTCTGTTACTAATTGTTTGCATAAGTTCATATTATTCTAATTACGCATGTCAATGATGTCTTGATTGTCTAAATTACATTTATTTTCTGACTTATTTGTTGTAAATTTATTGTATCAATTGTTGCACCCTCTTTACTATAATTTATAATAAAAAGCTTCAATGAGATTTTACAAAAAAAAAAACATAGTTTGTAAACAAATGATTAGGTTTTATCAACTTAAATTTGAGTTATTTTATGTTATATATTTTTTTAGGGTGAATTGTACTAAGGTACTATGAGTTTATTCATAATTACATGAATAATGCCAGTTTACTGTTTATTACGCTCAAGTACCCTTGACCGCGTTGACCACTGTTAACTTAATAGTGCACTTAACGATTCAAGGGTAATTTGGTCTTTTATATGTAAATTTTTTTTAGAATTTTTTTAATTTTTTAAAAAAATCATCTAACCAATAAGAATACGCCACGTCATTTTTAAATAATTTTAAAAAATAAAAAAATAAAAACAATTTTAAAAAGGGAGAGAGATCTGGACTCTTCCATTTAAACTTCCTTTTAATTGAACTTTTTTTTAAAGTTTCTCCATTGCAGATGGAGCTTTTCTATATGCTATGGAGATGGCTTCTCCATCGCGCAGATAGAGAAGCTCTATCCCTGACGATAAAGCGAGCTCCATCGCTGATGGAGCCATCGCAGGCGATGGAGAGCCGAATCAGATGAACGAAACCCTAGCTTCGACGTCCTGTACCACCGATAGCAGCCTGGATACGTCTTCTTCGTCGACCACCATTTCGGCGGCGAAGCTCGCTTTATCGCGCTCCATTTGTAGATTTTTTTGAGATTTTTTTAAATTTTTAGTAGATGGTTAGATTGACTGATTGTGTTTTTGGTTGAATTGAATGTGGAAGATGGTGGTAGATGGTTGATTGATTTTGTTTTTGGTTGAATTGAAAATGGAGATGGAGAGTTTCTTCTTTTTTTTTTTTCCTTTTTGTTTGTTGTGATTTTTTCAATTTTTTAGTGGACGGTTGATGGATTAGTTGTGTTTTTTGTTGAATTAAATATGGAGATGAAGATGGAGATGGGGTGAATAATTATTGTTTTTAATTATTATTATTTTTAATATTATTTTATATATTTTTTAATAGGGGTAATTAAGTTATTTTATATAAAAATTTTGGTCAACGTTTAAAACTAACGAAGTCAGCTAATTGTAGAGTACTTAAACGTAATAAACGGTAAACTGACATTATATATGTAATTATGGATAAATTCAGGATAATTTAATGTAATTCACCATCTTTTAGGTAATATTAGATTGTTCAATAATTTTGTTCAAATAATGTATCAGTAAGTTGTAACTAATACATTATTTATAATATTATAACGTGAATTGTCACTTATATGTCGCTTACCATATCATTTTATGATTTATATAGTATTGACAACTAACGTGTCATATTAATTTGGACAAAAAAAATTTAGAACAATGTATTACTTTTTTTTTTACTTCAACTTTTAACTATTTTTTTCTTAAAAAAAAATTCAATTATTTATTTATTCTTGATCCAAAGGGTTAAAATAATTGTATTTAAATTCAAAACATTTTTAAGTCACGAGTACAATTTAAGTTTTCCTAACTTGACTCATAAGAATAATATAATATTAGTTTTGATGAGAGGGGCAAAAGAGAAATAGCAATTAAAAAAGAAAAAGAAAAAAGGAGGGTAGAATGGTCATAACAGTAAGAGAGAGGAGAATTAGGGTTTTGGGCATATCTCTCTTTGCGACTCCTCTTCGCTCTGTATATATATACTTGTTTATCGCTCACTTTTTCTTCATCTCTAACTCTCTCTCTCTCTCTGTTTCTTTTGGTGTTGCATTTGTTAAAATATTGGGCAGTGATGAGGAATTATGAGACAGTCATGCACCACTCTGAGTGATAAAGTGCTGATAATTTCTCACACCCATTTCTATCTGAGCCCTCTCCTCCACTATTTTGTTTCTATTTCATTTTAAACGAGTGTTGAATTTATTGAAAAACAAAAGGGATCCATATGATACGATCTTCTTATTTGAAGATCGAACCATGATGCGGACCGTACAGCTTCTATTGCTTATGTGGATACTCTTTGGTTTCTGATGGTCCCTTTGTTTTTTCGACTCTCTGTTTTTTTTTTCTTTATTTTTTTTAGTTAAATCAAAGCTGGGCTTTGTTTTCGAATATGAAAATTACTCAGTTGAAGATTTGCGGTGCCAATCATTTAATAATTAGTGTAGGAGATTTTTTTTCCCCTCAAATAAGAAGTCGACATTAATTTTCAGATTTGTGGAATTTGTATTTCCAAATTTTATGTTTAAAACTTCACCATTTACAACGGAAATCATAGGGCGATTTTTTATCCTGAAATTGGTCATTGAGGCTATCTGTGTTCTTTATATTGTCCATGTCCAATAGACCTGCAAAATTAACATTCAAAGTTATATGGTGTGAGGATTTATTACTGTATTTTGGGGTGTCAATTAGAATGTTCTGAATCTGAATTCGATCCTTTTGATATTAATCCGAAGGAGTGGCGACGGGCCTCAGATTTTTAATATTTTCAATCACCTTGTTTTTTTAAACCTTTATTTTTACCATTGAGATATTTATTTTTTCAAATCTAGTGGTACTACTTTACGTTTTTGTATACCTCGTATGATTTATATATCTGCTTATTTGATAAATATATAGAGACAAAATAATGTTAATTGTAAATTAATTGTACAGTATTCTATAAGAAAGTGAAGCTGAATTAAAGATTTATGTATTAATTTATATTATTTATATAAATAATTGAGAGAATAATAAATAATAAGAATTAAAATTTAAAAGAATAATAAATAATAAGAAATATGTAGAAAAGAATTAAATTTTAAATATCCTTTAAATTTTTTAATTGAGATTTTTTTTATAAAAAATTAATTAGTTGTAAATTTTTTAAAGTTTTTTTAATCTTAAATACCTAAATTATTATTAAAATAATATAACTGAAAATTATTTTAAAAATTTTGTAATTATTTTTTTTTACTCTTTTATAAAAAATCGCAATTACTTATGAAATTCTTTATTAAGGTATTTGAATTTTAGTTATTTTTTAGAGAATTTATGAGATGATATTTTTTATTATTTACTATTCTTTTGAATAATATTACCTATTATTTATTATTCTCTCAATTATTTATATAAATAATATGAATGAATACATCAGTTTCACTCTTCTTATCGGTTATTTTTTTTTTAATTTTTATTAAACACTAGACATTACAAATTTATAATCAATATTAGATTCTCTCTATATTTTTATTAAATAATTAAGTACGTAAATATTCACTTTTGATAATTTATTTTAAAAATAATAATATTATAATTATAAATATTGTGTGGCATTCTTTCTAAAATTCATTTAAATTTTTATTTTTATAAATTAATTGGTATAAAATTAAATTTTATTTTGATAGAAAATTATATTACTTAAAATGTTAGAGTATTGTAAATAAATATTAGGTAACAAAAATGGTAATATATATTTATATATATATATATATATATATATTATGGACAAATAATGCAGACAAATGTAAAAAAACTTTATATGTTTACAGAAGATTAACATCATTTTCTAAAACTACCCACGAATCCAAGGGACAGAAAGGAACACATAAAAAAAGTGTTATATATCAAACATCTGGGAAGAGAAATGTGGCCAGTCACTAAATCTGCCAAGCTGGGTTGCATTGACATTATGAACTACAATTACAAATGCATAAATTGACTCATAATCCACTTTGGTGTGTACAAAAAACTTAACAGATATAGAACATATGCAACTTGAATCATGTAGAAATTTCTCATCAAAATTATCATCCCCAGCAGTAAACAAAACACAGATCTTAGACGTACGTGGCGTTGTTATACCTAAGTCTTCCAAATGCTTAATGCGTGTAAGGAAAGTTTAGGTTTCCAACCGATATACGTCAATTAAAAAACGATAAACAAAAACAGAGAATCAAAAACCAACAATAAAAAATCTAAATTTCCTAAGACAAAAAATAAACAATTCGATAACACATAAAGTCACACAAAATAATTTCAACACCTAAAACAAAAAAAATCAGACAAAAAAATCAACAAAATCCAAGAAAAACAAACACCCAACAAACAATTCAAGTTCAAATACTTCTATAAATCTCGATTCTAACCAAACTTCCCCCAAACTTCGAATAATAGCAACACAGCGCACGACACTTTAAAATTTTCCACAAGCCGCCCTTAGATTATCTAAAACGAAAATGAAAGAGGGGAAAATGAAGAAGAACATAGTCTACCAAGTCTTGCGTACTCGAGTCTACAATAAACATATTTCAGGCTGGCCATACAAAAAAAAGTAAAATTGAAAAACAAATAGCAAACAACTCTACCAAGTGCCAAAAATTCTTAAACATACTGAAGTATTTGCCATAATCATTGTGATTAAAGTTCAGATCAATGAGGTGGGTTCCTAGAGAACGACCAGGATGGCCTCGAGCTACTACCACTATGCCACTTAACATTATTTTTTCTCTGTTTGTAAACAAAAAGGGGCAGACAAAAGAAATTTTTTTTTTTAAAATTTCTGCTCGTTCCAAAAATGTTAAACAAAATCCCTAAATTTCATTGGCCAAGGAACCTAAGTTTTTTACCCACGAACCCTAAATCATTTATGTTTTCAATATGAAAACAATCGTTTCTTTTGGGTGAAATGGAGGGCTAAAATAACATAAACAACACAAAAAATTATCAAACAAACCTTACAATGCCTTTGAAGCCCCAACCAAACCCATAACATCCTCAGCAAAAACACTCAAACACACAGATGGGGGAGACTAAAAAAACGTAGTCCCAAGCATAAGTTCAAAACAAGCAAATTGCATACCTTTTGAGCCCACTGAGTGTTCCAGAACATGCAACACCGCCTAAAGTTTCTGGAGCGAAATCGTGTACGAAATCAAACAATTTTATTGGTAAGGATTGTATTTGATTGGAATGAATTTTATTGGATAATTGGATTGAATTGAATTAAAAATAGTATACTATCTTGTATTTAATGGATCATGAGATTGAACCAAAAATAATTTTGTGTAATGTTTGATATAGTAAGTGATTGAATGAGATAATTTCATATTAAATTAATTTATGAATAAAATAAAAAAACATTTAAAATATTTTTTAATTAAAATTAATACATTACAACTTTTTAATAATATAAATATTTATCATTTTCAAATATAATAAAATATCTTTAATTAAATTTCAAGATAAATAAGATTATATATAATTTTTTAAATGAGATAATAATTTACCATTATTATTAGTTATTTAAATTAATTATATATGTTTGGATCATATGAGAAGAGACAAGTGGAAGAGAGTGAAGGACAGGTGGAACAGCAAATTTATTCACGACGTCATGGGTTGGTGGGAAACTCATCTAATAAATATGTGGACTTGTTTCACTTATTGGATTCGATGTATCCAATCAAGTGCAGGTACCGAACGTCGTATTCCATCTTTTAATCCCCCACTTGTACCTAAGACTTACACTTAAAATATTATCAGGTTGAATGAGTATCTTTATCATCGAAACATATTGGACAGTGGTGTTCATTATATACTGTTGATCGTTTCGACAATCTCACCACATTATGTGATGTGATGCATTTATATTTGTATTTAACGGTCAATTATGTGGTTACACTATCTCACGTGAAATTTTATAAACAAAGAGGTATGATTGGATAATTTATTTTATTATGGTATTTTTGTTATGTTTAAATTTGGAAGAAAGTAAAGAAAAGAAGAACATAAACAATAAATTACGTGATTAATTAATAAGATGAGACTTAGAAGAGAAATAGAGTTAAAAAGAAAGAATAATAGAGGAAGCAGTAGTTGAATAATAATCATCCTCCTCCACTCTTGCACATGTGACTATTTAAAAGCCTTATAAAAACTAATGCATACATAAAAGATATGTGCATGCTGGTGAGAAAAATAAGGAACATGCATGCTAGGAAAAGGAAGGTGAAATTAATAAATAGATAATTATTTGACTAAGTCTTCCTCTCTTCTAGATAGTGCTAGACAATTAAGTACTACAATATTTGCTAGTGCAATCTCGCACGTATCATTTTTATTTTGTCATTTTTTAATAATGCTACAAATAAGACAAATTAAAGTTAAGATTCCATTAGAAGAATGTAGAAATTGATTCAAGTGAGGAAGAACATGAACAGCCTCCTTTATGGACTATGAATTATGAATGAAAGAAGTGAATTGGGTTTCCTCTGGTCAGAGATTGGTTATATTTTAATTTATCTACTATTGCTTGTCCTAATCGACACCAAGACTATTCTTAATAGTAGGTAAAATTTTCCTGTATATAAGCCTTGTTGGTTGTTTGCCATAAAAATTGAGAGTGAAGCAGAACTGAT
Organism: Xanthoceras sorbifolium; assembly: GCA_003430845.1. Classification (NCBI taxonomy): domain Eukaryota; kingdom Viridiplantae; phylum Streptophyta; class Magnoliopsida; order Sapindales; family Sapindaceae; genus Xanthoceras; species Xanthoceras sorbifolium. Next base: position 11,150,485 of record CM010617.1, on the reverse strand, counting down.
ATTAAAAAATGGATGTTGAAGGGGACAAGTATCGTTCTTACTTGACTGGAGAAGGAGAGAAAAATACCAAATGGAGATTCGGTTCCCCTCCAAACTATGACGTTGTCAACAAGCTCTTTGAAGAAGGCAGAACTAATGTAATCCCTTATCCATTATTATTATATATATGTTAAAATTAGGTTTCCATGCATATCTATCAAGTTTTTTCTAATTTCTTTCATTTTATTTTTTCTTATGGAAGATATGGCCTCCTGGTTCACTTGAGGAGAAGGTACAAAATCTTGTGAAGACATGGGAAATGGAGATGTTCAATAAAACTTGCTTTGAAGATTATAAATCAGTTGATCCAAACAAATATACTTTCAGCCACAATGGTATTTCATACAAACTCTCTCATCTCTTCGGTATAATTATCACTATTTGTAGTATGGGTTCCTCTCAAGGTATGCGTATTGTCATGGACCATCCATGCGTTTGTAATCAATCCAAAACACTAGTCTGTTAGGTAGTGTTTTGTTTAAAAGTTTCAAGAATAACACAATGAATAGATTAGTCTTGGTGTATTGTAAAACAATACCTTAATCGAAGTTGGTGAATTAACGTTAGAAATATGATAAATATATATATGCAGGAAGAAAACCTGTAACTTTAGAAGAAAAAAGGAAGCTGGGAGGAGGGTACAACTCCTTTATGCAAACATCGTTACCAGAGGAATTGAGGTGTTACAACCCAGAAAAGGAGACAGTTAATTCATCTCATGTAGCCTTCACAACAACATTTCCAAGAGGGCTTGCTTTGGAGGTTCTCCAAGTTTATTCAGGACCACCATTGATTGTTTACAAGTTCAGGCACTGGGGTTACAAGGACGGTCCATTCAAAGGCCATGCTCCTACTGGAGAATTGGTTCAACTCTTTGGAATTGGCATTTTCCAGGTATTCATCTAAATTTGGTCGAACCTCAAACAAAGTATTTTTCGAATTGTCCAAATAATTAAATTTGGTTTATGTTTGTTTGTTGGAATAGTTGGATGAACAAAACAAAATCGTGAAGGTGGAGTTCTTTTTGGATCGAGGTGAATTGCTTGGAGGTCTTTTGAAAGGCGATAAGATGAATACTTGCAGTCAAGAGGAAGAGGAGGCTTTGAGCTGCCCTGTCTTTAGAAGAACTGGCTAACAACAGCAATTATATAAACTGGAAGATAGTCCATGCTTGAAAAATAATTGTGCGATAATGTTCAATATGTTAAAAGTTATATTTATTATTGTAAGACACTATGCATTAAAACAATAAATATTAAAACCCAAGAAGTTTGGTATAAGTGCATTTATAGAGCACAAATGTATTTAACTATTTAGAACTTTCGTACTCTTAATATGAATAAGTTCATGAAAGGGATATTTTGAATTGAATATAAATAAAAAAAAGAACTTATAGATCTAGTAAAAGAATTCCCTCTATCTCTCCCCTCCTTGGAACTTTCTCTGGAAAACTCAAGGGAGTGCGGTTGTAGGAGCTGATTCCACTTTGTGCGTGTATTTCCACCTCTCATGGTGGTTTTTTAGTTGGGTTTCTTTTCTTCTTCTTTTAAGCTTGGGTTCTTTTTGTGGGGGTATGGATTCTTATGAAATTACAAGGCTCTGGGAGAAGCTCCCGCTATCAGAAGATGGATTGCTGGTGGTTAGGATTGATCCAAAACTCACTACAAGAAAAATGACATACCGTAATGCGTAAAATACGTTGTTAAAAGTTTTAGAAACACACGCCATACGTTGCTGACAGGTATGTTGCTAAAAGTCCAGCCGCTTTTCACAACGCACATTATATATTGCCGTAGGCTTTTCGCAACGCGAATAGTGTATTGTTGTATATTTTTCACAATATGCATCATCTTTACTACAACGAATTCTGTACATTGCTATAACAATTAAAAACAACATACAATGTACGTTGCTGTAGCACTTAAAGACAATATTAGGCGTACGTTACCAAAAGTAAATTTAAAGCAATGTTCGATGTGTGTTGCCAAAATTATGTTTAAAGTAATATGTAACGTATATTGCTAAACGTACATATGTAAGGAAATATCAAATTGAATGTTGCCAAAAAAACTGTATAAGGCAATTTTTTTTTGTGTATTGCCAAAGTATAAGGCAACATACAATGTGTGTTGCCAAAAGTCTGTTTAAGACAACTTTTTGTGCATGTTGCTAAAAATCTTTATTTATTTTATTTTTAAAAACCAGTATTATTTTTTCAAATATTTTAGATTTTCAATTAAAAAAAGACCTGTACAAGATCACAATTCATGTAATAAAATTAAAATGTACAAATTATAATTTAGTTCACTAAATTCAATATATCAATATAACCAATGTCACCATAATAACATGTCCAAACAAAATTCTCAAAGTGGCAAATACCCAAAATAAAATTCTCCAAATATCAACCCTAAATGTATTAGACAAAATGGCAGCAAAATAAACCCTAAAAGGTTAGACAACATAGCAACAAAATCAACTTTACATGTATCAAAACCAAATCCACATATCCGTCACCGTAACTTCATGTCACCCATCTTTACCAAAAATAAAACTACTTATTCTACAATAATTTGATGCAATCTTTGAGCCATGCAACACTACTTCTAATAGCTTGTGAAAGCGTTTCGTATTCATCTGTAAATCGGCATAACTTAATATCACTAAAAACCGCATCAACCCAAACTCTCCAATAATCTCTTCCAATAGGCATATTGTGAATTTTATCTTTTAGATTTGTACTTGAAATCCTGCCTTCAGTAATAATTTGATCTTCGAATCATCATCTGGGTACCAATGTAACAAATTATATCTTGCATTTTCAAATTGTGACATTGATGAGTGCTCAAGAATGATTTTATTGTCTATAATTCTTATGTATTTTGAGCATGTTTGTCTGATAATATAATTGATTTATCTTTAATTTATCTTTGCTCCCAAATTGATCAATTACAGAATAAAGAATTGATATTGTACTTGGACTTTGGAGCATAAAGTTGATGAAGCAACAATGAGATGATGGCTCAAATACAACTTGCAAAGTCCAAGACCCATGAGAGAGGCATAGGAGAGGCCCATGCAGCAGACCCATATGAACAATACCCAAAATTTTCTTATAAATACCGCATTTCCTTCATTTAAAAAGGCATCCAGGATTTTCAGAAAACAGAAGAGGGAGAGAGAGAAGAAGAAAGAAGAAGAGAGAAGAGGGCTTAGGAGACTAGCCATCGGATCAATTCTCCGAACAACTTCAATCGCTCACAGGAATCAAATTTGTGCACGGAGAAACTCAGCTGAGTCGGTTTCAGACGAGAGTCCAGCCATCTAGAGTTTTTCTTTCACATGCTTTTCCTTAATTTTCTTTTATTCATGATATTCTTGATGAAAAATATTATGTATTTTCATTTCCTAGTCATGAACTAAATTTTCTGTACTAGGGATGATGATGGAACTTACTATAAATTTTGATTTAGATTAATAAATACTTGGATGAATTGAGTTATTTGATTGAGTATTAATTTAATGCTTAATTGATTGTGTATTACCTGATCACCAATATTCAATATTCTGTTGTTGTGGGTCAAGTATCGAAAGGAGACGCCTACAACGTGTTCGATAAATTGACACCATAGCCTAGGAACCAAATAGAGATGTATTGGTATAGGTTATGTGATCTAATATATTTCCATGTTTATTGCATTCCTATATAATTGACATTCATCGAGATATAGGGTGTTAGTGTGTGTTGAATAGATTCGAATTGCCATGAGAGAGGATTTCGAATAGCTATATAACATGATCATCAATCATTAACTTGAATATACATGCATAGTTATCTGACATCATTAGGATTAGTTAGTGAAATTGGATTCCCTAGTTCCCTTTACCATTGATAAGAAATCCCTTTTAGTTTCTAATTTTATAGTTTACTTAGGCTACAAGTTACATACCACAACCATTGAATTATTCTTCTAGATAGCATTAGACTTGGTTAATTTCAGTATTCAACTTCTAATAGTCCTTGTGGGAATGATAATCAGAACTCACAATTCTATATTACTTGAGCCGACCCCGTATACTTGCGGGTACACAAAAGGCGTAACAGACATGTCTTGCGTCATTGAAACACTCCCATGTTGGGACTGAAAAAACAATTAAAATAATAAGATATAAGTCTTAAAACACTATATATAATTAAAAATAAAAGGAGAAAAAAGCAAAATTTAAACCTGAAGTGTAAATACATAAGAATGAGTACATTTGTAGCACCCCCCGACCCGACCCGGCCGGACCGAACCGGGGTGCGCTACTCTCACTTTCAGACTTTTCAAAACTAGTTTTATACGTTTCAAAAATCATTGTGAGCCCATAAAACAGATAGAAATCCTTTTCAAGTGAGCCCATAACAATAAATAAACTTTTCTCGAAAATTTCGGCAGAGTGCCGTTTGTTTTTCGGACTTTCCAAAACCTGCTTTTACTCAAAACAATTCCAAAACAATTCCAATACAATTCTCAACAACACTTCTATACAATTTCAAACAGTTGCGCACTCTGCCGTTTAGTGCGACTTATCAAAATAGTTTATAAAATAAAATAAATCGAACTTAAACATTTACAATCATTTTGATAATAAAATACAGAAGTCATAAACTAGTTAATTACAAAACATTTTACAAAACGTATTTACAAATTCCCTGTATATGCATGCTTTCAGAATATATATACACATAACAAAAATATAGCTACCCAACTGTACAATCTCTGTGACTCGGTCTGCAACTTGCTCTTCCTTCAGTCTCTATCCTCCTCTGGATTCCTGGTACCTACGCGTTAGAAACAAACTAACGCGCTAAGCATAAAGCTTAGTAGGTGTACTAAAAACTCAATTAAATAACTCACAATATAATTGTTCTTTAAAGAAGCACCAAACCACAATATGAATTTCATTTCTAAATCACTTTCAAAACAATTAAATTAATAATGAAATCAACATATGAATTCGATCCATCAAATCATTCAGTTCAGTTTCAATTCAAATCATTTCTGACCCACTAGAATACTAAACATTCTAGGACTGGAATATGGGTCAATGTGACGTCCGGGGTTGCCCCGCAACAACAGTCACTGATATCAACGTGATTGTCCGAGATTGCCCCGCAACAACAATCACTAGTATCATTGTGATCGTCCGAGATTGCCCCGCAACAACGATCACTAAAATCGGTGTGATTGTCCGAGATTGCCCCGCAACAACAATCACACAATAATAACGGCGCAGTACTGCTCAGTAAAACCCAGCTGGTATACCAACCTCCTATATCCATTTCTATGTCTACGTATCCTAGGGCCGTTTCGATAAACAATTTTCACAATCAGTTACCAATCGATATTTACTCAGTCAAACTAAAATATTACACGATATTCTTCAAACGCATCAACAATAATCATATAAATATCAAAATCAACTATTTTAAACGAAATCGGAATATTCAAACCACAAACGAATGCGATCTAGTATAAATTCTTTCCATAATCAACCATAAGTATATCAATCATCAATTTTTACACATCGAAAATCGAATCAAAAACATTTAACGAAATCGAAATCGAAACGAGAACAAGAAACGAAAACGAAAACAATAACGTAAACGATAACGAAACGCTTTTCGTAAAGATTCCGAAAACAAAAGTACACCAACCTCGGTACCGTTTTTCGTTCGAGAAATCGCGGTTCGACGATCTTTTTTTTTTTTTTTTTTCTTTCCCTTTCCTTTCTCTTCTCTTTCCTCTTCTTCTTCTTTCTTCTTCTCTCTTTCTTCTCATCTCTTTCTTCTTTTTCTTCTCTTCTTGCTGTCTCTTTTTTCTCTCGCTTCTGCGAGAAGTTTCTCTTTTTTTTTTTTTTATATTTTTTTCGCTACCGCGACCGCCGTCGCGACCTGTGGTCGCGCCACCAGGTCGCGATGCTCACTGGAGTGCGCGCACCGCCTTCCTCGCGAGAGCGCCTTGGTCGCGCGAGTGGTCGCGCTGCTCTCTGCCCGATTTTGACAATTTCATCGCGAGCAGTCCATCGCGACCTGTGGTCGCGGTGGCTGGTCGCGATGCTCACTGCCAGGTTTTTGCCATTTTCATCGCGAGCAAGCCATCGCGACCTGTGGTCGCGGTGACTGGTCGCGATGCTCACTGCCCGAAATTGCGTTTTTCACCGCGAGCGAGCCATCGCGACCTGTGGTCGCGGTGACCAGGTCGCGATGCTCTCTGGTCCAGTTTTCCAATTTTTCATTTTCATTTTTCACTATTCAATCCGGTCCGCTGGAAATCACATTTAATTACATTTACAACCCCTCAAATAGTAAAATTTATTTTCACATATTTCACATATATCAAAAATTCATTACCCGAAATCCGGGATGTTACAACATTCATGAGAACCCACGACATCTTCCACTTGCACACCTCTATTTAATAACTTAATTAAAGAAATATATTTTTTTAGTAAAACTACAAATAAAAGAGTTATATAAAATGAAATTTTACACAAACTTCATATATTACCTGCTCATTTTATTTCATTGTTATATTTATCATCTCTTTAAGACTTACCACTTGATCATTTATAGCTTTCAACTCTGCCTCCAGTTGTTTAACTCTTCCCCCAGATTGAATTTGTGTCTATACCCGTGATGGTGTAGCTCCAAATCCAAGACTTCTAACTTTTACACGCTTCTCTGCTCCTAAGACTTTTGCAAGAGAGTTTTCATTGATGTTGTTGTTATTTGAAGGGCATGTTGACTCTTGCAATTGATTAATTTCATCCTAATAATAAGGGTCAATTAGCATTTAAGTGGTAATAATAATTATACACTAATATTTGTAGAGGTTTTACCATGGCAGTTTGCACTGCTTCACTTAAAGGCTTGTTTTTCTTTTTTTATGTCCTTCAATTCAAACATCAGCGCTTATAATCTTTTTCGAATCTTTTTCTTTCTCTTTAGCTTCATTTTTCTACATTAGAAAAATCAAAATGTGAAATAGTAATAATAACAACAACAATAATAACAAATAAAAATTATGATTTCTTAAATATTTAGATTAAACCCATATATGATTGTAAAATTTACAAATTCATTGATAAAGGAATTGTAGCTTATACTTGCATTGACATAAATTATAGTTTTATAAGGATTACTCTGAAGCCCCTTTCCTGCAGTTGGCATTGTACCCACCAACAAATAGTATATACATGATCAGAGTTTCTTAATCTTCTTCAAACTGCTTCAAGTATTTCGTTTTCTATTCGAATTTTGTGTCAATATTCCGATTGTTTCTTGTACTTGTTCTAAATATCATAACAATAGTCAGGCCATAACTATGAAGGCATTTGTAGCACCCCCCGACCCGATCCCGGCCGGACCGACCCGGGGCGCGCTACTCGAACTTTCAAAACATTTCAAAACTTTATTTTACATTTTAAAATTATTGTGAGCCCATAAAACAATTTAGAAATCCTTTTCAAGTGAGCCCATAACAATAAATAAACTTTTTACAAAAATTCGGCAGAGTATCGTTTGTTTTTCGGACTTTCCAAAACCTGTTTTCACACAATTCAATTCAATTCCAATTACAATAACACTTCAATAACAATTTCAAACAACTGCGCACTCTGCCGTTTAGTGCGACTTATTAATCACAATTTATAAAATAAAACAGTTCAAACTTTATATATATATATATATATATATATATATATATATATATATATATATATATATATAGACATTCAGAAATCATAAGGTAATTAATTAAAAACATATTACAAAACATAGTTACAAATTCCCTGTATATGCATGCTTTCAGAATATATATACATAACAAAAAGATCGCTACCCAACTGTACAATCCTGTGACTCGGTCTGCAATTCTTCCAGTTCTTCAGTCTTTACCTTCGTCCGGATTCCTGGTACCTACGCGTTAGACACAAAACTAACGCGCTAAGCATAAAGCTTAGTGGGTGTACTAAAATCTCAATATGGAAACATATATACCTTTTAATAACTTTTAATAATAAACAAATCACAATATATATATATATGTCAATTCAAATCATGTTCAAAACAATTAAATTTCAGAATCAAAGTATATAATAATTTCAAGCACTTGAACTTCAATAATGAGGTCAATATATATATAATTTTCGATCAATAAAAACATTCAATACACTTTTCAATTTCAATCAATTCTGGCCCGCTAGAATACTAAACATATACGGACTGGAATATGGGTCAAGCTCCCAACCCCCAGAACGAATTCTGAGGAGGTACGTGTCTCCCAACTCTAGGACCGTGGGTACGGAACCTAGAGAGGTACATAGCTCCCTATCCCAGGAACGAATCCTTAGGAAGGTACATTAACTCCCAACCCCCGGGACGAATCCCGAGGAGGTACGTATCTCCCAGCCTCTGGACGAATCCAAGAGGAGGTACATCAATATCATCAATATCAATCAATCAGTATCGGCGCAGTACTGCTCAATAAAACCCAGCTGGTATACCAACCTCCTATATCCACTTCTATGTCTACGTATCCTAGGGCCGTTTCATTAAACGATTTTCACAATAATCACAATATAGTACAAATCATGACCAATAATCATGCGAGCAGTATTTTTCACAAATCACAACAGTCGAGATGTTTGAAAACGAAATTGAAATATAATATATCACAAATCAGTCTAAAATCAACAATAATCGTACAAAATATCAAGCATGTAGTATTTACGAAATCGACAAAATCGAAAGAAAATCAAGATGCGATCTAACATAAAAGTATTCCAAAATCGACAATAGATGTAGCAAATACATATATAATAAACACTCTACTTACGGAAATCGAAAACGAAAACTTTGAACGAAATCGAAAACGAACACGGAAACGAAATCGAAAACGAAAACGAAAACACTAACGAAAGACTTTGCGTAACGATTTCGAAAACAAACGTACACCTACCTCGGTACCGTCTTTTCGTTCGAGAATCGCGGTTCTACGATTTCGTTTCCTTCTCTTTTTCCTTTCTCCTTCTTCCTCTTCTTCCTCTTTTTCTTTTCTTTTCTTTCTTCTTCTTCTCTTTTCTTATTCTTCTTTTTCTTCTCCTTTTCTCTCTTTTTCTCGGCTCTTTCTCTCTATTTCTCTTCTGTTCTGTGTTCTGTGTGTTTCTCGCTTCTGCGAGAAACTTCTTCTTTTTTTTATATTTTTTTTCGCTACCGCGACCGCCGTCGCGACCTGTGGTCGCGGCACCAGGTCGCGACACTCACTGGAGTGCGCGCACCGCCTTCGTCGCGAGCGCGCCCTGGTCGCGCGAATGTTCGCGTTGCTCTCTGCCTGTTTTTGACAATTTCATCGCGAGCAGTCCATCGCGACCTGTGGTCGCGGTGGCTGGTCGCGATGCTCACTGCCAGGTTTTGCCATTTTCATCGCGAGCAAGCAATCGCGACCTGTGGTCGCGGCACTCACTGCCAGATTTTGCGTTTTTCACCGCGAGCGAGCCATCGCGACCTGTGGTCTTGACACGTCCAGAAAATGGATTTCTACTCCCAAGTGCAGGAGTGTCGAAGTAATAAATTAACCCGGTGAGACCGGGGTCGATCCACGAGGAAGAATATTTAGATCCTGCAAAAACCAACAAAAATCTACAAGGAAAATATAATAAGAAATAAAATATTTTAAAATGAGGGTAGGTATAATGGTGAAACAAATTAAATTAAAACATGCTAAGGTTAGAGGTTCCACTCTTGGTATATGGTTTAAGTTATATTTAACTCATTTTTATCACTCAATTGGAATCCACACATAAAGGAGGTTCCAATCGGAAGTTAGACCATTTAAGTTCTTTACACATCTATCAAGTTATATTTCTTTTCTTTTAGTTATATTACAATGGGTACTCTACACTCCTTATGTTAAATGGGTTCAAGTACTTATTGTGCCAATCAACTACCATAAATCAAGATTCCTTTGCCAGATGCAGGTATAACCATGCGGTTCTAGACGGATTCAAGTATTTATGGTGTTGTTTGTCTACAATGAATCAAGAATCCTTGGTCAGAGGTGCAGGTACAACCATGCGGTTCTAGACGGATTCAAGTATTCATTGTGCCAAGAATTGTCTACAATAAGTCAAGATCCCCACTTCACATAAGAGTAAGAGATGAAAATTCAATTCAATAAGAAAAGTAATATAAACATGTAGATAAATTTACACAAATGAATATAAACTTTAAGACCATGTTAAGAGTTAAATAAATCTTTATTCACATACCAAGAGCTTCACCCTTCACCTTAGCAAAAAGAGAATTTAGCTACTCATGATAGAAGAAAGAAAACAAGTAGAAGAAATAAAATGAGCAAGAGAGAAATTAGATTATCTTAAAAGTTCAACAATACAACAATGTAAGGTGAACTTGGCAAGGAACCCAAGCTGCCTTCAAGCTTATACAAGGCCTCTATTTATAGACACAATGAGAGGCAAACAAGTCAAAAATGGTAGGAATAAATTAATGCAAGTTGATTGAATTTGGTAAGGTAAAGTTGTCAACTTTGTTGTTTTCCACACATGCACCAACTTTTCCACCGAATTAGGCACCGTTCCTTTGACAATTTGATCTCGTGATAAACACCAAAGTTGTAGATAATTCTCTTATCTTTCTAGAATGATAAGACTCATAATATTTGGAATTTTCTGGAGAGAGTTATGGCCCAAATAGTGAAGACTGCCCAATTGACGCGGCCATGCAAATCAGCCCAAGATAATCCAATATTTGTCTTCAAAGGAGTCCAAATCTGATAAGAGTTTACAAACCAAACTTATAGGGCTATGAGTTATCTTTCCAACACTATCAAGAACGTAGTGATTGGATATTTGAGTGCAAAGTTATGCCCATTACACTGAACCTGCATCAAAATAGAAAGTTTAACAATTAAGTGTAGTTATAAATAAGTTAGGTAATTTGATGACACTAATAGTATAAAATAATGGTTTTAACCTTTATTATTATACAAATTTAAGTGTTCATCACACCCCCCAACCAGCTTATTGCTAGTCCCTAGCAATTAAAGCGTTATCATTTCATAATGATTTTTCAAATTTATATCTAAGTCTTCATTTACCCATTCTCCGTTTGTTCTGTCCAAATAGATGAACTCTCGACAAAAATATTTAATTTGTCTTCTTCATTTTTGTGTGCAACATGTACCCTTAGACAAGATATTAACAAACCTTCTTTGTGCTCATTATAAGTTGACATAAGTTCATGGGGCTTCACCGAAAATATCAAAGTTCTATTCTAATGTTTCTTCCAAAATAACTTCCTTAGGCAGAGCAATGTATTTCTTCCTCTCTCTCTCTCTCTGTTTTTTTTTTTTTTTTTTTGAAATAAGATATATAGTACATTCCTAACCCATGTAGCAAGCTTTAGGCCAATGACTCCCAGATCAGTTGACCTTAGGGCATTAGGTGTTGAGACACCCCTACGGGCTTAATAACTCGGGTTGAAATGTAACCAGATTTATATAGTAATAGTGGATAATGCAATGTCTAGTTCCCTTAAGCTTTCTTCTTAACCCATGTAGCGAGCTTTAGGTCAATGGCTCCCAGATCAGTTGACCTTAGGGCATTAGGTGTTGAGACACCCCTACGGACTTATTTACTCGAGTTAAGAAGGCTTCGAAACCAAACGTATCCATAATTTATTATTACCTTCTTCCTTTTTTTTTTTTTTTTTTTTTTTTTTTTCTTTTTTTTTTTGAGCAAGAGAGGAAGAAGAGGATTCACTACCTTTGGTTGTTGATTTTGTTAACCCACAAGAATAGACTCTTAATAATCTTCAATTTGTAACCCACGATCAAATGTCAAAGTGTGTGTGTGAGAAGAGTAGTTTATGAACACTTGCTTTGGGTATATGAGCATGAAAGTCAATTTATATTTGAGAGTTCATAGATTTGAATAGTCAAACTAAGATGAATAGTGAAGTCTCTTAATAAATTTTAAAAAAATCGAGATGAAATGATGACACTTATTATTTATTATCACAAATATTATCAACTATCCCTCCCCCCAACCAAATAAAGACATTGTCCTCAATGTCTAAGGATAAAGAGAGAGTGTAGAAGAAATTACCTGAACCAAAGATTAATGAAAAGAAAAACCTGCAACATACTAGAACAAGGTAAAAAGAACATATTTATTGAAAACAAAAATGGGAAAGAAAGAAAGGAAAAACAAAATACACAAGTCAAGCCAATCTACGCTTTTTGCTACCCTCAGCAACTGACCAATCTAACTTAGATGTGGCAATGTCATATTCGGGAACAAAAGCTTCTAATTGTTCAATCAATTGATGAACATTAGAAGCAGTGACAATGATACGTCGAGCTAGAGGTGAGATAAATTGGTTTTCCACAGCATGATCTAGGAAAGACAATAGACCATCATAAAAACCACAAATATTCAACAAGCCTATTGGTTTTTGATGGATTTTGAGTTGGGCCCATGAGGTGACTTCAAAGAGTTCCTCTAAGGTTCCAAATCCCCCTGGTAAGGCTATGAATGCATCAGCATGACTAAACATTTCAGCTTTGCGTTCATGCATGTCTGAAACAATCTGCACTTCCCCAATTGTATTTCCTGTAATACCACCCACACTCAAAGCTTTTGGGATGACACCCAAAACTTGACTGCCGCCATCATAAGCAGCTTTTGAGACACGACCCATCAACCCAAGGTTACCTCCGCCATAAACTAAATGAATCTTTTTCTCTGCTAATACCCTACCAAGCTGGTCAGCAGCTTCCTCAAATTCTCTATTCTTACCAGAACTAGACCCACAAAAGACACAAATATTAGTAAAGCGGCGTGAGATGGTGTTTGCCATTGTTATGCACGCTTTTTTTTTTTTTTTTTTTTTGAAATTTGTAGAGTTGTGAGAACTTGAGAAGATAGAGAAGTGTCATTTATAGAGCTCAAAAAGAAGATGAAATCATGGAAGCTATATGACTAGGTCTGCATTGGCAGACGGGTGTCAGTCTAGAGTATAAAATGTCAAAAAGAGTGGCTGACCTGTATCTGTACAAGTAGTTGTGATTGTGGCTCACATCTTTCTCTGGTTTTACGTCCAGAAACGGCTTGAACGCCCTCTATGGGTCGAGGATAGGCTTCCCATCCAATTTTCTTATAAATTGGCAAACAGGGTCTTTTAAAGTCAGATTCCCAAGACTGTATCGCTCATGTTCTCTTTGAAATTGGTTCCATAAAGCGAGAATTGCAATATGCACATATCCACTAGGATGCGTCTCAAGAGTCAACAAAATATTGTCTAATGACTCCTTACTCAGGCCATCCTTAATGAATTGTATTTTATCTTCTCGATTTACAGACACCATTCCAAGAGAACGACAGCGCGTGTTACAAGTCGTGCGAGCACACTTATAACATACACCCAATTTCTTTGCTCTTCTTTTCTTTGCATAACTGCTTTTACCCAGACCAGGCATGTAAGTAAGAAATGAATCAGAGAACTCACCTGCCAATCTTACCTTGGCTTCAATCAGCCAACGTACCTCAACAGGGATGCCCTTGCACATTAGCATTCTTAATCTTTCGGACCGTGCTTTGTAAATTTTCATCAATGCTTTTTGAGGAAATAAGGGAAAATGATTTTTCAATTTCTCGAGAATTTCTTCCATTTTTGTGAAAAAGAAAAGGGAGAGAAAGGAGAATGTACAAAGCAAGATTTTTTTTTTTTTTTTTATTGTATCAGCTATTGTGGGAGACTGAAAACACCGACTTGAAAAGTCACGGAGTACCGTTATCCGCCATTTAACCGGGAAAATAAAAGAAGGAAAAAGAAAAACAAAAATACAAAATTAGCCTGCAATCACAAAAAAATTAAAGTTAGAGAAAAATATGCAAACCCAATTCAAATCATATCAATGGTTTTCATAACATGGGTTTGAAAGAGGAAGAGTCCCTTCTTCGAAAACTTGATTTTCTAGAAATGGTTTAAGTCTTTGACCGTTCACTTTAAACACGTTACCATTCCTAGGGTTTTCAATGTCAACGGCCCCATAAGGATATACATGTTTCACAACAAATGGACCGCTCCACCTAGATCTCAATTTTCCAGGGAATATGTGAAGTCGAGAATTATAAAGTAAGACTTTTTGCCCAACATCAAATGTTTTTCTTAAAATTAATTTGTCATGAAAGGCTTTGGTTCTATCTTTATAAATTCTCGAATTCTCATATGCATCATTTCTTAATTCCTCAAGTTCATTCAGTTGTAGCTTATGAAATTTGCAAGCATCATCAATGTTTGAATTAAAAGTTTTGATAGCCCAGTAAGCTTTATGCTCCAGTTCCACAGGTAAGTGACAAGGTTTCCCATAAACTAATCGATAGGGTGATATACCCAAAGATGTTTTGAAAGCAGTACGGTAAGCCCAAAGTGCATCGTTTAGTCTAAGTGACCAATCTTTGCGATTTGGATTAACCGTTTTTTCTAAAATTTGTTTTATCTCTCGATTAGCTAATTCAACTTGTCCACTTGTCTGAGGGTGATAAGGGGTAGCAACTTTATGTGTAATCCCATATTTCTTCATTAGAGACTCAAAGACTTTGTTGCAAAAATGTGTTCCCCCATCACTTATAATGACTCGAGGAATTCCAAAACGACTCAAAATATTTTCTTTCAAAAATCTGACAACTGTTTTGTGGTCATTATTTTGATATGGAATTGCCTCGATCCATTTGGAGACATAGTCAACTGCGACTAAAATGTAAACAAACCGAATGATGATGGAAACGGGCCCATGAAATCTATCCCCCAACAATCAAATATTTCAATGACAAGTATAGGGTTTAGAGGCATCATGTGCCGTTTAGAAATAGCCCCCAGTTTTTGACAATTTTCACAAGTTTTGCAGAATGTGTAGGTGTCTTTGAACAGAGTTGGCCAATAAAATCCACATTGTAAGATTTTTGCAGCCGTTTTCCTTGAAGAAAAATGACCCCCACATGCTTCTGTATGACAAAATTTAATGACACTACTTACCTCATTGTCGGGTATGCATCTACGAAAAATTTGATCAGGGCAATACTTGAACAGGTATGGGTCATTCCAATAAAAATTTCTAACCTCTGTCAGAAACTTTTTCTTATCTTGTGCTGTCCATTGAGATGACATCTCTCCTGTTACAAGAAAATTGACAATGTTAGCATACCATGGCATTTTACTAATAGAAAACAAAAACTCATCTGGAAAAGAGTCATTGATAGGTGTTATGTCTAAGGATGAGTTTGTTGTAAGTCTTGACAAATGATCTGCAACAACATTTTCAGCTCCTTTTTTATCTTTGATTGTGATGTTGAATTCTTGGAGCAACAAAATCCACCGTATCAATCTAGGTTTAGCATCCTGTTTAGACATTAAGTACCTCACAGCAGCATGATCAGTGAAAACAATAGTTGAAGAGCCAATTAAATAAGATCGGAATTTGTCTAATGCAAATACTACAGCAAGTAGTTCTTTTTCTGTAGTAGTATAATTCATTTGTGCACTATTCAAAGTTCTACTTGCGTAATAAATGACATAAGGCTTACCTTCCTTCCTTTGCCCTAGCACGGCACCGACAGCAAAATCGCTAGCATCACACATCAACTCAAAAGGCAGAGACCAATCAGGGGATTGCATGATAGGAGCAGTTGTCAAAAGGCTAATCAACTTATCAAAAGATTTTTGACAATCTTTAGTCCATTCAAATGGTGCATCTTTTATTAGGAGATTACAAAGAGGTCTAGATATTGCACTAAAGTCTTTAATGAATCTCCTATAAAATCCTGCATGGCCTAGGAAAGATCGAACATCCCTAACCGTTTTTGGTGGAGGCAAATGGGCAATTAATTCAACTTTTGCTTTGTCAACTTCAATTCCCTTAGAAGAAACCACATGTCCTAGGACAATTCCAGAGGTGACCATGTAATGACATTTTTCCCAATTTAACACCAAACCTTTTTCTTCACATCTTTTTAATACATGTTCTAAATTTTCAAGGCAATTATCAAATGAATTTCCAAACAATGTTAGATCATCCATAAAGACCTCTAAAAAATGTTCAACCATGTCACTAAAAATGCTCAACATACATCTTTGAAATGTTGCAGGAGCATTACAAAGGCCAAAAGGCATCCTTCTAAATGCAAAGGTGCCAAAGGGACATGTGAATGTTGTCTTTTCTTGGTCCTCTAGTGCTATGGGGATTTGATAATAACCAGAGTAACCATCAAGAAAACAGTAGTAGGGATGTCCTGCCACTCTTTCTAGAATTTGGTCAAGAAATGGTAAAGGAAAATGGTCTTTTCTAGTGGCAGCATTTAATTTTCTATAGTCAATACACATTCGCCAACTAGATGAGACTCGTGTTGGTATTAACTCTCCTTTTTCATTTTTTACCACTGTGACTCCAGATTTCTTAGGGACTACTTGTGTTGGACTTACCCACTTACTATCAGAAATAGGGTAGATAATTCCTACATCAAGTAACTTGAGAACTTCACCTCTTACTACCTCTTTCATGTGTGGATTTAATCTTCTTTGGGGCTGTTGACATGTTCTAGCATTATCTTCTAGATGTATTCTATGTGTACATATTAAAGGATTAATGCCTTTTATGTCTTTTAAAGTCCACCCAATTGCATTTTTATGCCTTTTAAGTACCTCTATCAATTTACCTTCCTGTTCGTTGGTAAGAGTTGAAGAAATTACCACCGGGTAAGTTTGTTCTTCACCAAGGAATGCATATTTCAGTCCTTCAGGTAATGGCTTCAATTCTAGTTTGGGTACTTCTTCTTGTTTACTTTCATTGACAGGTCCCAATTCTTCAAATTTCGGCTTCCAACCTTTGTTCTCCATCACCTGGGTACAATCAAGCAACGAACATATATTAGAAACAGTAGGATCTAGTTGCATGCTTGACTCAAATGAATTAACTAAACAAGTTTCCAAAGGATCAGAAGAACTCCCTGTTTGAAGATGATCTTCAACAATAGCTTCAATCATGTTTGCTTCTTCATTTTCATCACCTTCATCTTGTGGTTGTTTGCACATGTTGAAAACATTAAGCTCTAGTGACATATTTCCAAATGTCATCTTCATTACGCCATTCCTGCAATTAATCAAAGCATTAGAAGTTGCTAAAAATGGACGGCCTAAAATAACAGGAATTGGTTTACACCCATTAGAAACAGGCTGTGTATCCAAGACAATAAAATCCACAGGATATATGAATTTATCGACTTGTACTAACACATCTTCCACTATCCCTCTTGGCACTTTAATTGATCTATCAGCAAGTAAAAGAGTAATGGAAGTTGGTTTTAACTCACCTAGATCAAGTTCTTGATAAACTGAATATGGAAGTAAATTAACACTAGCACCAAGATCAAGTAAAGCCTGTTCAATTTTATGCTCTCCAATAATGCATGAAATTGTAGGACAACCAGGGTCCTTATATTTCATAGAATTATTGTTTTGAAGAATGGAACTTACTTGTTCTGCTAAAAAGGCTCTCTTTTTCACATTCAGTTTTCTTTTCACAGTGCACAAGTCTTTCAAAAATTTTGCATAAGAAGGAACCTGTTTAATAGCATCCAACAAAGGAATATTGACCTTCACTTGTTTGAAAATTTCATAAATTTCAGGATTGTGGTTCAATTTCCTTGGATTGTTCAATGCTTGAGGAAATGGAGCTACAGGTGGGAGTTTGGTCTTTTCTTGGCTAGGTACAGGCTTATCAACCCCTTCCTTACTCTTGGAGAAAGACTTATCATCTTTCTCACAAGGATCAAGAATAGGTTTTTCGACAACCTTACCACTGCGAAGAGTTATGACTGATTTAACTTGGTCCATGTGTTGATTTCCTGAACTACCCTCTTCCAGATTGTATTGACCCTTAGGATTGGGTTGAGGTTGAGAAGGAAATTTTCCTTTTTCATGGATGGTGAGTGTTGATGCAATCTTAGCAAGAGTGTCTTTTAAATCGGACAAGGTTTGTGAAGTTTGATTGTTAATGGTCTCTTGCTTTTCAATGAATGAATGCAATGTTTCCTCAAGGTTTTTCCTAAATTGTGGGACATAGGGTGCATAACCTTGAGTACCTTGAAAGTTTTGGTGACCTTGAGGAGGTGGTGGTTGTGAAGATTGTGCATGATTATCATTCCTCCAACTGAAGTTTGGGTGATTTCTCCAACCTGGATTGTAGGTCTGTGAGTATGGGTTAGGATTTGGCCTTTTGAAAGTGTTTAGGACATTGGCTTGTTCATGGAGACATTCTTTGAATGCAGGCAGAGTTGGGCACTCCTTAGTTGAATGGTCATTGGTATCACATATGTGACACACAATTTCTTGAGCGGATTTTAGGTGACCGCTCTTTTTCAATTCTAAGGCCTCGACCTTTCTAGCTAGAGATGCAAATTTGGCTTGAATGTCATGTTCGTCCCTAAGGTTGTAAATACCTCCACTAGATGTAGAGGCTTGAGCTTTGCTCGGTGCCTCTTGGGTACCTGCAGTGTCCCAATTTTGAGCATTCTCTGCTAATAGGTCTAGGTAGTCTAGTGCCTCTTCAGGGTCTTTATCTCCAAACTCTCCATTACACATCATTTCGACCATTTGTCTACCTTGGGGTGTTAAACCCTCATAAAAGTGTGTGACTAGTCTCCATGTTTCAAAGCCGTGGTGAGGACAAGAATTAAGCAATTCTTTGTACCTCTCCCAAGATTGGTAAAGGGTCTCTCCTGGTTTCTGGCTGAAAGTACTAATTTGTCTTTTGAAGGAATTTGTTCTATGATGAGGAAAGAACTTTTTCAAGAACTGTTCCTGCATTTCATCCCAATTACCAATAGATCTAGACCTAAGATTTTGCAGCCATGTTTTAGCTTTATCTTTCAAAGAGAAAGGGAAAAGCTTTAGTCGGATGGTGTTCATGCTACAATTTGTGTCATTGTAAGTGTTGCACACTTCCTCAAACTCTCTCAAATGCAGGTATGGGTTTTCGGCATCTAATCCATGAAATTTGGGTAAAAGTTGAATAATACCCGGCTTAAAGTTAAAATGAGATGCATCTGGAGGAAAAACTAGACATGATGGAGCACTAGTTCTTGTGGGATTCATGTAGTCTCTAAGTGTTCTAGGTTGTGCATGATCATTGTGTTGAGAACGATTGTCCCCAAGATCAGTGACTCTTTCAACTTCGTTTTCTGCCATATTTTCAAATGCAGATGGGAAGCCCCTAACAAGTCTACCAGTTGGTGTACGTGACCAAGCTCTCATGCAAGTCTTAGATGCAACAGAATAAAAGCAAACAAAAACACCAAAAAAATAATATTATTTACAAGAAAAAGAAAATGAAAAAGATGAAAAGAATTTTGATGGTTTTGGACACCAAATGATACTTCCCCGGCAACGGCGCCAAAAACTTGACACGTCCAGAAAATGGATTTCTACTCCCAAGTGCAGGAGTGTCGAAGTAATAAATTAACCCGGTGAGACCGGGGTCGATCCACGAGGAAGAATATTTAGATCCTGCAAAAACCAACAAAAATCTACAAGGAAAATATAATAAGAAATAAAATATTTTAAAATGAGGGTAGGTATAATGGTGAAACAAATTAAATTAAAACATGCTAAGGTTAGAGGTTCCACTCTTGGTATATGGTTTAAGTTATATTTAACTCATTTTTATCACTCAATTGGAATCCACACATAAAGGAGGTTCCAATCGGAAGTTAGACCATTTAAGTTCTTTACACATCTATCAAGTTATATTTCTTTTCTTTTAGTTATATTACAATGGGTACTCTACACTCCTTATGTTAAATGGGTTCAAGTACTTATTGTGCCAATCAACTACCATAAATCAAGATTCCTTTGCCAGATGCAGGTATAACCATGCGGTTCTAGACGGATTCAAGTATTTATGGTGTTGTTTGTCTACAATGAATCAAGAATCCTTGGTCAGAGGTGCAGGTACAACCATGCGGTTCTAGACGGATTCAAGTATTCATTGTGCCAAGAATTGTCTACAATAAGTCAAGATCCCCACTTCACATAAGAGTAAGAGATGAAAATTCAATTCAATAAGAAAAGTAATATAAACATGTAGATAAATTTACACAAATGAATATAAACTTTAAGACCATGTTAAGAGTTAAATAAATCTTTATTCACATACCAAGAGCTTCACCCTTCACCTTAGCAAAAAGAGAATTTAGCTACTCATGATAGAAGAAAGAAAACAAGTAGAAGAAATAAAATGAGCAAGAGAGAAATTAGATTATCTTAAAAGTTCAACAATACAACAATGTAAGGTGAACTTGGCAAGGAACCCAAGCTGCCTTCAAGCTTATACAAGGCCTCTATTTATAGACACAATGAGAGGCAAACAAGTCAAAAATGGTAGGAATAAATTAATGCAAGTTGATTGAATTTGGTAAGGTAAAGTTGTCAACTTTGTTGTTTTCCACACATGCACCAACTTTTCCACCGAATTAGGCACCGTTCCTTTGACAATTTGATCTCGTGATAAACACCAAAGTTGTAGATAATTCTCTTATCTTTCTAGAATGATAAGACTCATAATATTTGGAATTTTCTGGAGAGAGTTATGGCCCAAATAGTGAAGACTGCCCAATTGACGCGGCCATGCAAATCAGCCCAAGATAATCCAATATTTGTCTTCAAAGGAGTCCAAATCTGATAAGAGTTTACAAACAAAACTTATAGGGCTATGAGTTATCTTTCCAACACTATCAAGAACGTAGTGATTGGATATTTGAGTGCAAAGTTATGCCCATTACACTGAACCTGCATCAAAATAGAAAGTTTAACAATTAAGTGTAGTTATAAATAAGTTAGGTAATTTGATGACACTAATAGTATAAAATAATGGTTTTAACCTTTATTATTATACAAATTTAAGTGTTCATCAGGTCGCGGTGACCAGGTCGCGATGCTCTCTGGTTCAATTTTTCCAATTTTTCCAATTTTTCACCCCTTCAAATAGTAAAATTTATTTTTCACATCTTTCACATATATCAAAAATTCATCACCCGAAATCCGGGATGTTACAGCATTTTCCAAAAGAAATTCTAACATCTAAAAATGAAAAGAAGAAAAGATGAATTGGACTAAAAAAAAGCAAGAACTTTGATTCATCACCCAGTTCTTCAAACAATATCAAACACAAAGTATGAATGTGGTATAGCGATCGAATTCACTACAAATGAATTCAATATAAAGACTTACTCATTGCCCAGACGACGTCGACGAAACTCGATGCTGTTCGGAGTGGTAGGCCAGTTCGACTTCTTCGTCTAGAGAGAGAGTGTGGCGTGGGGTCTGGTGGGGTGGAGTCTGGTTTCAAAAGGCGGCGGAGTCTAGTTTGAAAAGGCATGGGGTAAAAAAAGGGGAATTTAGCAAAATTGCCCAAAAATCAGAAAACAGTTGCAAAACTACCCATGCTCCACTAATTTTTGCAACCTCTACCCAAAGCCTTTTTTTGGACAAAATTGTCCTTACTTTTACATTTGACCCACTTCACTGTCTTCTTCTTCTTCTTCTTCATCTAGTCAAGGTTTGTTCACCTCACCCGATTCTCTCTTCGTCTCTTCTTTCTTCTCTTATTCACATTTTCTTATTTTTCTTCTCTTCTCTTCTCCATAAATCTCTCACCCAACCTAAGTCAAGAAATTCTTAAGTTATCTCTTGCAAATAAACCATCGATCCATCTCACAAAGTCTTTTTCTCCATCAAAAATTCCAAGGTTAGTGTTAAACTTTTTTTTTTAGTCAATGCACACTTTTATGGGTTTTGAATCAATTGTAGGCATTTCACATTTGTTAATCCTCCATAAAAAAAATGAAGAATGAATTTTTATAATTTTTTTTTTCATCATGCCGGCCCGATGGTTTTGGCCCGATGAGTTTGGCCCGATAGTTTTTCTTCATGTTGTTTGATCGTTTTTGGCCCGATGGTTTTCATCATGTTGGCCCAATGGTTTTCATCATGTATTTTCACATGGCGGCCTGATGGCCTTGGCCCGACGGTTTTCATTATGTATTTTCACATGGCGGCCCAATGGCCTTCAAATTTTATTTTCATCATGGTGGCCCGATGGCCTTAAAATTGTATTTTCATCATGGCGACCCGATGGCCTTGGCCTGATGACCTTGGCCCGATGGTTTTGAAATTGTATTTTCATCATGGCGGCCCAATGGCTTTGGCCCGATGTCCTTGGCCCGATAGTTTTTGGCCCGATGGTTTTTGTTCATGCCAGCCCGACAGTTTTGATACTTTAATTGAATTTAAGTTTTATTTAAATTTTTTATTTTAATGCAGAAAGGAGCATGGATGATGTGCAGTTGATAATTAACTGGGATGGACATTGGGTATGTGAACAAGGGGTTTATTGGTATGATGGCAAGAGATCAAAATGGGTGTTATTTCCAAGAGATGCAACTTATGCTCAACTATTAGATAAAGTGTATGCCGTCACTGAGATTGACAGAAACTGCTTTCGAGTCATTATAAAGACGGTTGCTCATACCATCCGCCCAAGCATGCCTGTAGAGATAAGTGATGATGATAATGAGGTTGTAATATTATTACGTCAAAAGAATGTTGACCCTTTAGTTTGTATAACCGTGTTTGAGATTGAGCATAGTGACCGACAATTGCAGCATCAATGTTTTCCAGAGTCATCTAATCAACAACACCATCCCATCAATCTTCAACAACACCATCCCATCAATCTTCAGTTTCCTTCATCGAAGGGAAGTAACTACATTCGGGAGGGCTACACACCAAATTTAAATGATGCTACGGTTGATGATAAATTTTAATTTGTTGATGATTTTAGTAACGAAGCCAGAGATAATGAGAAGTCCCAAGATATTCAGGGTGTTGGAAATAGTAATGAAGAGTTGGTTCGAGCCACGTCTGTAATGTGTTCAATTAATGATGTTGAAGTAGCTTCGAGAGCTATGCCGATTATGATTGCAAATGAGGAAGTCTTTGACAGTAAAAAAGAGTTGCACTTCCAACTAAGAAGGTACGCTGCTGCAAATCGTTTCAATTTGAAAGTGTGGAAGTTGGATACTTCACGTTTTGAGGTATGTTGTGATGGTGGAGAATGTAAATGGCGGCTACATGCATTCAAGGTTACAAACACTGATTTTTTTCGGATTACAAGATTTGACGACAAATACAGTTGCTCAATGGAGAAAAGGTTTTCATGGAATAGAAAGGCTAGTGCACAGTTTATTTGACAACATATCAAGGAGAAATTTCGTGATGGTCGTATCTACAGACCAAAGCAAATCATAAGAGATATCCAAAATGAATTGGGCATTACAGTAAATTACCACAAAGGATATCGGGCTAAATATATTGCTATGGAGGAGGTACACGGATCAGCTGAAGTTTCTTTTAGTATGTTACCTTATTATTGTCACATGTTATAGGAAACAAACCCAGGGACGATGATGAACATTAAGACTGATGATGAAAATAGGTTCATGTATATGTTCTTCTCCATGAAAGCGTGCATAGATGGTTTTAATGCTGCCATTAGACCGGTTATTGCAATTGATGCCACGTTTCTGAAGGGTTCATATGGTGGCATCTTGTTTGTCGCTGTATGTCAGGACGGGAATGACCAAATATTTTCTTTGGCATTTGGTGTTGCGGATTCCGAGAATGATGCTTCATGGAGTTGGTTTCTATTTTGTCTGCATGATACCATTGGAGATGTTAAAGATCTTGTTTTTGTATCTGATAGGAAAAATAGTATTGTCAAAGCTATTGCAACGGTTTTTCCAAATGCATACCACGGTGCTTGTTTCATGCATTTAGAACGAAATATGATTTCCATTTATAAGAACAAAGATCTTTCCATATCATTTCGGAAGGCAGCCAAGGCATACAGAGTTAATGATCACTCATTTTACATGGTACAGTTGTCCAGCATTAGTGTTGGAGCTTATCAGTATGTTGTTGATGTTAGAGAAGAGAGGTGGTCCCGAGCCTTTTGTCTGAGAAAAAGGTACAACATTATGACTACTAATATTGCTGAGTCGATGAATAATACAGTGAAAGACTTTCGAGAGTTACCCATTGTTGCTATGATTGACCGTATTCAAGATATGATGCAACGTTGGTTTCATGATCGACGAACAGTGGCTGCTTCTTATGATACACAGTTGACAGTAAGGGTTGAGGCACTTATTGGGGTTAGTGATGAATCTGTGCAACATATGAAGGTGTCCCCAATTGCATTGTACCAGTTTGAGGTGCACGATGGAAAACAGAATGGCATTGTTGATTTAGAAAACCGTACATGCAGTTGTAGAGAATTCGATCTTGATCAGATTCCATGTGCACATGCTTTAGCTGCCATAAAATATAGAGGATTGCATTACACAACATTCACCTCACCCTACTACTCGACTGCTTATCTGCTTTCAGCATACAGTGGTGAGATTCATCCAGTAGGCCATCAAAGTGACTGGTTGGTCCCAGCGGAGGTTGCAAATACAATTGTTCTTCCACCAGTTGCCTGACGCCCACCAGGTCGACCAAAGAAACAACGTATACCTTCGATTGGAGAAGAGGTTGTACGCAGAAGGTGTAGAAATTGTTGGCGCCACGGCCACAACAGCCAAACATGCAAGAATCCTAAAGTAGTTGAACCATCCAGGTGATAAGGATATGCAAGATATGATGTTAATTTATTTATGATATTCTGTTTTATTGTATTTAATTGCATTTTGATTCGAAGAATTGCAGGAAATGAACAATATAATTAACATTATTGTACAATTTGGAAGACATTATTGTACTATTTCAATTAGCTGTTTTGTTATATGCAATTAACAGTTTTATTTGGTTTTTGGAAGAGTTTTTAATCAATTACCTTATGCAAATTTTGCCAGAGAGTTCTTTGTTTTTCTAACTACCCAAAATCTGCTTTACAAAATCAATGCATTTAACAACATATGTACACTTCAAAGCACATTTTGAAAATCATTTGCGCATCCTTCCGTTCGATGCGACTTTTCCAATCATTTTATCAAAGCAAAAAAATTAACGTTTAAAAATTTGACAATAATTTTCTGAATAACCAATAATATCCCAATAACCAATAATATTCCAATAACCAAAATAACCAATAATATCCCAATAACCAATAATATTCACATAAATGAAAATTTCAAAAAAAGTACAGGTCATTCTTCATCTTCTAGCCGTGCAGAGTTTGCAAATATTTCAATAGACATTTTCTTCCTCAGAGCTGTCATTTGCTTTGATTGAAATCAAACTTCTGTCTGTGTGCAACAATGTATTCAGCAAACACAAGGGTAAATGTACCACAGTGACCACTGCAATAATTTCAATATAATAACACTGTCAATTATTGAATTAATTATAATAACAATCAATATAAAAATATAGAGTTCAATTTCACTTACGCCCCGCGTTGTTGTGGAACAGTATCGGGACCTAGTCTTTTGCATGCGAATGGAGTGACCTGTACTTGTCTCCCCTTATGTTGAAAATAACCTCCGCTATACATAAGGGACGGCAGAAAAAGTGCTAGTGGGGTGACATATTGCTCCCGAAAAGATGGATCAGTGTCCTTACATAAAGAATCATAGATCCGTACTTTTCTTTCAACAAGATTAACAGCCGCCAACACCCAATGATAACCATCCTCATTCACAGGCATCAACAAATACATTGAACACATAATTGTCATTTAACTTATAAAGATATTGAACTGTAAAATAGCTGCATGATTACACTTACATTATCGATCTCCCACCATGGACGACACCCTTCGGGTCGTTCTCCGCGAACATAGCCAAGGTAAAAATCCTCCCATTGAAAGGTAAGGGGATCGTATGCCTCCTGCGATATGGTTCCATCCTCGTCCTTCGGAAGTTTTTTCCACATGTGTTGAAGGGTTGTCTACAAAAATTTAAAATATCAGTATGTTCTTTATAAGTAAATCGTGGAAAACATTTAAATAATTTTTATTTCAATTACAACTTACAAAGAATGTTGGATCAATCAAGTTGTAATTTTGTGAAAAAATGGTCGGATACGACAGCTGGCGCCTCCGTAGTACTGCCAAATAAGCCTCAATGTGCTGTTTTTTGGTTAGATCATGAAAAAAGAAAATTGCCATTGAAAACTCATCATAAGGAACAGTACAACTTAATAACATTAGCAGGAAATTAGCAAAATAAATTTAATTTATTTACTAACCCAGTTGTCCAACCAATCGGTCGCACTTTCAAACGTCTTGAAAAATTCAGGGGTCGCATCCATTGGTTGCCCAACGTAGCACCTGCATATACGGTATAATATTCAGAGGAAATTACATTAAACATCACAAGAAAAAAAGAAGTCTGAAAATAGGTTATGCACTTAAATTATGTAGGCTTACCTAGCTTTGTTATTTTTTTTGAAAGCCTTGTACTCCGACTGTACTTCCGAGTGAACCGGTTTTAAAGGCTCGAACTTAATTAGATTTGCATACTGTGTCCTTTGCTTTTTTGGCCTAGTCGGGTTAATGTACGGGCTAGATACGAATGCAGAACGCTTACGCATCCTTGTACCATATCTTACGCCGAATGCTTTCTTTTCAAGAGCAACGACACTCTTTGGACCTGTGGCACTTACAATATTCGGCAAGGGAGAGGGAGAGTAAATAGTAAGCTGTAGGCATTGATCGGGTTCCTTTCCCTCCTCTTTTGCTTCATCATTTTTAAGATCAGTTGCATTGTCCACATTGTAGGTTGTATCAAAGATGTCGTCACTCTGATGTAGTGAATACAACAGTATACGGTTAATACACAGTCAAAAAGGAAATAACAAAGTTCGACATGATTAAATGAAACAAAAATTACCTTTGGCACCTCAGTTCCAGCTCCAAATTTTTCATTACTGCCTGCTGTCTTGCAGACAACTTCAATCAATTTGTCAACTCCTTTCCGCATCTCATCAAGTTCTGTTTGTAGGGTTGCAAACCCTTTGTCAACTTTATCATTCAGTGCGGTCATAGAAGTCTGTAGACACTTGACTTATGTGTACAGGCCATCCAATTTTCTATGCAAATCTTGTGAGTCCTAGCATAATGTCCAACAAAAAGTTAAATTAAACCAACAAAAAGTAAAATTAACATTTACATAATATTTAATGAACAATACAATTAAGGGACAATATTGGCTATATACCGATGGACTCCGTCCAATAGGCCGCTCTTCTTGTATTTCAGCTTGCTTATCTTGTGATTGTCTTTGCTCTTCTTCAGCAACATCATCACTATGATTGTCATCATAATACTCGTCATCTTCCTGATCACCAATCTCTATATCTGGGGCAGACGGATCATTTGAGATGGTAGCCTTTTCCAACCCCGTCAAATATGACAACTTCAATTCTTCCTCCGTGGGTTTCAAAGTTTGAAACGTTCAAATCTAACCAACAAAAAATAAAAAACAGCACACATAGCGTTATAATAAAAATTTATATACCTAACAGAAGTCTTTTAATATAGTTCATACCTTTCGCCTACTGAAAATCTCAGTTCTCAAAGCCTCATATCCAGGACTCGTTTTGACTTCCTAGTGCATAATACGAGAGGCTGTACGAGACACCCTGGTAGCATAATTCTTCTTTGAGTACAGCGGAATCGCTTCAATTGCCCACACCTAGCAAATAAAACAATACCATGTTTCAATAAGAGTTTTAAAGAAGTTAAGGGTAAAAAACGTTAAACACTTAAAATTACCTGAAAAGCATAGACAAATCCATACAGATTGATCTTCTCTGCTGTATGGCTCAGATCCTTTTTAGCCTTCTCCTTAAACTTCTGATCTCGACCTTTGCAACAGGTCGATAAAGAATTGAATGTCCTTGAATATACATAGGAACCCTATGGGAACCAATTGAATTCTTCTAAATTATCAACTAACTTCATTGCCCAATACTCGACCTTAGTCCTCAAGTCCTTTCCAAGCAATATCATCTCTAAGATCAGCAACAAAGCTAATTTAATCATGTCATCATCATCATCATTTTCTTCCTGCAGACGTTCGAACATACTTTGCAATTTGGTTCCAGTCACCTTTTTCGCTCCCTTAAAATATTTCTGGCGAATTCTATACGGATCATCTTTCTTTATAGTAGGGACGACTGTATCCCCAAGACGTAGACCGCTCACCAGGTAAAACTAGTATGCACTGAACTGTATTGTATTCCCACCAATCAGAAACCACATTTCATTTTCAGCATTTTCTACATGGCACTCCCGCAACAAAATGTGATGACAAAATTGACCAGTGAAGGACATTTCATTAGCATCTAAGAAATGCCCAAAGCACATTCCTCTTATTTTTTGTTGTTGACGTTCCGTCAGCTTACTCTTAATCAATCCGATGCAACCCCATTTACAATACGTGGTCATTTTGGCATGGAAAAATTTTTTTTCCTTAATTTTCATACTCTCAATCAACTTGTCACTTGCCATTGAATATTAGCCTGCAAAAAAAAAAAAATTCGAATTCATCAACAAAGTAAAAAATATAACGCTTACAAATATAAATTTTATTTCATCAAACCAGGCTGGCCCGATGATTTAATTTCATCGGGTCATAGTGGCCCGATACTTTCATTTCATCGGGTCGCAGTGGGCCAATGATTTTATTTCATCTGGTTTTGTTTTATGGTGATGGTTGCAGGCTGGTCGATGATTTAGTTTCAGTGGCCCGATGAAACAAAACCGTCGGCCAGCCGTGGCCCAATGATTAAATTTCATCGGGCCACCGCGACCCGATAGTTTTGTTTCATGGTGGCACCGTGGCCGGATGAAACAAAACCATAGGGTCGCGGTGGCCCGATGACATTTAATCATCGAGCCACGGCTGGCCGATGGTTTTGTTTCATCGGGCTGATGGAATAAAACCATCGGCCAGCCGTGGCCCGATGATTAAATGTCATCGGGCCACCGCGACCCGATGGTTTTGTTTCATCTGGCCACGGTGCCACCATGAAACAAAACCATCGGGTCGCGGTGGCCCGATAAAATTTAATCATTGGGCAACGGCTGGCCAACGGTTTTGTTTCATTGGGCCACTGAGACCCGATGAAACAAAACCATCTGCCACCTCAGACCCGATGAGATTTTCATCGGGTCACAGCTGGCCGATGGTTTAGTTTCATCGGGCCACTGTGTCCTACGAAACAAAACCATCGGCCATCGAAGACCCGATGAAAAACTCATCGGGTCACTGCTGGCCGATGGATTTGTTTCGTCACAGTGGCCCAAGGAAACTAAACCATCGGCCAGCCGTGGCCCGATACCCAAAATACAAATTTCTAAACAAAAAATCAGAAGAAAAATCAATGCAGAAACTTTTTTCCTTACTTTCAATCGGTGTGGAATGTTACCACGGAAGAAGGAGACGATTTCGTTGCTGTGACCCGATGAAAAAATCATCGGGTCTCAGCTGGCCGATGGTTTTGTTTCATTAGGCCACTGTGTTTAAGTGGCCCGATGAAACAAAACCATCGGCCAGACGTGGCCCGATGCCCAAAACAATTATTTGTAAACAAATAATCACAAGAAGAAATTTTTCCTTACTTTGAAGAAGAAGACGATTTCCTTGCTGTGGTCGAAGAAGAACGCGACTACGGCGGAACCTGCTCCGGTGCAAACAAATACGAAACGAAGAAGACGAACGAACGAATAGCAGCACAGAACACAAACGAAGAAGACGAACAGCTCCGGCGATGAACAGCGGTTGAGATGAACAACAGTAAAAACAATTTGGTCAAAAAATGTAAAGTGAAAACGTGGAGCCTGGGTCAAATGTAAAAGTAAGGGCAATTTTGTCCAAACAAAGTCTTTGGGTAGAGGTTGCAAACATTAGTGGAGCCTGGGTAGTTTTGCAATTGTTGACTAATATTTGGGCAATTTTGCTAAATTCCCTTTTGAAAAAGAGCCAATGACTCCAAAAATCTGATTTCAAAAGCGATGGATTATCCTAACTCTGTTGTTTTTTAAAAGGGGGTGGGCATCTAGTTTTCTAGGGCAATGAGTCAATGACTCTACAAATCTGATTTTCCCTTTTAAAAGTGATCCGGTTTTGTGAACTTTTTCTTTTTTTTATTGTTTAAAAAAAATCTAATTTTTCTTTTTGTTATTATTTTTATTATTTTTTAAATTTAAAAATAAATAAAGTCTTAACATAAAGACAATTATACTCTTAGTCAACTCTCTTTTGACTAACGTCTATTTTAATAGAATGACTATTTTGATTTATCTTTCAAATGTTAGGGACCAAGGGAGCTAAAAAGTGAAACGTGAGTAAAAAATAAATATTTCACAAACAAGTAGAGACTGAATTGAAGTTCCACCTAAATCCAATACTTGTGTACTATAATTGAATTGGATTGACATCAAGATGATTTGAGATTAACATGTAATAATTATCAATTTCCCATTTGTATTAATTTTCATCTTGAAAAAAAAAATGCAAAATATAAATTATATTTTAGTTAGTCATGCAATTCATCATAAATATATAAAAAAAAAATTTAAAATTTAGTAAGCAAATTATCTAATGAGATTGATCAATGAAATTAGATACAAATATCAATAGTATTGAAATGTGGCCTATTTTATTAATATCTTCGAGATTAATGTGGAGCCATTATCTCATAATGCATATCTTAAATTACAAATTAAAATGATGTTTTAATTTTAATTGGTTTTAATTAATTAAAACGATCACAAATTATAATTAAAATGATATTTAATTAACTATGATGCGGCGGTGAGTGCTTCGTAGGCATGGCCCTGGTTCGGTTCGAACCGAACCGGCGGTTTTTAACAGGAACTGTCGGTTCCGGTTAAAAACCGGTTCCGAAACCGAAAATCGAAACCGGGACCCAAGGTCCCTGTTCCGGTTAGCATGAATAAAGGAACCGGAACAGTCGGTTAGGAACCGACAATTCAAGGAACCACCCGGTTCCCGTTCCTGGGCGGTTTTTAAAATTTTTTTTTTAATTTCTGAAAATTTAAATTTTAAAAAAATATATAAAAAAAATTAAAATGTGGCCGTTGGCCTGCTTGCCAGGTGGCAGCAGCCTGACAGTCTGCCAACCAAGGGGTGGCAAATTACTATTGAATCCCTTAAAAAATTACAAATAAACCCTTTAAATTTTAAAAAATATTATTTTTCTCCCCAATCCAAAAAACTATATAAACCCCATTCCTCTTCAATTCAATTCACACCATTTTCTCTTAAGCTCATTCTCTCATTCTCTTAATATTTCTCTCATTCTCTCATTCTCTCAATTGTTCTCTAATTCTCTCAAAGTCTCATTCAGTTATTTTCTCAATCTTGTTCTTGTTTTTCAATACTGCAATTTTTTTCGTTATTTATTTAAATTGTATTTTTTACCATTATAAATTTATAATGGCATCACAATCAAGACCATCTATTTCTGGAGGCCGACGATCCTTTTCCAAAAGGTCCATTTCCGGCAGAGACATTGAGCAGCTATCAGATTTAAATGCTGGAGAAGTGCAAAGTCGCCGTACCGCTGGCCCAGAATTAAATTTCAACAATGCAAATTTTGCTGAGTACCTACAACAGAGAGAATTTGAGGATGTAATATTTGATAATGATACTTCTTCTAATTTTACTCCTCAATATTCTCATCCTCATCTCTCTGGGTCTGGGGCCCCTGGTCCCTCTTGTGAAAACCCTCCCCCTCCCCCTCCCCCTCCCCCCCAAGTGAAACCGTACAAGGTCCACAGTCAGATTTGACAAAGTACAAATCTGAACTTTTTAAAGTTCATATGAATAGGGTAGAGAAGGAATCAGGGGAAGTTGTGATGACTTGCAACTATTGCAACAAAGATTTTAAGTAGAACAAATCCTGAGGGTACGGGACGTACTGTAAGCACATCAACACCAAGCATCCAGTCGAAGCTGAGCATGAGCGTAGCCGAGGATAATACCAAATTTTCAGGTACACATCTCCTAACCATCCTTTATTTAAATATAGTGATGTAAATAATAGGGAACAACTAGCAAGAATGGTAGCGACTGAACATCTTCCTTTTAGTTTTGGCGAAAAAATTGATTTTTTAAAATATTGTCATAATGTTTAAATCCCGCCGCATGTAGAGTACCTAGGACCATATTAAAACGTACCATGTGTGACATTTATAAAAAAGAAAAAAAAAAGCATTAGTTAGATATTTTTAAAATTATATGGGTCGTGTGTCTATTTGTACCGATATCTGGAGCAATCATTGGCAAAAATATTCATACTTAGGACTTACTTGCCATTATATTAACCAATCATGGGAGTTGCAAAAACGAATTCTTGCATTTAGAGTTTTTGACGACACCCATACTGCTGATAATATTTACACATTAATAAAAATTATTTTTGAAGAATATTGTATTGAAAGAAAAATTTTTGCAATTGGTTTTGATAATACTGCAAACAATACTGCCGCCGTTCCACAATTAATTCAATTGTGTCAACCCTACTCTGGCTGCAGATTTTTTCATTAAAGATGTTTTTGCCATGTTTTAAATATATGTGTACAACATGGTTTGCAAACACTTCAAGAATGGATTACATCAATTAGGGATGTCTTATACTATTTGTGGAAACATCCTAGCACTATGAAACAATGGGCTAGGTATTGTAAATCTAACGAGAAACATCCAATTAGGTTTTCCCGTGATGTTCCAACTCGTTGGAACTCCACATATAAATTGCTTTGTGAAAGCTATGACTATAGAGAATTATTAGTTAGATTTATGCAGTATAATGTTAGTAGTGTTAATTTGTATGCTCATCATTGGGATGTTTGTACTGAAATTTGCATGCTTAAAAGTTTTTCATGATGCAACTACCGCTTTATCCGGTATATATTATCCAACTTCACATTTATTTTTATGTGAAGCCATTAATATTGTAGATGCACTTAATGAATGTGCACAAGTATTGGAACTATCTGCATGTGTTGCTGCAATGAGAGATAGATGGTTAAATTATTATAGGGACATTCCTTTGATTTATACTGTTGCTTCAGTTTTTGACCCTAGGTGTAAATTTGATAGTTTATATGAATATTTAACACTTTATTATCAATCTCTAGGGCTATACAAAGTAGATATTAGTGCTTTATATAATAATGTTAGACAATTATTTTATTCAATGTGTGACGAATACCGTTCTGTATACGGTCCCTCGCTGAACATTAATGTTCAGCAATCGACTGCAAGCGGAAGTAGTCATTCTCGTTCTTGCTTTCCCTCATTAAGGAAGTTAGGGCCAAGTGTGTTGTCCAAAAAATCAAGGGCACAGGGGAGTTCTTCGTCTTCATCAACCTATGTTTTAGAGGTTGATCTTTACGTAAACACCTCTTTTGAGTTTTTGGACAGCGAAAACTTTAACAGCCTACATTGGTGGAAGGAACACGAAACTAACTTTCCAATTTTGGCCCTTATTGCCAAGCAAATTTTTGGAACCCCTGTCTCAACCGTGGCAGTCGAACAGGAATTTAGTGCAGGTGGCAATGTTCTCGACGATAGATGGGCATTGCTCAGTCCTGACTCAATACAGATTCAGGTCTGTGTTGACAATTGGACCAAGGCCTCATAGCGGCAGCAAGAATTGGATCTCGTGTCCGACGACAATGACTTCTTCGACACCAACGACGATACAACGACTACCGAAGGAACAAGCGACGATTGATCACCTCCGGAACATAACAGGTAAAAGAACTACGTGGGCTTTGATTCCTCCTAGAGGATACGTAGGTAGCTTAATTGAGGTAAAATTAAGTGCAAGCCCTAATTTCTTATTTATTTATTTTTTAATTTTATAGTTTTATGATATTATTATTATCGTAATAAATTTCTTGTTGAAGTTGAATAAATGAACCCTTTTATTTATATATTTAATTTTTATTTATTTATTTATAAATTTAAATTTTATTTAATTTTAATTAATTTTTTTAATTTTTTTTAATTTTTTCGGAACCGCCGATTCTAAAGAACCGGGGAGGAACCGAAACCGGAACCGGGACCTCCCCGGTCCCGGCTCCAGTTGCTTAAAAAATTGAACCGGAACCGGCCTTTCCAAAACTAGAACCGCCGGTTCGGTTCAATTGGCCATGACTAGTGCTTCAAACAACCTGGTTGGCATTGGTGTGGAGATCATGGACAATTTTAGGGCTGTCTTACTTTCAATTGCCAAGTCAGTTGTGGCGGGGCTGGATCCTTGCATTGCAGAAGCCAAAGCAATTGTCATTGGTATGCAGTTGGCGGTTGAGGCAGGATTGCTCCCAACTATGGTCGAATCGGATTCGCTCTCTGTCATTAATCTCATTTCGTTTGGGGTGCAGATTTGCTCAGATATTGGGTTGATTATCGAAGACATTGCTAAGCTGAAATTGCAACATGAGTTTTCTAGTTTTATTTTCTCTCCTCGAGCTTCTAATAATATGGCTCATAGTTTCGCGAAGATGGCTGTTAGCCATGCTATTGATGTTATTTTGATTGAAGATGTTCCTCCTAACATTAGATCTTTGGTTCAGGAGGAAGCAATCTTCCCTTAGTTGTGGTTTGCTAGTTTTGGTTCGTTTCCTTTAAAAAAAAGCAAACAAACAAACAAACCTAATAAATTAATTTGGTTGTTTCTCTCACAATTAAAATGAAGTTTTTTCTCACATCTGTAGTAAAGTTGTACAAGTGCTTCATGAGCTGGGGATGCAAAAGGTGTCTTTGAGCTTACTTGGGAAAATAATTGCGAATAAGGATCTGGCATACGACGGGGGGTCGAATCGATTGGGATGAATGCTTACATTTTCCGATTCAAGTATGTGTGGAATAAGAAAAAGATCATTGAAGGTGGGCTATGGTTCTTTGATAAATAGCTGATAGTTCTTCGGAAAGCTGATTGTATGGGTAAGTTTTATGATTTCGAGTTTAAGCTTTTCCCAATATGGATTCAAATATATTATATGCCTCTTGCGCGGTTGAATAGAGAGATTGGAGTTTTTTTTTTTTTGGAGAATTGATAGGGCCAGCAAAGGAGATTAATACTAGTGAAAATGAAGAATGCTTAGAGAGGTTTATCCGAGCTCGAATAATAGTAATGTTTCTAAGCCTCTCATAAGGGGTTCACAGATTAAACTTGAGGATAATAAATAAGTTTGTTCTGTAGTAGTGTGTTATGAACGTCTACCTAGCTTTTGCTATTTTTGTGGTAAGATTGAGCATCTGCTAAGGGAGTGCTATGTTAATGATAAATGAGTGTTGGATGGACATGATTTGAAGTATGGGTTCTGGTTGAATTGGGTTTTTTTTTTTGGGAGAATTGATAGGGTCAACAAAGGAGATTGATACTAGTGAAAATGAAGAATGCTGATGGAGGTTTATCCGAGCTCGAATAATAGTAATGTTTCTAAGCCTCTCATAAGGGGTTTACGAATTAAACTGGGGGATAGTAAAAAAGTTTGTTCTGTAGTGGTGTGTTATGAACGTTTACCTAAGCTTTTGCTATTTTTGTGGTAAGATTGGGCATCTGCTAAGGGAGTGCCATGTTAATGATAAATGAGTGTTGGCTGGACCTAATTTGAAGTATGTGTCTTGGTTGAAGAAGCAACCTGAGCAAGAACTGATGTTAAAAAAAGGGTTAATGTTTAT
This sequence comes from Xanthoceras sorbifolium, assembly GCA_003430845.1. Classification (NCBI taxonomy): domain Eukaryota; kingdom Viridiplantae; phylum Streptophyta; class Magnoliopsida; order Sapindales; family Sapindaceae; genus Xanthoceras; species Xanthoceras sorbifolium. The sequence goes on along the minus strand of CM010617.1, from coordinate 11,114,596 downwards.
TAATTGGCACAGAGGAATATCAATGAACAAAAAGCATCCAAACTGAATGAAGGGATTGTGGTGGGTTCAAATGGTTATAAAGGACTTCTTCAGTTGAAAAAAAGGTATAAGGTACGAGACACAAGGGGTAATGAGGAATCTGAGAATGAAATGATTATTGATAGTAATTCTATAGGTGGCACGAGTGAGTTAGATACGAGACATGATAGAAGAGAGAGGGGTTGGAAATTAGTTCAGGGGAGCTATCTGCAGTTCAAAAGGGAAATAGGTGGAAGATGTGGAAGTTAAAAGTCCCAAGCAATGAAAATGAGAAAGGTTGGTTAAGGAAAAGGGTTCTAATCAGGAAAGGTTAAAGATGATTGTTAAGGGTAATAAGAGGGAGTTAATGAAGGGAATATTAGAAAACGTTTGATTATCGTATAACATGCGAAATTAGGTTTCAAAAATTTTCCTTTAATTGAAAAACTATTTTTCAATTAGGAACGAGTTCCTGTATATACGCAGAAAAAGATTCCATTAAACTACATACCTTTTTTCTTGAATTTCTTTTTCTGATTCCTCAATGTACCACCAGATTTTCCGAGCTATGATCTGTGGTCTGACAACGAGTGTGTGGGCATGTCACGGCAAGAGATGGAGGTTACGTGAAAAGAACGGACGGAGAATCTCATCTCCCTAGGGCCGGCCGAATCTTGCGAAAAGAGGGGAGAGTTAGAATTTTTTTTTTCTTCTCTCTTTGGTGGCCTAACTCTCTTTCTTTTTCACTTCTGTGTTAGGTTTTTTTTCCTAGCTATATAACACTTATTTAGTAGCTCTTTAGGGTTTTAGTTTGACCAAGTCAAAATAGGATTCTTAATCCTATTTATTTTTAGTCTTCCTAAAGACTTGAACTTGTGACCTTTTGGACTATTAAAATAATCTAATTATTTTAATTCTTTTGTCCTAGTTATTATTTAATCACATGACCTCATATTTAATAAATAGAATTAATAATTAATAATTATTAATTTCTATTATTTTATTAAATATTTAATTAATTAAATAATCACATTATTTAATTATTCTCTTTTATTTAAATCATATTACTTTCGTAATACTATTAATTGGACCATCCAATTAATCTACCGTGACCCTCGTTACCAACAATCATAAGGGCTAGCAAGGAGACCTAATGGACCCATAGTTTTGAGCTTCCAATAATACTTAGTAATATTAATTAAAACTCTTTAATTAATATTTCACGATTATTAACCTCGGAGTTATTCCACTAAAAACCCGAGGCTGCACTCTCAGAACTATAGACGTGTTTATACAATCTGAAGTCTCAGTGTCCATTGATATAGCTAATTGCATATAGTGTGATCATCCATAAATAGTTCATAACTAGAGTTACGTCATAAAGTCCGTTATACCCCTCTAGAAATATATTTTCTCTTAAGTACCATTGATTCTCTAATGAACAATTAAATCCTGTCTTCCTCACGGAAGAAGGAGAGCTCTCATAATTGTTCAAACCCCGAATCAACCCTTAAGGGAACTACTCATCTACTTCAATCAAGAATGAGTGGATTCCATTATTGTGTTCAAACCTTCCCAGCCACAAGCCAAACCGCAACTCTAAGATACAGAGGTATTGATCGAGATTCACATCAACCTCACTCATGGTAAATCAAAAGCTACGATCCAACCTGAAGGAGTCGATAAGACACTCAGAATTAAGATCACCTATAAATAGCCATCGTTTATCGATTATATATGAATCTCATCTACTAATGGATCTTGGTGAGAGATTTATATAAATCGTGGCTCAGTTCTATATGATCTCATCATATAAGGTGCCTCCATTTTCATGTCAACTACATGAGCGATCTAGGATAAGACCACAGTACTTTACAGAATAGACCACAGCAGTAGATCAATCACAAACAAAGTACCCAGCTTTATTCGCTCTCTACGGACTCTTTAGATTGCATGTCTCAGAATGAATCCTATCTGTATATGACCATCATATACTCATTCTGATATTACATCTTGCAATATAGGATGTTCCTACATAATACGAATGTATTACTGAATATAAAACATTTATAAACTTGAATGATAATCTGAATAATTATTATTAAGTCTTTAACCATTTATAATTACAACCTTTAGGGTATAAATCTCAACAATCTCCCACTTGCACTAAAGCAAATGGAACATGTCTCGTATTCCTAGACCCTCTTGGTGACTTTCAAACACTTTAGCAGGTCAAGGTCTTCGTAAATGGAACAGCCAAGTTATCTTGCGACGCAATCTTCGTCACGACCACGTCTCCTCGCTGCACTATCTCTCTGGTGAGATGATATCTCCTTTCTATATGCTTCCCTCTTTTATGGCTTCTTGGTTCTTTGGAATCGGCCATAGCTCCACTATTATCACAATAAAGTGTCATGAGGCCTATCCATATCTGGAACAACTTCTAGATCACTCAAGAACTTTTGGAGCCAAACAGCCTCCTTAGCTGCTTCACAAGCTGCTACATACTCGGCTTCCATGGTGGAATCAGCAATACAAGATTGCTCCAAATTATGGCTCCACTACCAAGGGTGAATACTGACCTAGATGTGGATTTCCTTGAATCCTTGTCTGATAAGTCAGAATCTGTATATCCTAATGGAATTAAATTCGGATGAGAATATACAAGCATATAGTTTCTCGTTCTCCGAAGATACTCGAAAATATGCTTAATAACAACCCAATGATCCAATCCTAGGTTGGACTGATATCTACTGGCTACTCTCACTGCAAAGCAGATGTCGGGTCTTGTGCATAGCATAACATACATAAGACTGCCTACTGCAGACGCATAGGGAATTCGTCTTATATCCTCAATTTCTTGAGGTGTCTTAGGACACTGTTTCTTAGACAAGTGAACTCCATGCCTTGAAGGTAAACTACCTTTCTTGGAGTTTTGCATGGAGAATCGTAACAAGTATCTTATTAATATACGATGCTTAAGACAGCGCTAACAGTTTGTTCTTACGATCCTTATTAATTGGATCCCAATAACATAACTAGCCTCTCCCAAATCTTTCATTTGGAATTGGTTAGCAAGCCAACCATTTATTTCTGGCAATGTTCCTACGTCATTTCCAATGAGTAAGATATCATCTACGTAAAGGACCAGGAAAACTACTTTCTTGTCAATGATGCACTTGTATACACAAGGCTCATCAACGTTCTGCTCAAAGCCATGAGTCTTGATCGCAGTATCAAACCTAATGTTCCAAGATCTAGACGTCTGCAATTTGTAAACCTTTTGCTCTTGATCTTAGGATACGAATCCCTCCGGTTGTATCATATAGATGCTCTCGTCTAGATTGCCATTCAAGAATGCATTCTTGACGTCCATTTGCCAGATTTCGTAATCGAAATAGGCAGCTATGGATAAGAGTATCCTAATAGACTTAAACATAGCTACTTTCTAGGTGTAACCCTTAGCCACTAGCCTTGCCTTGAAGGTCTCTACCTTCCAATCTACTCCTCTCTTACGCTTGTAGATCCACTTACATCTTATGGATTTTATCCCATCTGGTAAGTCTACAAGTTCCTAGACTGAGTTGGAGTACATGGACTCCATCTCGATATTCATGGCTTTAAGCCATTCCTCTTTGTCAGAATCTTCCATTGCATGTTTAAATATCAATGGATCATTCCACACTATCATCAGAAACGACACCCTGTGCCTCTCCAATGCCTAAATAGCGATCAGGTTGTCGAACAATCCTTCTACTACGTCTAGGCTGTAGTGTATCCTGACTAGAAATCATCTGACTATTAGATATTTGTGGAATAATAACATCATCAACAACTCTTGTTGACTGAGCACTGGTCGTACCAGGTTTTAGCTTCTTTAACACAATTTTACTACGAGGTTTATGATTACTCATATAATTGTCCTTAAGAAACGTTGCGTTTGTCGATACAAATACTTTGTTTTCTTATGGATTATAAAAGAATCCACCTCGTGTTTCCTTTGGGTACCCTACAAATAAACATATTTGTGAACGAGGTTCCAGCTTTCCACTCCTATACTTCAGTACATGTACTGGATATCCCCATAAGCGAAAATGTCGTAAACTAGTTTTATGACTATTCCACAACTCTAAGGAACAAACTTGGATGGAACTACATTTTGTATGTTAGTCGTTGTTTGTAGTGCATATCCCCAAAAGGAATATGGTAATGATGAGAAACTAATCATAGATCTCACCATTTCCATCAGGGTCCCATTTCTCCTCTCCGCAACACCATTCTGCTGTGGTGTTCCTGGAGCTGTAAGTTGGGATACGATCCCATGCTCAACCATGTAGTCTTCAAACTCTTGGTCGAGATACTTACCCCCACGATCTGATCGTAGATATTTGATCGTTTTGCCTAATTGATTTTCAACTTCAGCTCGGAACTCTTTAAACCTTTCAAAGGTTTCCGACTTACGTTGCATTAGGTAAACATACGCGTATCTAGAGTAGTCGTCAATAAATGTGACATAATACTCATAACCACCTCTAGCACTAACACTCATAGGTCCGCAGACGTCTGAATGTATAAGCTCAAGTGGTTGCGTGGCCTTTTCCTGTAAAAGGTCTCTTGGTCATCTTACCCTCCAGACAAGATTCACAGACAGGTAAGATACCGATCTCTAACTGACTTAAAGATCCACTTTTTGCTAGTCTGTTTATCCTATCAAGGTTTATATGTCAAAGTCTTAGATGCCACAGATACGTGACATCAGCTGGAGAAATCTTTTGTCGCTTTGTTTTAGATTTTTCAACTTTAAACAATTCAATATTAAGTAGTGATGTATGAATTAACGGTCTTAAAACAATATTCATTCCATTTCTTAAAATGATAATTGATTTACCATTAAAAGAAACCTTATGAAACTGTTTCAAGTAATTTGGATATAGAAATCAAATTCCTTATAAATTCAAAAATGAAATTGACATTGTTCAATGATAGAAAACAATTATTAAACTGTAGTCTAACTACTCTCACTGCTCGTACTGAAATGACATCCCCTGTTCCAACGCGCATAGTGAATGATCCCTCCTCTAGCTTTGGCCAATAATCATTCCGATGTAAAGAAGAACAAAATTAGTTAGTGGCCCCTGAATCTACTATTCAAGGTGAAGAATCATCTTCCACTAAACAAAATTTAATAATAAGTAAATCTGATTTACTTTTCACTTTCTTTTTATTGGAGAGCTGCTCGAGGTACTGTAGACAGTTCTTCTTCCAATGACTAACCTCTTTGTAATGGAAACATTTTTCCTTTTGTTTAGTCAGTCGTGGTGCTCTTTATTTTGGGCTTAGTCTTTACTTTACCAGTAGACCTCTTCATCTTCATTAAACTAGAAGAAGATGGCTTAGCAATATTTGCTTTGTCAGTCTTACCCTTGATAACTCGTCATGCGTTGGTTATAGGCTCTAGAGGACATTCCTCCATAAGCACATATTTAAGGTCTTTGCAGATCATGATTGCGTTCACGTTGTGTTTCCACTTAGTATAGTTATCCCCGATTAATTTTTTCGTTTGTAAGGAAATAATAATGCAGTAGATAACGTTAATACTTAAAGACATAAATCTAAATTAATATCATTCATTTCATACATTCATATCAATTGCTATGGTTCAGTATAAAATTAAACATGATGCATGAGCATATTTTAATGAACTAAAAAATTCCTAAAATTAGTTACTATACCACGATAATCCAACATACCACAAGTAAGTGCCTAGGTAGGCTAGGTCAAATTCTTGCATGTTAGATCGAGATATTCTCAATCAGATAACACACCATAATAACTCTTTATTCTTATATTATCCAACCATCGCTTTTGTTTAGTCAAGACATTTAATTAACATCTTAATTAAGTCCTTTATGAGTGTGACCTATCGTTTTAGAATTCATGAACTTAACTTGAGAGTACCTAGGTAGGCTAGGTCAGTCCCAAAATACATTCTGAAAACCTATCCGTTAGGAAGTCAACCTTGGTATTGACTCTTATGGACACCCTTCGTAGGAAGGACAAAAGCAAAGCTGTCACGAGGTGCCACTCAAGTCTCACGGTGTTGAACTAACAATAGAGACTTGCGGGATATAATATCATATATCCCTCTTCCACTTACTATTTGTAGTTTAGGATTTTCTTTATACTAAGAATTTCTAAAACTCTATGTTTCTAGTCTTTACTTAGATTCTACGGCTAATATAAAATCTAAGTTTACTAGTTATAATAAATTATTCAATTTTAACTCTTAAAATATAATTTATAATTTACATAAACTATTTAAATAAACTAAAAATTAAATGTGAAATTACCAAGTATAGTGGAATGCAAATGGGTATATAAAATTAAAACTAAGTCTGATAGTTCTGTTAAGTGGCATAAAGTGCGTCTTGTCGCAAAGGATTTTGCATAGGAGTATGAGATTGATTATGAGGAGATGTTTGCATCAGTTGCTCGACTTATCTCTATTCAAAGCTTACTAGCAGTCCTTGCGGTTAGAAGTGAAAATTACTTTAGACAGATGTGAGGAATGCATTTTAATGGTGATCTTACTAAGGAAGTATACATGAAACCTCCTCCAAGATATGTTCATCCTCCACACAAGATGTGCAGACTTCGACATGCATTATATGACCTCAAACAAGCTCCTAGAGCTTGATTTTCAAAATTCTCTACCACTATCAGGCAATTTGGTTTCATCTCTAACTTTTACGATTCCGTTGTTTCTTCATTAGATTTATCATGGTTGTATTTTCTTATTATTTTATATTGATGACATGATTATTACAGGAAATGACTTTACTGATATTTATGATTTTAAAGACTTCCTTCGGTAACGTTTTGAAATGAAAAATCTTGAAAATCTTAGTTATTTCCTTGGTTTTGAGGGTACTTCTAGTTTCAATAGATATTATCTTTTACAAGTAAAATATATTTATGATCTTCTTACATGTTGCCGGGCACTTCAGTCAGTTTGTGGTGCTTTAGACAGAGAACAATAAGGGCACCAGAAGTTTACTTTTATTATTATTATTATTATTATTATAATAATTATAATAATAATAATAATTAATGTTTGTTTGACATTTCAGATGGAATTTTCCTGCAGCTTATTTGTTCGTCTATTGCTGTACATCTTCCATTCATTTTCTGCTATGAATGAGATGGTTGTACAACCTTATATATGTCATCGTTGTATCATGAATTTCCATCCAAAATTTATAGGGTGAAAGTTAGGCAACACCCTATAAATTTATATGTCATCCAACCTTATATGAATTTATGAATTTCCATCCAAAATTTATATGTCATCCAACCTTATAATCTAACAGTGACAAAACACTCTTCTCTCTAAGCTAAAAGCCAAATATATTCACATCCATTCATCTTTCTACTTGCGTGTTATATATATATATATATATATTGAATAAACGTGATATATTCAGGTAAAAGCAGCTGTTTTGAGGTTGATTAGGAAGGTTTCCTTATATCTAGATCATGGAAGTAACTACTTGTGGTTGAGCCCAAGGAAGAGCCCCTGGATAGGGAGCTGGGCCACAGTATTGGAACAAACCTTCAATTTCAGGACATCCATTAGGGTAAGGTATTGTCCGATGGAAAGGATCACGCCCTAGTTTTTTACGCCGAAGTGAACCTAAACACCCAAATGGATCTTCTTGAAACTGGGACCGGACCAATGCCTCGCCTCTCAAAGCTGCTTCTTTGGAATTGGATGAACTTGGGGTGCCAGAGTAAGAGAATCTTGACTCTGGAAAGCCAATCGCAGAGCGATGCAAATGTTTAAATCTCTCCTCTTTGAAATCATAACTTACAACCTGGTCCATAGACAACAACATTGCAATCAAATTCAACAACGTAAAAGAAAAGGGCAAGAACCTGCTATAACCAAGTAAGCAACAGAAAGCTGAGATCATCTGGAGACTCTGAACTAATGTATCACAGAAACTGGTGGATTGAGTTTTTGTTCAAACATAGAATTCATTCATGCCAAGTCCTTTGACAAAATTTAATGGGGTGCAGAAATGCACAGACGTGGAGACACATGCATATAAGGAAACAGAGAATGCTTAAGCTTGTACCTCCTAAACATGATATAAAGGTCAAAATCATGACAGGCTGTCAAACGCCAACCTAAAGGCATCTCCGCATGTCAAATATATTGTCGGAATGAGGTTGAGGGTTCTATATTTACTTGGTGCCTGGGTTGAGGAATCATAGATCCTTTGATAATTGGCAAGCTGGTTACCTCTTGATGTGAACCCTTAACCTTTATCATAAATGAGAAGAATGCATATAAAGTCTATTTATCTCTACTCCAACTTCTAGTGCCCAAGGACCGATGTTAAACATAATAGATATTTGATTTGACATTCAATGAAATATCAGCATTATTATTCGAAATGCATATAACCATGCATGCAGATGAAATCGGCGCAATACAGCCCTGACATGGACAAATGACACTTACGTTTACAGTATCTATTTTCTCTTAGGAACCAGACCTTTTACTGAAAATGAAGATAAAATTAACACATGGAAATTTTTTTCCTCTTATATATATATGAATATAGTATATAGATAGACAAACAGAATGCTTCCAATATATAATGGGCTTACAGTTATGTTATGGAATATGTGCACACTTGGAGGTTCACATGGATATTGTTCTCCTTATATATCATGCAAGTATAAGCTATAGATAAAACGAAGTGAATAATTCAAATATAATGGCTTAAAGTTATGTTACAGGATATGTGCACACTTGGATGCTATTCCCCTAATATATTATGCATACATAAGCTACAGCTAACACAAGCAGAGTATTTCTACCATAATGGGCTTACAGTTATGTTATGAGGATATGTGCCTGTAAGCTCTCGGAACCGGCAGACACTAAATAAAAGATTCTCGAAGCTATCTCTTGCATGCTCTTCGGTCAATGCCCTCCATCGCACGCGTTCTTCCTTGCCTGATAGACAATAATGTAACAGAACAACCAAAATAAAAATGGTTCAACACCACAATGCAGAGAAATAATTTCAAAATAAACATAAAAAGTTAGGACTTGGCTGAAAAAAAAAACCAAAAAAATTACTAGATAGTGGAAAATAATATTCATTACTCCCCAGCAGCAACTAAAAGCCAAAAACAAAACAAAATAAATTATTCTGAGGCAATTCATCCGCTACAAATACATCTTGTAGAAAAATACAGTAATAATGGACAAAAAAATTATTTGGCACCATTAAAGCTCAAGCAATTATCAATCTGCAACAGCAACTCCACATTGTAAACATGACAGAACTTTTCTATAGGAGTGATTTATATTTGAACTTTTACCCGCTGCTGAATAAGTCAAATTCTCCTATTGAACAAGGAAAATTGAGCGAATATACCACCGCTCCTACAATTGAGGCAACTATGAAAGTAGCAACAACACTTTTGGCTTGCTCAGAATGTTTATTAAAAGAGCACCATATGGCAGTTATCTGCCTTTGATTTCCTTTCCGGTTCTTTGCTGACTCCTTTTCTGTTGTCCATTGTTCCCTCCAAGAGCAAGGAAAGTACCCCAGAACTACTAATTAAAAAGACCTCATTATTTAATGACTGTTTGCTAACCAATTATGAGACAAGCAAAGAGTTAAAGATCAACTCAGATTAACATCCTTACTATTTCACCATGCAGCTCAATTCATCTTACAAAGATTGTAATGGATAATAGATGAGTTTTATGATCTTTTAAGTAATCTTCGTAGCATTACAGATATGAAATGTTAACCATGTTTCAGAATTGTCACATAAAAATAAAACCTGAGTTTCAAATGCAATGCTAGAGGAAAATTGATCATTCATGGTCAGTATGTGAGCATTTTCAGAATGCTCCAGCAAGCACATTTTAACTAAAATTTAATTCTCAAAACTAGAATGGCTATTTAAAGAAAAACATCTATAATATTTCATATCTTTTTCCAGATTTTCCATGGCTTTTCTTTTCAATCATGTCCATATGACCAGTAACATATCAGAAGTAAAACATTATCACTGACTGGTCAGAAAATGAAGTTTAATTTTGTTTTGATCTGATTTTCAAATATATTTAGTGATGAATTTCTGCAATTGAAATTCAAAAATGAACAAACAGATGGAAAATGGAACTTGGAGTCTTGGATTGCTGCCAGATACATTAACTCATCTAAACCAAAATTCCAAAACAGGATGAACTCTTATCAGAGTCCTCAGGTGGTGGTAAAACTGACTCTCAGCATGTCATATCTACTCGCAAAAGCATCCAAAATTTATTGACATGAGATCTGTGAATTTCATAACATCTATCTCCATATTCTATGACATATAACTGCATATAGCTAGAATCAGCAGAGCAATCAATAAAAATGTGAGGCTTGTCTTTGTTTAAAACTTCTAGACCTCAGCCCTCTAGTAATGTACAATAAATCACATTGATTATGTGAACCATGGCTAACAAGATACCAAAACAAGTAAAACAATATTAAGAAAAGGACAAGGAGCTCACCAAACCATCCTTTTGATTCAGCAACAGTCCAATAACTCTGTCCCTCACTACGAGGACCGGCATCTTTCCTAGTCTCTCCACCGCTAAACAAAAGCAAAGCCTCATCGTCTTTTGCCACAATTTCAACTCCATCCTGAATATGAGTCACGAAACTAGAAGCCTGACCAGGGTGCTTCTGATAAGACTCTAAAAACCATGAATCCTCCTTATCAACCTTCCCACAATTACTACTTGTATAAATCGAATGGCCCGCAACCATCACTAGATTCTTTAGATTTGGGAATGGATAAGTATCAATTCCCGCATTGAAACTTTTAAAACTGTTCATCGTCCGGTAATGGCTCTCATATACAGCCAAGACTATCAATACAGTGACACCAAATGACAAAAAAATGAAAAACACAAGAAGTGGATGCAATTTGGTATAGTAATGAAAGCGGTTAGCAAAAGATTTGAGCATCTTGACAGGCTGCAAAGATGAGTTTTTGGGTTTTCGGGTTCTTTTGATGGTTCCCGATTCTAAGTCAAAATCACCTCTTGGATATGCATTGAAGGATTTGGGACTATTTGAAGTTGACCCAAATGAGTAATTTTTCATGATAATAGAGCGAAATCAAGCATACCCAAGATGAGAATTTAAAGCAACCATCCAACAAGATCATGAATTTTTCTTAATTCAATGATAAAAGACGAAACTAACAACAGAGAGACAAGAGAGTGTTACGTGAAAGTGAATAGCATATAAAATTAGTATTTAAATTTAGGCAAATAGAGGATACCCAGATGGGGATGTCATTTTAAGGAACTAGTTATTGACTGAATTTGGAAAATGGAGCTCTGTGAGGGAGAGACTCACCAGGAATTGTTGGTTTGCAGCAGAAATGACAAGATCTAGATGTCTAGAGTTTTTTTTTTTTTAGTTTGTTTTATGTTGGTCACTGCCACTGGTAATAATAGAAAGAGTACATTTTGATGAGATGAATGTGAAGAGTAGAAATAAGATCCAGATTTTCAGAAATTTTGTTCAAGTTGATAAATAGTTTGAGAAGACTAGAAACAGTTGCAAGTGTTGTAGCCTGTAGGTGCAGGAAGCCCAAGAATTATATTTTGGTTCTTCTCTCTAAATTGGCCCAAGAAATAGATTTCAGCCTAGGCCTATGTCAGCATCAAATGGATATTATACGCAGCGTTTCAATACCATACCCGTGCGGTGAATCTGGTGCGAAACGACGGCGTTGGAAGGACCAGATTACGGTCGGTTACATTTGATTTAACCGAACCGAATGTTAAATGGGTGTAACCCGTCGGATCCCCCGTCTTCTCGAATCTCGATTGTTTTGATGTCTTAAATTCTACTTTAAATAAAAGGGAACATTTCACTAATACCCCTGTATTTAGGTATAATTGCACTCGCTGGAAACTTTTATTTTTATTACATAAACATTTCTTAAAAAATGTTGACCAGACAATGTATTAATCTTTAATTTAAGGTTTTGGATAAAAATACCATTATACCCTTATTGAAAAAATTAAAAAAAAAAATTTCAAGGTGGAGATCTCAGATCTCCACCTTCAAATTAAAAAAAAAATCAAGATGGGATCTCCACCTTGAGAAATAATGGAGACCAAACCTGGCCTCCATTGGAGACGAGATCTCCATTGATCTCGTCTCCGTCGATGGAGACGAGATTGATGGAGATCTCGTCTCCATCGAACATCTGCAAATCATCACCAGAAAACAAAAAACATCCACCACCACCATTACAACCACTACAATATCCACCACAACTACCACAACATCCAAAAATAGAAAAAATTTAATTCGATCTACCAAAACAGGAAAAAAAAAAAACAGATGAGGAGATGGAATGATGGAGCCCAACCTCTAGGGAACGCCGGGCACCATCTCATGAACGGCGCTCCGACAGTATCCATGGGCGATGGATCTCCTTTTAATGGACCAGATCTGATATAATCCATGTTGATTTTTATTTTTTTATTTAATTTTTTAATTATTTTAATGGGAAAAATATGATTTTTCCCTTGCTACAGTAACAAAATGTTAATTTAAAGGTTAGTCAACCGTTTGATCAACGTTTTTCAGGAGATATTTGTATAATAAAAGTAAAAGTTATCAGTGAATGTAATTATACCTAAAATCGGGGGTATAAGTGCAATTTTCCCTAAAAAATACACAGAATATATAATTTAGCAGTAGCGCAGCAAAATTTAAGTGGATCTTCAGTGTTTAGCTTTCTCATCTAAGTCCATGGATTCGCAGAGCCAGACTACTTCGCTACAACGACTTCAAAATGTTGAGAAGGTAATTGTGATCTCAATATTTATTGTTTTTTAAAAAAAGAAGAAAAAATTGAAGAACAGTTGAAAACTCATCTTTGATTGGTTGCAGAGAGTCGTTAGGGTTTTGGAGCTCGCAGGAGGAGTCACGGATGAGTTGGCAAACCCTACCGGTCCCAGAAAAGAGTTCATCAACAACCATTGCCGCGAGTTCATGCAATTGATCAAGGTCACTGTTTATCCGCCAAATAATTCACACGCATGCGCATTATCAAACCTCCTCCAATTTCAATTGATTTGAGTTGTTGATTAATATCGATTATTTGGTTTAAAATCTGGAAATTTATTGAAATAATTTGAGACAGATAGTTGCAATGGCTGTGCTTCATAGTTTATCAATTTTAAGTTTGATCACAAAAAATAACAAACAAATTAAATGCAAAGATAAATGTGCTTCTTAGTTTATAAATTTGAGATATTTGAAGTGGATTTGACAAATAGTTTCTATGAATGTGCTTCATAATGCAATTTTTTTCATGTTTGATCACTAAAAAACAAAGATGAACCAAAAATGATGTATTATACCTTGGTCTAAATTGGAGAAATTTTAGGCAAGTTTAACCTTATATATAGATATTGTAAACTTGTTACAATAAATTCAAAACGTTGGAAAAATGTGTTCCCACTTCTAAATTTTATGGTTGAACATGGAGATTGAGGACTTATTTGGGGTTATGATTGTTATTTGGAGAGAGATTTTAATGGACTGAGAATTTGGCAATTTTTGTTTCTTTGAATAAAATCAGGACATCCAAGTGACATTGCGGGATGAGATCAAGAGTGCGTGTGAGTATCGTCCATTTGAGAAGTGTGATTATAGTTCAAGAATATCAAACGAGATATGTTGCAAGAAACTGGAATATGTGCTTTCGCAGCTGGATGAGATGAAGCAGACCATTGATGAATATCATGTTACGGCTTGAAGCTGCTTAGCTGCATATTGTAACATGTATCGATCAGTTCTTATAATAATTCTAATTGCTAATGAGTTATTCTAATATGTGATGGAGTATTACGTTCATCAACCATTTTGTAGAAGGATGGAAGAATCTGGACTTTGGGTTTGAATATATGAAATCTGTTAGGATGTAAAGATGGTTCTCGTTGATTTCTATCTGACTTTGTTTTTAAGATGAAATTTGGGATGAAACCACCATTTTTCAATCTTCAGCAACTTAAAACTTGGGGTGGTTATGGCTAGTGCCCCTCAGTCCATATTGTAATGCCCTTTCAGGTGTTTTCATCTTTACATATGAATGAAGTTTCCTTTACTTTTTGGTTATTTTCTCCCTGCTAAATTCACTTTCCTTGCTGCTAAATTGAAAAATCTTCTTTTAAAGTAAATTAAAATGAAAAAAAATTGTTAATGGTTGATTTAGAGAAATACTCTTTCCATATTTTCACTGTTGCTGACAAACCTCAGTACATAGTGACTAGAAAGGAGAATTACTAAAAATATATCATGTTAAAGGGATCTATCACATATTCATGTTAGATTTGTGAATCTAGAATTTTATCGAGAAAATCTACAATTTATGTTCATAAATAAAAAAGGAATATTATTAAAATCTCTCTTATAGTTTGATGTATTCGTCAAAATTCTCTCTACCGTCAGTGTTAATTACCAAAATGTCATTGACCGTTAACTTTTCAGTTAGACATATTATTAAAATACCCCTATAATTTGATGTATTAGTCAAAATCTCTCCCTTTCATTTATGGTCAAAATTCTCCCTATAGTTTTATTTTATAGGCAATTTCTTCCTACCGTCAGTTTTAATTACCAAAATACTTTTAACCATTAACTTTCTTGTTAAAAACTTTATGACACTAAGGGCTCGTTTGGCAGGCAGGACTGGCTTGGACTTGATTAAATCCTGGGATTAGACTAGATTGGACTGGCTTGGATTGGATTGGGACTAAGTCCTGACTTATGTTTAGTATGCATCGGACTAAGAGCTGGACTATTAAAATAGTCTATCAATTATTTAAACATATGATTTGAACTAAAACTAGCACTATCTCTTGTTTGGTATTAAATAAGATTAAAAAAAATTATAATTGTATTTTATATTTGATACAGTATAAAATTGATCAAACTAATATATCATTTAAAATTAATTACAAGAAAAATATAATTATTTAAATATTTTAAATTAAAATTAAATTGGTTAAAAATTAAATTAAATCAAAATAGTTAAAATTTTAAATTAAATTATTTTAAATTATTATATATAGTATGAAAATATTTAATTTTTCAATAAAATAAAAAAATAAATTATATTTTAAAATAAATAAAACTATTTAGATTTGGACAAATGTGGAGGGGACTATATTAGACCCAACTTTTTTGGTGGGTCAAGATAGTGAGGTTTTGGGCAATTTTTTGTGTGGGCCCGGGATAATTAGTCCTATTTTTTTTAGTCCAGAGAAGCACCAAACATGGGACTAAAATTTAGTCCAGTCCCATATACCAAACGAGCCCTAAGGGTGTGTGTATATATATTAAATTAAAATTTTAATTTATAATGCTAATGAATCTCTACCGTCTATAATATGATAACAATAGAATATTAAACAATTAAAAAATTTACAAATATAAAATCTGTGGAGATGGACGGTGAACATATATTTTTTAATTTTTAATTTTTTATGTGTTTTTTTTAAAAAATATTTTGTGTTTATGATCTCTACTATCCATCTATGGAGATGGACGGTGGAGATCCATTTTTTTAAAAAAAATTTAATTTTTTTAAAAACGTTTGGTAAATTTTTTTTATAAAAGTTTTGTGTTTATGATGATCTCCACCGTCCATTTATAGGCAGTGGAGATCCAACTTTTTTTAATTTTTAATTTTTTTAACATTTTAAATTTAATCTCTAATGTGCATCATAATATGGAGATGGACGGTGGAGATCTATCTTTTTATTTTTTATTTTTTATTTTGTATTTTGTAATTTTTTTTAAAAAAAATTGTGTTTATGATCTCCACCATCCATAGATGGACGGCGGAGATCCACCTTTTTTAAATTTTTTAATATTTTAGATCTGATCTCTAATGTTCATCATAATATGAAGATAGACGTGGAGATCAATCTTTTTATTTTTACTTCTTTAATTTTTTTTAAAAGTTTTTGCTAACTTTTTTTTAAAAATTGTTGTATTAATCATCTCCACCTTCCATCTATGCACGGTGGAGATCTAACTTTTTTTTTTTAATTTTTAATATTTTAAATTTGATCTCTAATGTTCATCATGATATGAAGATGGACGATGGAGATCGATCTTTTTATTTTCTAAAAAATAATTGTAATTTTTTTAAAAAAAAAATTGTGTTTATGATCTCCACCGTCCATCTATGGATGACGAAGATACAACTTTTTTTATATTTGATCTCTAATGTCATTATATTATGGACGATAGAGATTCATTAACATTATAAATTAAAATATTTTAATTTAATATATATAGATATTTACCTTTATACCCTTGGTGATCTAAAGTATTTAATATAAAATTAATGGTTAAAAGTATTTTGGTAATTAAAACTGACAGTAAGGGGAAATTAACTATAAAATGAAACTACGAGGGAATTTTGACCATAAATGAAACTATGGGGAGATTTTGATTAATACATCAAATTATAGGGGAATTTTAATAATATGTATAACTGAAAAGTTAACGGTCAATGGTATTTTGGTAATTAAAACTGACGGTAGAGGGGATTTTGACGAATACACCAAACTATAGGGGGGATTTTAGCTAAAAATAAAATTAGAGGGAGATTTTAACGAATATACCAAACTATAGGAAAATTTTCATAATATCCCATAAAAAAACATGATGCAATATAGAATCAAAATCTATGAAATTTATCAATTACAAAAACTATAAACACATTTCAATTAAAGATAAATACACATAAACTTCAAATCACGAGATAAAAAGTATTATTGAATCACCAATAGAGCAAATATTACTTAGATGTTGTTTATTACCATTTTATGAATTGATAAATCTTGTATTTTTAAGGATTTGACTATGAAAAGTGACTTGGTTTAGCTAGATTTAGAGAGAGAGAGAGATATTAAGTAAGTGTGAGAAAATTTAAAGAGATGAGAGAAAAAGGGTTAGTAAAAAGATAAAGATGTTAGGGGTATTTTAGACCTTTTATGGCTACACCCTGAATTATGAAAACTGAAACTAGCAACTAATAAACTTAACATTAAAAAAAATTGAATAAAAAAAGAAAGGTATATGATAGAAGTCAGAGTGGGTGAGGAAAAGGGGAGACGGCTAAAGTGAAGAGATCATAAGGAGTACAAAATTACTTTTGAATTTGGATATCCGCAAGGATCCGCTCCATTGCTCCATTGCTCCATTGGGATGAGGATTAATAATAGGGTTAATTACACTAGTACCCTTTATTTTGACTTTTCTACACATATTAGAAACTTTACCTTTTATAGCACAAATCTGCCCTGAAAAATATTGACCAAACCATTGATTAACCATAAAGTTAATCATTTCGCCCTTAATAAAAAATATTAAAAAAAAAACTTTTCACTTACAAGATGGATGGTGGAGATATCTTCTTCACTTTCAAATTAAAAAATAATAATAATAATAATTCAAGGTGGAGATCCCATAACCTTCAAACCTAAATATATATATTTAAAGGTGGAGATCCCAAATTGAAAAAAAAAAATTTGAAACAAGTGTGGTTTTCTAGTTGATAGAGACGAGATCTCCATTGATCTCGCTTCTGTCAACCAGAAAACAAAAAACAAAAAACAAACATCCACCATCACCACCACCGCTACCATCACCACAACCTCTGCCACAACCATCATAACCACAAACAGAAAAAGAAATTAAAAAAAATAAAATAAATCAAGAATGGGAAGTGATGGAGCGCCGGGCTCCATCTCATGAACTGTCGGAGCACCGCACTGCTCCGACAGTATCCATGGGATGGCTCCATCTCCAGATTTATGGAGAAATCTTTTGGCTCTATCTCCCTTCTAATGAACCAAATTAATTTGGTCCATTTTTTTTAATTTTTTTTATTTTAATTTGCTTTTTTAATTGTTTTAATTGATTTAATGGGAAAAAGACGAGTTTGCCCTTACTATAGTACCAAAGCGTTAACTTTATGGTTAGTCAACGGTTTGGTTAACGTTTTCCATGGGAGGTTTGTACAATAAAAGGTAAAGTTATCAACATGTGCAAAAAAGTCAAAATAGAGAGGATATTAGTGTAATTAACCCTTAATAATATTATTTAGATTTAGGGGGAGGATGTATTCAATTCTTAACCCTTTTATTTTTAGAAAGGGGATGAATACGGTTTATGGATATCTACCCCACCTGACCTAGTTATTAATTTTAATATTTTATAATTATAACTTTGTAATTACTTCACGATTTCTGCAACTACCGACTAATGGAACAACACAAATTTGAAGGTAGAAAATAAAAGAAAAAAGAAGAGAAGAAGAACACCATATATTAAGTGGTTTGGTTATCACAAAAACAACCTACTCGACGGGGAGACAGAGAGAAATACTTCTATTAATGTTAAGAAAAAGTTACAAGCTCACATATACCGCATCCACAGCTAATGAGCAACTTAACTCTCACTTTGTAATGGTTAAAAATACATAGTACTACTACAGACCTTATCAGCCCCTAATTACTCAAAGAGCACACACATCTTATTCAAAAGAAAATATTTTTACCTGCGCCTCCAAAACAAATTGGGAAAACTTGCCAGCTAACTCACAACAAAGCTTCCAGTCAGCTTCTAACCTGCTGACTCATTCTGACATTTCAATTATTCTGGTGCCAAAACATCAATAACAAAATCTAATTTTATTGTGTAGTTTTATTTTTATTATAATTGTTTATTTTATTTTTTTTTCCCACCAAAAGCCTAAAAGCTATTTTCATAAAATAAGAAGCCGCTAACTGGACCACCAAGTCTTTTACTTGCTGATTTTATTGGTTCTTTCTTTATTTATTTTTCTTCTTTAAAGATTGACCATGAATCACTAGCATCCATAAAAACTAAAAATTAAGTTGTGAAATTGCTTTCATAAAACATGAACCTAGTCTAATGTATGAGTATATTATTATGGTTAATATTTATTTTTGTGGAGGTATCTAGAATGTTTAATGTGACACAAGTTTTAAAATATCTTTTAAGATTTTTTTTTTCACCCTTTAAATATTATTATATTGTATAATTATGGGTGACAGTTTGATCCAGTAGTTACGGTCCCTCTCACAGTGTAGTAGTTAACTCGGTGCTACGTTGTAAGTCCCGTTTTGAGTGGTTAAGGGCAATAGGAGTGGGTCTCTCTGTGAAACTATGTTGAGGGCTCCCGGCCGCCTCTTGGTATCAGAGCTTGCAAGTATATCGGCTGGAAACCAGTAAATTGCATGTCCTAGACCACTGCAGACTTCTGGTATAACAATGCCACGTACTTAAAGATTTAATGATTCTATTATAAAATAGAAGAAAACTTAGTGATAGTAAGGAAAGATCTCCAAAGATCATGTCTTCAAACACTTCCAATATTGTTCCAACTTCAAATTTCACAACTAATTCTTCTTCTTCTTCCACACCAAACCAATTTTCTTCCTTAGTATCCTTGCCTTCCACCATTAAAAGAACTACCTCCTCTAAGATCACAAACCTTGTAGAATACACTTATATTCCAGAAGAAACTCAGATTAATGAAATAGATCTGCCACTTGTTAGCCTTACAATGTCTTTAAAAGACACAAAAGCTTCAAGAGATCTATCTAGCGACTATCAGTACTCCAAGACCTCCAGTCAAGGAGTATGTGCAGTCAACCAGCCTTGACAATTGCCTAATCCTAGCCTTAGCAGCAGAACAATATGTTGATCTTGCTCTTGATCAACACATGGTCTCTAAATGGATCCAAGAAGGATACTCACACCTTCATCTAGGTGTTGTTCGTATCATTCTTACCCTTCATGGCAGAAAAGGTTTACTAGTCACAGCCAGACTTACTCTGTTAAACTCTATCTACAGCAAATACGACCAACCTGTTATAGGCACCTCCATCACCACTCTCTATGCAGACAGTGTTTGCCTCACTTTCTACCCAAATTTCAACATTCCCCTTGCAGATCCAAACATTTGCAAGTTTCTTAAGATCCAAGTTCAGATCTCTAGAATTTCTATGGTCCTGGTTCTTATATGGCAACCCTTCATCATCAACTTGCATACAGATTACAAGATCATACTATTGATCTTCCTCTTCTAGGCACTTCCACAAATATTCTCCTCATCACTGCAGAAAGACAGGATGAAGTCCCTACCATTACACAAATCCCCAGACAGATTGCTCGAGAAAAGCCCATCGAGCTCATGCCACTTGAATGGGTGACCAATTATGAGAAGTTGTACCAGGATACGTCTCCTGTTCAGATCCAAGAACCTTAATTTACCAGACAATCAGATGGATCTGTCAAAATAACTTTTCAACTTCCTCAGCAATTATCAGATGCTACTCCTCCCATTTTTTAGTATATGATGATCACTACAGTCACTTTTGAAGAAGACATTCCAGTCCATGCCTTCTATCCTGATGGATTTGTCACCTATACTAACAAGATCAACGGTCACTTTATTTGGGACGTTAACCCTGACATGTGTGATGAAAATTGTTCTTGTAAACGAAAAAAGAAGCCTAGGGCTTCGTGCTCTCAACCTAAAAGACCTTTCAAACTAGGTGATCTAGACTCCCCTTGGATTGGCTTTCACACACCTCGCAAACCTCTTAACATCTATGAAGAAGCACTTCGCATATTTAAATAAGAAGGTTTTCTTCCACCTCCTCCTCCTGAGCCTGAGCTCATCCGGCCTCACTCACTTTAACCAATTCTTTGCCATATGTCATCCTCTTATGATTATGATGAAGATTTCCCTCCACTTGAGCGTTTCACAGATAAAGACCACAACATTACAACCCGTGCTTTTATTCAGCCCTTTGAAATCCTTCCAGATGGAAGATAGAAACTCTGCTCCCAAGTCGAAGAAGTTCTCAACTGGCAAACAAAAAATGTCATATCTCAAAATAGAATCTTGAAGACCATCGACTCTAAGCTTGACAAAACCTTAGAGAAAACTGCTCAGACAGATGAAAGAATTAATGGTCTAGATTCTACACTCAGAAAGTTTTATCTTGAACTTTATGAGCAAATCCCTCTTCTTGACTCTGAATTAAAATCTTTGATCCAAAAAAGAAGATTTGATTCCGAGTTTGATCGCAAAGAAAAGAAAATTCAAGAACTCAAGACTGAAATGGACAGAATACACAGAGATCTTGACAAACAGAAACATAAGCCTCTTTCTTCACCATCATATGGTTATTCTCTGTTTGATTCTTCACTTGCTTCTCCTTCCTCACCTACAGATTATTCCAAGGTCTTTAGGATGACCCATGAAGTTTTTAGGAAAAATCATATCCAAGACCAACCATCCAAACACCAAGAAAAGAAAAAATCACAAGATCGAGGAAAACAACCCTTCTCATCAAAACCCAAATCCAAATACCAGAAAAAGTCTCTCTTTATTTTTGAACCATAGTCTCCAGACTTTTCATCCTCCTCCTCATCCTCTCAATCATATGTCTCTGATTCTGAATCAGAAATGACTAATGTCAACAAAATGCTCATGGCCAATCCTAAAGATCGTGCAGAAAGCTCTCACACAAATGAGCCTTTTGTAGATGATCCTCCTGAGTCTCCAGAATATTCCAATATGAGGCCAGAGTTTCCTCCTCAAGCAGCAGACAAAGCCACCAACGGGCCTTGGTTTTCCTTTGAAGGAAAAGACCCCAAAGACTGGCGACAGAAAATTCACGAATTTGATGCATGGATTGATATTCAAATGACTAAGTCCAATCGGACACTCGAAGATATCCTTCATGAATTTACTTCACGCTTCACTGGTATCATCAAAGAATGGTTTCAAAGTCTTGGTGGAATCTTTCATGATGACAAGTCACATCGAATTCTGAGAAGGAGACAAATTGTTGTTGTCATAGTCCTCATTGTCTGAATCAATGTCTCATACAAGATGTTTGTACCAAGGGCGAGAGGGTCCTTCGTCTGGCTTATGATCTGATTGGAGAAACTGTAGAACATCTGAATCAATTTCCATGGGGTCCTGTGAGTCAGAAAAATATCCAGGAGGAGTGTGAGTGTCTGAGAGGAGATATACTTCGTCTGAGTAGTCAGGCTCCACATTATTAAGTTCAAATAAAAAATTAATAAGTGAAGTCCTAATATCTGGTCATTGAACATCTAAGTCATAGACTGTTTGGTACTTGTATGCATTGTTGACAGACCATAACATATTTGTGTTTGGATTAAACATATAAGGCCTGTAAAAGATAAAAATGCATGTGAGTTTTTCACTTATGTGATCGTCAATTTTTCAAATATTATGATAGCCCATTAATGAAGTTAAGTTGGTGCGCCACCATGAAAGAGGGGAAAACCACTAGAGGAAGGTCCAGATGAGAGAGTTTTCATTGGAGGGTTCATGGAGGTGTTGGTAGGTTTTAATAAGAGGTAAAGCAACAGGATGTGAGTAAAGAGCAGAGAGACACCAAAGAAACCAAAGGACATTATGGGTAAAATGAGAGGTAGGGTAAGGACAAAGGAGGAAAAGGTTAAGAAATGGTCTATCTTTTTTGGAGATGTGATGATTATAGTGATCATGGTTCTGTAGGCGAGAAAGATAGTAGTAGAGGTGTTCTGTGGCAAAATGTTTGACTCCTTGGGCGGTTGGTTGGTTGTCAGGAGGAAATTTCTGTGTAAATTCTGGAGGGAAGAAAAGTATTTGTTTTGCTAGGAGGTTTTCAATGAAAGAGATACCATAGGAAGGTGAAGGTTTGGATGATGATGCCATTGTTGATGAGAGAGAGTATAGACAAGAGGAATAACTGTGAAAGGAGTGATGAGTTGTGCTGGTTTTGGTCATGAGAGCATATCAGGGATAAGGTTCTGAGGTCCTTTTATATATGAGGAAGTCATAGCGCTCAAACCATGACTTGAGTCTAAGCAACAAAGGATCGGGGGGACTTTGTTTTTGAACTCAAGGACACGTGGAAAAGAGGAGTTGTCCATTTTTACTTTGAATGAGTGTCCTCTAAAATAAAAATCAAAATTTTCGATGCCATATTTAACAACAAGAATCTCCTTATAGATTGTATGATTATGTTGTTGAGAAGGCTTGAAAGTACCACTAGTATGAGCACAGTAGTATCTTTTCTTGTCCTTTTCTTCGAGGAGCAATGCTCCCCAGTGGAGATCAGAGGCATCAATTTGGAGGATACGAATTTCATCAGAGGGAATATGGAGTGGGGATGGCTGTTAAGCAACCTTTTTGAGATGTTGCACGGCTTGAGTTTGTTCTGGACCTCATGGGTGAGGATTCTTTCTCAAAAGTCGAGAAAAAGGAGCAGTATACTTAGCGGCATGTGGAATGAAGTCACAGATGTAATTGACTATTCCAAGGAACTGTTGAATTTGTTCTCGTGACAGGTGTTCATCAGGGAATTTGAGAAGTTCTTGAGCCAGATGGGGGCCAGGAGAATACGTACCATCTGACACGTGCATGCCAAGAAAATCAATATCATGCTGAGCAATGAAACTTTTCTTCTCAGAGAACATGATGCCATACTGCTTGATAATGTCACAAAATTTGGATAGGAGAGAACAATGTTCCTCTTCTGTTGGGCTAAATAAGAGGATATCATCAATGTACACTAATGTACTGTGAATGATAGGATGAAAAATGCGGGTCATGGCCTTCTGGAACAATAATGAGGCTGTTTTTAATCCGAAGGGTAAAACCTTCCATTGATACTGTTTTGGGCCGATTTGATGGGTGAATACCTAGTTGCTAAAAAGCATAAGATGAAATTTTGAAAACAACTTGGCTTTGGCTAGGTGAACTAGGAGAGTAGAGGTTTTGGGCAAAGGAAACTTGTCGTCTTGAAGAAACTGGTTTAAAGGTTTGTAATCAATAACAAGTCTCTTTTTTCCTCTAATTTTCTCATATCTTTTTTCAACATAAAAGGCCTGGTAAGCCCATGGAGAAGTAGTGGGTTCAATTAGGCCTTGTTGTAAGAGAGTTTCACACTCTTGTCGGGCCAGTTAAAGGTCTGAAGGATGACATGCCAGGGTGAGAGGCTTTGGTGGGGTTAACATCCTCATTAAGCTTAAAAGGAAGCTTAATAAAGAAGTCTGGATTATGCCATAGTGGATTAAGGTGTGTAAACAGTGCATGATTGTCTGCACATAGGACAGGAGGGTGTGTTTAAAGGTTTCAAAAGATGGTGGACTGTCTTGGAGGGAAAAGATTTTTGAATTTGTGGTGAAGGGTTTGAAATCCCTTTTGTATCTAATCCAATTGGGAAGAATTCTGAGTTTATCAAACTGACAGTATGTATCCCATCCTAAGAGTATATCCTTTCCTGGTAAAGGACTGCCATTGAATTTGCTCCATATAATGCATCCAGGGAAGAATTTGACACAAATCCTCTTCTTGGTAATAAGCTTGGTGGTTACATTTTTCTAATGTAAAATATTAAAATTTAACATCTTTTTTATAAGATACATGATACACATAGTAAGGATAGATATCCCTATTTCGAAATTTATAGATTATCTGAATCCATCCCGCTTATTTAGAAAAGGGGATGGATATGAGGTTGATGATACAAATCTCAAAGGTATATGAGGATGGAGATTGGGATATGCATCCCTAATCCGTTTGATTACCATCCTTAGAGTGAGAGCGTGAGAGAGGAGAGGTGGAATCAGAAACAATATATTTAGAGTTAAGACTTATGAAACATATGACCGTTGGTGATTTTAGGCTTAAAATTTTAGATTTAGATGGGTTTGTGGCGGATAACTACTAGAACCCATAGTGGGGCTGAGTTTTTACCCACGAATCCGTTTAACAATATCCATACTTGCCAATTGTATATAGATATCCACGGGTAGAAATTGTCATCCCGAACCTTGTTATTGTAGATAATATAGTATGAAGTATACGTTTGTTTTGTATCGCTGGCATTTTGTGCTTGCTTGGACGGCTGAGGCTTCCAGAAAAATGCATAAATAAAATAAAATAACATGAGAGACAAAATAACCATGCATTGGATTAGCCGTTAACTGGACGGTTTGCCATTTGGTGTTCTCCGATTCAATTTCTTCCATCTGCATGCTACAACTATAACCAAGTCACGCCCACTTCCTTGGAACCTTTATTATTATTAATTTTTCTCTCTGTCTGGTTCTACAATCCAAGATTTGATCTTCTTCTTCTCTGCAATTATCGACTTAGTTTTTTTTTTTTTCCCTTAAATGTTTTCTAATATCTTTGTAATAAGAAAACTAGAGTATAACAAATTGGACGTCTCCTCTTAGACACACCTCATTTGTATGAAATGTAAGGGAAAGTTCATCACAAGAAAAAGATGGTGCTTCTAGGTAGCATGGAAACAGCGTGTTTTCGTTTTCTTCATTTATAGAGCCGCAAATAACTCCAACTTATGTTTGATTACTTTTTGAAGAACACAACAACTGAAGATATAATAAAAGTATCTGAGGAAAACAGCCGGACAAAAGAAACACGCTTTCAACTTAAGACTTTTTCTCAGACAAAACTTTACTAGAAATCAAACTAGCATCATTCACAACTATGCCAGGAGAAAGTTACCCTCCAGGTTCTCCAACACATACCTGTGTCTCTGATGTAGAAATGTACCCTGTAAGGTATGCCCATACGGTTTCTGAGGCAGGACGGCTTCTCCCTTCAGCAAGCAAATGGAATTCAATAGAAGTTGGCTTCGACATGACTCCCCAGTCTTCCACTCCATATGATTCTCTCCCTTCCAGATACTCGAAATCTTTCGATTATGAACTTGTTATCGCCAACAGAGAATACTTCAAAAGTTTCGTTTACACTTCTGTCTCGATAGTTTTTCTTATGCTTCTACTTGTTCTCTTGGTACACTTCTTGCCTCACAAACATCACCACCATGGTCCTTCAAAGAATCTCACACTTGCACTCAACCAAGCTCTAACATTTTTCGATGCTCAAAAGTGTAAACTTCTTTATTCTTAATCATTTGGTTACCTTAGATCTTCTCTCTTGCAAATTTAGTTTCTACTTTTTTGCTGTTCTTGATTCAATTTAATTAGAGTGTTTTAATTTTTTCTTGTAGCTGGCAATTATCCAAGTACCAGTCCAGTGAAATTCCGAGGAAATTCAGGGATGCAAGATGGGATTTTCAACAACATGCATGCTGATCTTGTGGGTGGTTTTTATGATTCCGGCAACAACATAAAGTTCAGTTTCCCAACAGCTTACACTATTACCCTCCTAAGTTGGACTGTGATTGAATACCATGAAAAATATGCAGACATAGGTGAGCTTGAACATGTGAAGGATATTATCAAATGGGGTAGTGACTACTTGCTTAAGGTCTTTGTTTCTGCAAATTCCACTTCTGCAGATTCCCTGATTCTTTATTCTCAGGCAAGTTTTCTGATTTTTTTTGTGCTATGGTCCTTACTGTTCTTAGCTTGTAATGCAAATTCACCTAAAATGTCATCTGTACTCTGAGTTTAGGTTGGAGATATTGGTAATGAAACAAACTGCTGGCAAAGGCCTGAAGACATGAGCTATGAGAGACCTGTTTATACTTGTAATAGCAAAGCTACAGATATGGCAGGGGAAATTATTGCAGCATTATCAGCAGCCTCCATAGTATTCAAAGAAGATAATGTATACTCAGGACAATTAATCAAAGCAGCAGAAAAGTTGTATGATTTTGCGACTAAGAATGACACTGGTCATGAGCAAGGAACTTACACTGAAATTAGTGCCTGTGGAGGAGAAGCAAGAAAATTTTATAACTCAACTGGCTACATTGATGAATTAATTTGGGGTGGGACATGGTTGTTTTTTGCTACTGGGAACAATTCTTATCTTGAATATGCCACTGAGAAGTTCAAAGCAGCTGAGGATGAAGAAGCTATATCTGACAGAGGGAATTTCTATTGGAACAACAAGCTCACAGCTACTGCGGTAATTTTAATAAAGAATTTTATGGATTTGTAGTGTGTAATTGCATTTAGTAAATGCTGAATTAATTTCCTATTACGGATTGTAGGTACTGTTAACAAGGCTTAGATTCTTCCGTGATGTTGGCTATCCCTATGAAAGTGCTTTAGGATCTTCATCAAACAGGACTGATCAGCTTATGTGTTCTTATCTTTTTGATGAAACCTTCAATAAGACAGAAGGTAACTTTTTTAATCAATTAGAGTCAATTATATGCTTGAATGTCAATATATTTATGCTTAAACATATAATAATAATGGCTGGAAATTTATACCCTACAACGTCCTTAATGTAGGTGGATTGATCTTCCTTAGTCCTGATTATAGCGAACCACTTCAGTATGCTGCAACAGCATCTTTTCTCAGTAAGCTATACAGTGACTACCTTGATCTTCTGAGGAGGTCAGGAGTGAGTTGCGGCGGTGATAGCTTTTCCCTTAAGATGTTAAGGAGCTTCTCCATGTCTCAGGTGAAGTACTTATTAGCAGGTTCAGGTTATGCATGAAAACAAGTTCTCCACTTCTATACTGATAAGGATCTAATTTTCCCTCTTCTTCACTAGGTCAATTACATACTAGGAGATAACCCTATGAAAATGAGCTACATGGTTGGCTTCGGAGACAAGTATCCAACCCAAGTTCACCATAGGAGTGCATCAATTCCATGGGATGGTCATCATTACTCTTGTGAAGAAGGAGATGGATGGCTACAGTCTAAAAAACCAAATCCAAATGTTCTTCTGGGTGCTTTGGTAGCTGGACCAGATGAATTTGAAAATTTTTTGGATGAAAGGGGAAAACCATGGTTCACTGAACCAAGCATAGCTAGCAATGCAGGTTTAGTTGCAGCACTCGTGGCACTCCATGAACCTCCTCGCAAGTCTTCTTCAACTGGCTTTAATTTGGGAATGGACCAAATAGGTATCTTTGATAAGATTCATTTGATCACTTGAACTCCTCCGAACATTCTACCATCTATTACTAACTTCAATAGGACATGAGAAAAGAGAGAAACTCTTATTGGTGACACTTGATCAAATAAGTCTGAGTTTGAACAAGTTTCTTTGAGAATATTTTTGCTTTCTTTATCACAAAATTGAAAGGCAGATGAAGAAATATGTCAACATGAGGCAGGAAGGCCATTAAAAGAAATAAATTAGGTTTAATTCTATATCAAATTTTATAGTATTTTTTGTGTTTTTAAGTAGCTGATGTGAAAAAATGGTCTTGAAGAATCCTGTTTTCTTCTTAGGTTAAAATATTGAATTTTAACTGTACCATCAAGCTTGAAAAGTATTACACAATCTAAACTAATGAAGGTGAATTTTCTGAAACTTATCTGTTCAAGTATCAGACATTGCATTTTCAAATGTCCTGACAAGATGAATCTCCAGTAAAATAATGTCCTTATAAAAAATAGAAGTTTACTTGTAACTCAAAAATCTATTTAAGATATACGTATAGATTTACATATGACAACAACATGTGGTTTTAACAAAAACTGAAGCCACATAAAACCAAAATCTGTACATTTTTTTTTTTTTTTTTTGATTCCTTTCCAAATTTTTTCCTTATGTAGACTTTAAAGTATCCAAGCCATGTGATCTCTGCAAAATTAAAAAATAATAATAATAGATTAACAAAAGAAATGAACCCCGAGTTAACACCGACCATCACTCATCAGGCATGTATAATCAGGAAAGCATAAGTGCTCACCAGAATAGAGTGGATTTCTTCAAGAAAAGGCTCGAGTAATGAAATCAAGGTCTGTATTTCCTCTTTAAGGGTATCATAAGTTTCATCTTTTGCCAGGAGGAGATTGATGAAAGTTACATTATCAGGCACTAGTTTCAGAGCTACCTGCAAGCACATATATTCATTAGCAGAGAAGTCAAAGAAGTTGAGGCCTGCATTGCTTGTGAATGTTTGTAGAAAAAGAGCTGATACAAGCAAGGTCTAAGAGATACAACACCTTTTCAAGTAGCATTTTATCTTTTATCTGACAACACTGGACTTGTCTAAGTGGTGCAAAAATATTCTTTCTGTGGTGAAGATTGAATCATTCAGGACTATGGAATCATTAAGTATTTGAAAATTTATGAACTCAACTAATTATCCAAATAACTGGATATAAGGTGTGTTTTGTTTTGTCTTACAAAGTGGAGGATGGTTTGTCCTTGTTGAAAGGATTTGAAGTTTGAAACAAAGAAAAATCTGATTGGAAGAGTTATTCAACATATGTGCGATACTGTAGGACTCTTACATTTGATTTATCACCTACATATACATGAATTGGTAGAAGAAATGTAAGAAGAGAAGTTAGTTAATTACTTTGAAAGCAGCTGAGGAAATCCATTTATGCCATGGCTTCAAAGTAACAATATAGGACTCTTCCACAGCTTGCTCCATCTTCTGCCCGGGATCCTGTGATAATCTTTGCAACAAGGCCACCGAAAAATCAATGGACCTGAATGAACAACAGATTCATTTTTGTAAATCTGGCATCTCATCATCATTAAATTAGGATAGATCAATGCTGGTTAACAGTAAATTTACTGTTAAATGTTTCAAATTCAGCCTAAGTACTAGTAATATAACATAATACCTACAATATTGCTACTTAGTGGTGAGTCAACCGTAACGGTTGGTTAGAGTACTTAAATACTATTGTTAGGCCCTTTTCTATGAACTCAAACTTTGGATCTGTTGGTTGTATCAAAACTTTATTATACCAGGGAGTCCTGTATTTGAGTTCCCCCTACTTCTGAATTTGTTATGTGTTTGTATTTGAACTCGAGCCACATGGCAAGCACTATAATCATACACGTGAGTGGTGTGTTAAAATGTTTAAATACTTTTGTCGGACCCTTTCCTACGAGTGTGATCTTTTGAGTCTATCGATTACTATTAATGACTACTAGGTCTAGCAACCATCCCAGACAAGACCAGCTAGTTTGTGCTAGATTTTAATTTAAAAAGGTCTTATACGAGTATAAAAAATTAGCATGACATTTAATTATGTCATTGGAGTTAGCAAAGTCAAACGAAGTGCTTCATTAATGTTTTAATGTAGTTTTATAAGATTAATGATACCTGGAAGAAAGATGTATACATTAGTTTTACCTGGTGAGCCAAACAAAGGCTTTGCTACAGCTTGGACCCTTTCTTGCATTGCCTTCAGTGGCCTCTTTCTTCAAAATCTCAACCGCATTTGAATATAAAGAAGGATCAGATTCAAAAAGCTTCTCCAATCTCTATGAATGAAACAATAAAGTCATTAAAGTTAAGCCAGCAACTCCAAATCCAATCAACTACTCAATTTTTCTATTGCTAATAAGACACTGATAAAGTACACATTTCCTTACAATGACAGAAATACCCATTGCATGATTAGAAAGAAAAGCCAGGAAGGCAAGACTGTAGAAAATTCATGAAGGGTTGTTTTAGTCATACTAAAAATGAGAAGCAACCAATGAGAAGAAAGAAAGATATATTAGCTTTGGTCTGGTCTTGTTTTTACCTGAATGTTCTGATGAATGTCTTGTCTAAGGACAAGCATAGTTGGGCCTATCTTATCTGCAAAAGAACCAAGATATAATCAAAGGAAAGTTTTTTTCTTTTTCTTTTTTTTTGTTGAGGTTTTCAAGCTGTAACACAGAGAGAAAAGAAACTAACCAAGAACTTGAAGAACCAAGTTGCAGACATGTATAAAAGGCTTGGTTGGTACATAAGCAGAATCATCAAGCTTATCTTTAGGCTTCAGTTTTATCGCCATGGACAGCTCTTCAATGGCAGACCTGATCTCTGACCCTTTCTCCACTTCTCTTCTTCTCTTCATTTTTTCTCTCCTCTCTTATTATGTATATATCACACTCAATACTCAAGGTTTCTTTATAATATTTTTGTAGAAGAAGCAGAGAGATTTCAGAAGCTTGAATTTACTACAATGGATACCCAGTTGTTAGTTAAAAAGACCATGAACTGGAACATGTTACTTATATGGCCTGAACTTCAAATTTAAAATTAATTTATTTTTTAAAAAGTATTTATTTCTTTTATATGACCTTGATGGTGACCTTATATTTGACCTTGGAGTTATCTATCTATCAGCTATCCTCTTATGGTTATTTAAATGTAATATTATTATAATGTGAACATTGAATCCAAACCATATGTATGGTCCATCTCTATATTCATGTTAGATTTCTGATATGATATCAGTGATTTACATGTAAATCATTATGGGTCCATGCATGATGCAATTACAAGAATCATGATATCTATTTCCTGCCTGGGAATATTAATTATCATAATGTTGGCCATGGTGAAAAGGTTAAAGGAGTCAGACTATTAAAGTCTCCAACCATCCACACCCAGTCATGTCAAGTTTATAAACATTTTGTTGGCTTGTTGCCATGGTTGAAATTATAACAAGTTTTCCCAAGGTTTCGATCATATACAAATAGATTCAATTACTGACTTTTTAAGAAATATTTCCCCACATAAACTGAGAAATTTTAAAGAAGCTTCCAATAAATTTTTACCATTCATATAAGTATTTTGGTACAATAAATTTTAGGGTAAAAATTATTTTGTTATCTAATTTTTTTCGAATTATTACTTTTTCTAGCTTGAGTTGTCTATAATTTTTTAAAAATTCATCAATTCAGTCATTTATTAGTCAACAATTAATTAAATTTAATGGTATTAGGGGTATTGCAGTTTTTACACACAAAAATAAAAACTAAATTTAAAAAAAATTCAAAAATGATTAAAAATTAATTTTAGTAATTTATTTTATTTTTAAAAATAATTATTAAAAATTGATAATTGTTAAAAATAATAATACCTCCTCCTGACATTTTTAAAAATTATTTTTAAATTTTTTTATTACTTTAATAATTTATTTTATTTTTAATTTTGAATATAAAATTTATTTTTATAATTTAATAATAATTTGAAGAGTTATTTTGAATTATTAACTTTTCAAAAATTAGTTATTTTTTGTAATATTTTTATTTTTAATTTTTTTTAATTTTGGTGTTAATTTATTTTTAAATTATTTTTTTAATATTTAAGGGTTTTTCTTATAAATTTTATAATTTTAATTTTTTTTGTTGACACATTAGATTCTAACAACACCCACCTTCCCTGAGGTTTTTCTACCTACAAGCGGAGTCAACTTTACCGTTAATAGACAAAGACCTCATTTGCCGTTAGTTGACTTTAGTCAAACTTAACATGTACAGGGGTATTTTCGTCTTTTCTCCTTTAATTTTATTTTATTAAATAAAAATTTAAAAAAATCTCAACCCTCCATCTTTGAAATGATGGACAGTTAGGATTTATTTAAAAAATATATTTTTTAAAATAATAATTATAAAAAAAAATCTCCATATTGAATCTTCATAGACGGTGGAGATCCAATCTCCACCAGAACCACCAAAAAAAAAATTCTTCATTTTTTTTAATCTTGGAGATTGGATCTCCACGTTTTTAAACTCCTGATTTTTTTAAAATAAAATAAAATAAATAAATAAATTTTAGATCTCCACCGTCCATTCAAAGATAGATGATGGAGATCAGAATTTTAATTTTTTATAATAATTTTTTTAAAAAGAAAAAATCTCTACCGTCCATCTCAGATGAGATGGATGGTGGAGATCTAACATTATTATTATTTTTATTTAATAATTTTAAATATTATTTTAGAGGTATTTTGATCTTTTTAACGGTTAAATCTGATCAACCATTAACTCTAACGGAAGTCAATTAACGATATGAGAGGTATTTGTCCATTAACGGTAAAGTTGATTCCGCTTGTAATTGACAAAATCTCAGGGGAGGTGGATATAATTAGCTCTAGATTCTTATTGGATATACAAGTTAATGTTAATTTATGAAATTTTAAAAAATAAAAGGTAAAATTATATTTTCAACCTAATTATTTAAATTTAAGGGTAAAATGATCAATATGTATATTCTGTCATGTTAAACTGTTAAAAATTTAATCAAAAAGACTAAAATAATAAATTTTTAAAAATATAGAAATTACGCGAGTAAAAAAAAAAGGAAATATCAATTAAAATATAATAATTAAAAAAAAGTAAAAAAAAAAAAAAGGAATTTTGTCCTAAATTTTACCATTCATAAAAGTATTTTGGTACTATACATAATCAGCATAATTATTAGATAGTTACCGGGGAGTGCACTTTTTTCTTATTTGTTATGTTTAAATATTAATTTTTTTTTAATTTTTTAATATTTTTGAAGATTAATATCAGTCGTATCCAGAATTTGTCTAGACTAGATGAGATCAAATACTATTGATATGGTTTGAAAAGTAACTTCCATTATAAGGGAGAATCAAACACTTAAATACAATCCTGAAAGTAATTCTCACTATTAGAGAAAGATTAAACACTATAAGTATCTGAAAAGTAACTTCCACTATTAGAAAGAATCTTCACATTTTATTTATTTATTAATAAATATGAAATTTAAACTCCTATCATAAATATAAAGATAAAGTATATTTAACTATTTAATTCATAAGTGAGCGTGTAATCTGTAAAAAAATATTTAATTTTAAATGAACGTCAATTACGGTGTAAAAATAGGTAGGTTGATTACATTTTGTAAGGGCGAGATGTGACAGCATTTGTGGATAAGGCAAAAATTGATAAGGTGGGACAAAGGAGTATAACACATTTTCAGAAAATGTCTTGCTCTTGCTGTGCTGCTGCAAATTGATAAAATTAATTACTTTTAATCGCCAATGGGCCATGAGAGAGAGTGATCTTTTTCTCTTCAAGAAAGTAGAGGAAAAGAAAGAGCATTCATGGCCTCTCTATTTGGGTGCTTGACTACCTCATTTGCGAACTGTAATTGATTTGAAAGTGAATCTGTATATATGATCAGTGCATGGAGACGGTAAGCACTAAGCACACGCCTATAATCAAGGACAATTCCTTAGTTCATTTGACTTTCTATTAAACATAGGTTATATGATATGTCAAGTGCAGATATCTACTATCATAATATTGGGGTGGTTATACATACAATTTAGAGAGATCAAGTAATACATACGAAATATGAATATCTATTTTTATTACTAGAGATATTTACTCTCACAATATCGAGGAGACTTAATGTGTAGTCAAATATCTACTCTTACAATCAGAAGATATATACTCCTACAATATTAGGAAGAAAACTCATCATACATACATGTAAAATGTATATGATGAGACTCAAACCCCATACCATAGAGGAATTGAGAGAGGATTTGAATTGTACAAGCACACTTTTATTAATATGAGATTCGTATGTATATACAACAAAGCCAATGACAAGAATAGAAAGTTAAACTTGACAGCCTAAGGGCAAGTATACAGTGATACAAATCAATTATACAACAGAATTACAATGATACTAATCAATTTTCCAGCAGAATCCAATGAGTTAATTGAAGAGTAATTGCTGCCTAAGATTAATTTTCTGTGATTAATTGTTTTATAAGAAGTGTACACTAGTTGAGATAAGAAGGGATAAACACTTATTAATAAGACTAATAATTTCTTGCTCAATTTTGTTTTTCTAAAAAAAAATGTATCATAAATAACATGATAAATGCTTTGAAATTATATTCACATATGTCCCATCATTAAATCGTATGGTCTTGCTACATTATTAATAGCAGTGTTGGTACAAATATATTATAGTTGCGGAGTATTATTAAGTTTTGTATATTATAACTCTAACACAACCAGTGACGGATCAACGGGTGTCAGCCTAGGGCCATGACCCCATAACTAAAAAACAATTAAGGGTAAATTACACCCAATTTATAGGAGGTTGTCTTTTTACAGACGGAATTCAACTATTAATCATTTTAAAAGAATAAAAAAAATAAAAATACCCTTAATAAAAAATCAGAATAAGAAAATTTAAAAAAAAGAAATTGTTTAAATCTTTACCGTCCACCTAAAAGAGATCTATTCATAAAATTTAAGAAAAAAAGATGAGATCTCCACTATACATTTTAAAATGGACTATGAAGATTTAATACTTTAAAAATAAGATAAGAGAAAAGAAAAAAAGAATAGAGATCCGGATTCAATTATCCATCCAATCTACACCCTCTTTTTTTTTTTTAAATTTTTTTAAAATTAATCTCGAACGTCCATTTTAGAGATGGACGGTTGATATATGAAGTCTTTTTTTAAAAAATATTTTAAATAGAATAAAATGATCAAAATACCCTTACATTCATGGACTTATATCATTGTTGACTAACATTAACTAATGGTAAGGGAGGTATTGAAAATTAGCAAAATAAAGAAAGAAAAAGAGAAGAAAATAAAAGGGATATGAATTCCACATTGGAAAGATAACAAAATGTCAAGGCTTCTCAAGGCTATATTAGGAGACCAAGTCCTTAGTTTCTAATTGCATCAATTGAATACACTTTAAGCATTATATTTAATTCTAATTAAATTCCTTTCTTATTTATCTTATTTTAGAGTGTAGAAAAGTGTGAATTATTATATGCTTTGAGAGAGTGTGAGTGTATAAGTGTGGTAGTTTTGAGAGAATAGTTTGTATGATTGTAACAATTTATCACATAGTGAATTTCTTTCTGAGGGCCGTGGTTTTTCTCCTGGTTTTGGAGTTTTCCACATAAATTATTGTGTTGTGGTGATTGTTATTATTTTCTATTTTATTTCTCTGTTATTTATGATATTTAACATACTTCTAGAGAAGTTTTGGGGAGGTAATTTTCCCAATAAGTGGTATCAGAGCCTAGGTTGGTTGCTAAGGTGTCAGATGTTTTAGAAAATTCTTAGTATACTCTGTGGTTGTAACATTGTCTGATCTTCCACATCAAAAAAGAATTGTTCTTGGTCTAAATTGTTCTTAGTTGCTGGAGTTAAGTGTGGTAGTATTGTGGAAGTGCATGTCTAGGGAAGGTTTTGGCTAGGAAAGACTTGATATTTAAGTGTGTCCATTGTGACCGACCTCTCTTTCCCGGGAATTTACCTGAGTGCTGTTGACGGACTACATGTACTATTCCAGTATACGGTTAGAATGTCTAAATTTTCAAGTTCTTTGAAGTTTGATGTAGAGAAATTTGATGGAAAGATTAATTTTGGCTTGTGGCAAGTGCAAGTTAAGGATGTGTTAATACAATCTGGGTTACATAAGCTATTAAAGGAGAAATCAGGCTCTGTTTTAAAAAATTTCAGCAAAGGTGAATCCAGTAAAGGTGATTCCAGCAAAGGTGAGTCTAGTATGAGTAATGCCGATTGGGAATAAATGGATTTGAGAACTGCAAGTGTGATTCGTCGTTTGACCAAAAATGTTCTTGCAAATGTGCATGAAATACTGACAGCCAAGGAACTCTGAGAAAAGCTTGAAGGGTTGTATCAGGCAAAAGGCATCTCAAATCGGTTATACTTGAAGGAACAGTTTCATACTCTGCGTATGGAGGAAGGTGCGAAAATATCATATCATCTGAGTGTTCTCAATGATATTGTTTCTGAATTGGAGTTTATTGGAGTTGAAATTGAAGATGAAGATAAAGCATTAAGGTTTATATTGTCTCTTCCATCTTCCTATAAACATATGAAACCTATTTTGGTATATGGGAAGGAGACTCTGAATTTTGCAGAAGTTACCGATAAACTCCTTTCTGAGAATAGAAGGCTCAAGGGTGGAGGTCGTACTTCATCAGAAGACACAACATTGGTAGCTAGCAATGAGAGCAATTGGAAGAAGAATAACTCCAGGAAGAAAATAATTTGCTAGGCGTGTAGACAATCTGGGCACGTTAAGAAAAATTGTCAAAATGGTGGAACAGGTTCGGCAGGTAGCTCCAACACTCAAGCTAATAGCGTGTCTTGTGAAGACACTGAATTTGTCCTTTGAAAAGGATATGTACATCCTTATAGCATATCACTAGGTGCTATGAAAAGGGATATATCACTACTAGTGGGTCCATAAGTTTGCACACGGGCATTGATTGGCGGTATTGATGCAAGGTGTGTGGTAGAATTATGTCGATGGCTGAAGAACTTCCGGGGAAAGCCAACATGGGAGTTGTACCATAAATTTCAACAAGTTTGTTCGACATGTGCCGAGGTGGAAATCTTAGAATTGGTAATTAATTCTAAGTGGTATACTTTTATGGTGGAGTATGATAGTTCTCTGGGTTGAGAATTATGATTATCAGTATAGTCAATGGTTGCATGAAAGTTGTGGCGGAAGGGCGGAGGTTTCCTGTATTTTGCTAAGGTGGAGATTTGTTGAAAATTGGCAAAATAAAGAAAGAAAAAGAGAAGAAAATGAAAGGGATATGAATCCCAAATTGGAAAGATAACAAAATGTCAATACTTCTCAAGACTATAGAAGGAGACTAAGTCCTTAGTTTCTAACTGCACCAATTAAATACATTTTAAGCATTGTATTTAATTCTAATTAAATTCCTTTCTTGTTTATCTTATTTTAGAGTGTAGAAAGGTGTGAATTATTATATACTTTGAGAGAGTGTGAGTGTATTGATATGGTAGTTTTGAGAGAATAGTTTGTGTGATTGTAACAATTTATCATATAGTGAATTTCTTTCTGAGGGCCAGTGATTTTTCTCCTGGTTTAGGAGTTTTCCACGTAAATTATTGTGTTGTGGTGATTGTTATTATTTTCTATTTTATTTCTCTATTATTTCTGATATTTAGTATATTTATGGGGAGATTTTGGGAGGTAATTTTCCCAACAGGAGGTAACCGTAAGTGTTTCAATAAAAGTGATCCTCATCATGATAATGTTAAAAATGATCCTAGAGCTGTATGTACTCCTCATCAACAATAGCTCCTGAGTAGTTAAATGTAATATAATCTCCTCGTATTAGACAAGTAAATTAAAGGGATCTCAGTTGCCATGCAAAAATATAAATAGTTCCCATGAAAAATATGTGAAAAGAAATTTTACAGTAGCCCCAGAAGAAACACGTGTACTGAAAATTAAAAAAAAAAATTGAAATCTATTTTGTTGCTCTGCATGTTATAGAAAATGACGAGGATCTTGAATTAAAAATTATGGATATTTCGACATAGAAATTATTGACCAAAACAACAGCAAAGCTATATTCATCTACAAACTTGAAGTTTTTTGGACATTCAGTGTTGATGCTTGAAGATGTCAAATGTTTTTTTTGTTGAAACAATAATTCGTACGAAAATTAAGATAGTGAAATATAAATTATATCTCAAAACGAAGGGTTTAATGCAGAAACCCCATTATTGATCCTATGAAAATATATTGTTGCATTATTATTTATATTCATATATATGATGAGAATAATCCCTGAAAGATTCAACAAGCCTGAAGCATATAATTTAAATTCTCATATCTTGTATTCAATAAAGTTACAACCATATTTTTTTGGTTTAAAACAATTCAGACGAATGTGTATAATCGAATTAGTGAATATCTCATAAAGAAAGAGCATATGCTCATGTAAAACTAAATATTGTTTCGGTTTGTAGCTTGATCATAAATCAAATGTGATACTTATCCACCAATCAACTAACACTGAAAAGAATTTGAAAATATTCAATATGGATCAAGCTCATCTTTTAAGTTCCCCTATAGTTTTTCAGTAGTTAAACCCCAAGAAAGCTGCCTTCCGATATAAAGATAATGGTAAAAGGATACTCGTCCAAAAGTGTCGTATCTTAATGTAATTGGTGCTTTATTATATTTAGTACAATGAATGAGACCAAATGTTACATTTTTAGTCAATCTAGTGGCAAGATTTAGCTCGCACCAACTCAATAATACTGGAATGGAATAAAACTCATTTTTCCAATGTATTTGAGGAACTACAAACTTGGATTATTTTATTCAAGGTCAACCAATGACTCAAAACTTGTTGGTTATGTATCAAGAAAGAAATAATTAAACATATATCACCAAAGTTTTTCCAAACTCATGAACTCAAAAAAAAAAAAATGACGAATTGATGCTAAACAAATACGGTTTTATAGATAATCTTATATATTTATTTACTAAGACCTTACCAATAATTATATTTGAGAAATTTGTATATGATATCGGTATGCGCGGGCTTTACAAACTACAAAATTGATAATAATAAAGTATTTTTCAAGGGGAGAATATTCTTTACTTTGGACACTTATAAGTTGAACTTTTTTTTCCCTAACCAGGTTTTGTCCTACTAAATTTTATTGGCATCTAACGAGGTTTTTAATAAGACAGTATTTAGAGCATCACTAATAACGCTCATCCATAAAAGGGTGAATTTATATATACACATGTGTGTGTATATATATATATATATATATATATATATATATATATGTGTGTGTGTGTATGTGAGAGTTGTATTTAGAATGCAACTCGACTGTAAGCATTGCAGCAATAATAGTTGGCAGTTTTTTTGGGTTGGTAGTTGTTCCGTTTACAGTTGAGCTGCACTCTAAATACGACACTAACACACATATAGACACACATACATATATATACACATATACACATATATATATATATATATGTGTGTGTGTGTGAGTGTTGTATTTAGAGTGCATCTCAACTGTAAGCATATATCCATAGATCACTTCCTGTCGGCGTGGTCTATGACGGCGTGGTCTATGACGGAACAACTACCAACCAAAAAAAAACTGCCAACTATTATAGCTGCATATATATATATATTATATAAACTGTTTGTTGATATTTCATTCATGAATCTAAAGATATCCAATACATATATAATTTGTTATTTTCATTCAAAAGAATAAAATTTTTTGTTTATTCTATATTTTATTCAATAAGTTGGCCAATGATTCACAACAATGGATATGGATCAACATATCAACATTTCTCCTTACATCACCATCAAATTACGCATATCAAACACTCTTCTTTGCGACTCATTAAAATCTCTTTCTCTACAAAACAGAAAATGAAAATTTTTCATAGGATTTTGCCAAATTTTATTTACTATTTATTTAGTCATTTATCAATTTATTACAAAAAATAATAAATAAATAAAATTGAAGAAAGAAAAATTAAAATTCTTTATATATGTATTCAAACAAACTGTCGGAAGATTATATTCATCTTTAAAGCTTGTGATGTAAAAGAAAATAGGAAAACTTCACTTTAATCCGTAACTAGTTGTAAAAAAGTTACTATTTTACTTGTATTTCACTTTTTACATCACATAATTCTTAATTTATCCTAAATAATTCAAATTCATCCTTCTTTTAGTCAGCTGTTAATTAAATTTAACTATTACAGGGATATTTTTATCTTGTAATACAAAATCTTTATAAGCTTCAACATGTCCACGTTTAAAGGAGGAAAATAATTCTTTTAAAAAATTAATAGAAAAAATCTATAGAAGTCATTTAAACTAAACTATAAAAAACTTTAAAATGTAAAATTGTTAAAAAAAATTAACATTAACAAAAATAGAACAAAAAAAGTTAAAAACTAAAAGATATGGATTGAGTTTTGTTCCCTTTTTTTTATTATTAATCTTTTAGTTTGTAACTTCTACTATTCTATGTAAAAAAACAAATTTATTTTATTCTCATTTTTTATTGATACTGTTTTTAATAAAATAACTAAATTTGATTTTTTTATCATTTTTGTAGGGTTTTAAAATGTAGTTTAATGTTATTTTATAGATTTTTTTCTATTTGTTTAATTTTATTATATTTTTAATGTATTTATTAATTGGAGGATAAAATTATAATTCTGCTAGTTCAATTAATGTTTAAGCTGGCCATCAAAAAATTGGTTCTAATTTAAGCTATTTAGGATAAGTTAGGGCATCATATGAATCAAAATAAAAAACGTAATTAAAAATTGATATTTCACAATAAATTAGTGATTAAATGAAGATTTTTCAAAAAATAACAATGAATACGAGTTGAAGGTTAAGCTGAATCAAGAAAACCGATGTTTATTTGCTAATTGTATGTAAAATATCTGATGTATTTTAACTATTTTATAGTAGTACAAGATTGTAGAATTTTTCTATAACAAAAGTACCAAACCATCAAAAAATTTAAGAAATTAACGGAAAAAGTACTACCGCCAAATATTATTCGGTAGTATGAGTGTTCATTTAACCTGTTAATATCTCATATTCGAGTTGTCACTACCCCATCGGCCGTCACCATGGGTGGTACGTTAAATAAATAAATAAAAAACTAACAGAAAAGAAAATAAAAAGAAAAATTACAGTTGATAATCTATTTGGGCTTTGAAAATGGTACCGACGTGCCCAAAATTTTGAAACAAGTAGTCAAGAGGAATCAGAGTATTTTAGTTCCAGAAAGTCAGAAACCTGGAGAAAAGAAAAAGAAATATATAATATTTTATTTGTTGAGTTTCTAGATCAGATCAGATGTGCATATGCTGTTATTCTGGAAAAAATGGCTGACAAAAGCAATAAAAAAATAAATATAATAATAAAATAGGTATTCATCAATGACAACTCACAAGAACTTGTCTATGGTTGAGCGACTCTCTTTCTGTATCTATTTATATATTTCAAATTCTCTTAATATTAAATTGGTTCACTGATTTGAATTAAAATACAAACTTATAAATAAAATTTTAATTATGGAAATTAGAAAGCAAGTAATGGATATTGAAATTTTATCAATTGATTTCCGTATAATGATTTATAACAAGTATTAGTTCCACAGATGCAAGCATTTGTTCCATGGTTTCCACCGGCTGCGGGCACTGTCAAGCTCAACACAGATGCAAGCATTTGTTGTGAGTTCCGAGTTTGTTGGGTTAGGCTATATCATAGACGATTCTTCAGGGTTGTTTTTGGCTGCTGGTGCTATTCACGTGCATGCGAATATTTCCCCACAAGTCGCGGAAGCTGCTGCAATTTTTCATAGCATTCATTTTGTATGTGAGTCCGATTTGGTTCCGGTTCATGTGGAGTCTGACTTAGGGGTGAACTGTAATTTTGGGGTGGGGGTGGCGCACAAAATTTTTTTTTTTAAAAATTAATATATAAAAAATTTATATATTTAATTTAAATATAAAAAAATAA
This sequence comes from Xanthoceras sorbifolium, assembly GCA_003430845.1. Taxonomy (NCBI): domain Eukaryota; kingdom Viridiplantae; phylum Streptophyta; class Magnoliopsida; order Sapindales; family Sapindaceae; genus Xanthoceras; species Xanthoceras sorbifolium. The sequence continues at coordinate 11,072,339 of CM010617.1, read as the reverse complement.
ATTATATATAGTAATAAATTAAAGATTTTAGACACGGCCCCCCCAAATTCCCTCTTTTCAGTCCGCCCCTGGTCTGACTCTTTATGTGTGATTAATATTCTCCTCAATCGGTTCATTCCTCCTTCCAATTTAGGGTCTATTATTTTTGATATTTTACATTTTGATTATTTTTCGAGTGTTCTTAATTTCTCGTTTGTTCTTAGATCAGTTAATAATGTTGCTGATACTATTGCTAAGGCTGCTCTAGATTCTGATTATGATTCTAGTTGGTTTAAAATTTGTTCCCCGTTTATGGTGGGTTTGATCCAGACTGATAGTCCTAAACAGTTTGTTTGTTTGGTTTTAGTAATATATTCCATTTCTTCTAAAAAAAAAAAAACTACTAGTTCCTATATATAATACATAGTAACCAATAATAAATTGACAGTCATGCCATTAAGCATTTTGCATGGTTGCCGGTTGCCGGTTGCCAGTCGCCACACATGTTGGTCTAAGGAATGATAATGTATCAATATACAATAATCTTCTTAATTATAAGTGTTATTGAATGTATTTAAAATTATCTCATTAAAATTTTATTAGTAAAATTTAGCGGCATAAAATCCAGCTGAAGAAAAAAGAATATAATGCATATGTATTTAGAATTACAGTTTTTTTCAAAACTTTGCACCCCTTAACAAAAATTTTAATATCTATATTGTAATTTACAGAGACGATTAAAGTCAGTTTAATATATTAATTTCTTAAATGTTGACGCGGAAAAATGTCTTGGTAAACAGTTTAGTATTTGTCCACTGGTGTAGTATGAAATTAAAAAAAAGTGTGAACGCAATGGATTCCTTAGTGGATGAAATGAAAACTGGTTTTGTTTAGGTTGAATTTACTAATCTTATTAATTTGTAATTAAAAGTAGTATTTGCATCATTAAACTTGGATTAAGTAATATACAATTCAACTAGATTCCCTTTCCCAGGCGTCTCAACTCTCAACAATCAATGTGTGAATACATTTGATTCTTTGGGGAAACTCTATTAAATTAAAATCCCATTGAGAGAGACATGGAAGGGTGAAAACAATTATTATTCGGATAAATAAAAAAAAAAAATACTTTTATGGCATTAAATAACATTAGTGACGTTGCTTATGATATATAAATAATATGTTTGTTTGATTGATTGTGAAAGCACAGTTACTCATTGTATTATTCTTTTAGGAATAATTAAAATTTCGTGTATTAGACACAATCCTTGTACATATTAAAATGTTCACTATCAATCTAAAATAACTAATAACTTTAACTCAGTCATCGCCTAAATACATATATATCTCAAACTTACTTTGTAGTTGTAGCTCTTCAATTGTTTATAAGGGATATTATTAAAATCTCTTTATAGTTTGATATATTCATCAAAATTTTTCTTCCAGTTTTATTTATGGCTAAAATTTTTCCTATAGTTTAGTGTATTCGTTAAAATTTTTCCTACTATCAATTTTAATTATCAAAATATCATTGAACTGTTAACTTTTCAATTAGGAATATTATTAAAATTTCTCTTTAATTTGATATATTAGTTAAAATCTTCTCATAGTTTTACTAATGAAAAATAATGGTTAAAGGTATTTTGATAATTAAAATTAAAGGTAGAGGGAAAATTGACTATAAAATAAAATTACGGAGAAATTTTGACCATTAATAAAACTAGAGGGAGATTTTTACTAATACATCAAATTAGAGGGGGATTTTAATAATATTCTTAACTGAAAAGTTAACGGTCATTGATATTTTGGTAATTAAAACTGACAGTTATGAGAATTTTGATGAATACACTAAATTATAGGAGAAATTTTAGGTATAAATAAAATTAGTGAGTAAATTTTGATAAATATATCTAACTATAGGAAAATTTTAATAATATTTCTTTTATATATATATATATAATGATTCGACTCTGAAATTTTCTTTATTTTTTTAAGAAATTCGGGCTCTGGAACTTGGTTATAAGAAACCCATACATGATGAAAGCAATGACGCATGAAACTTTAATTTCAAAATTATTTTATATATATATATATATTATTCAGCTTATTACATCCTCCCTCACTCCCCAAATGTAGGTAATAAACAAATAATATAAAAAAATATTATAAATAGTGTGGATCTTCACCATTTAAATAATTACTTATGTGTTGGTAAGTGATTGGATATTAAAATGACAATTCTAATTGGCTAGGATGATGGCAATTTTAATTGGTTGATCGGGTGGCTTGCTTTGTTCTAATTGGTCAATGTGAGAGGTCATATGGCTTATATATAACATGTGTTGTTTGTAGAAAAAACCTACTTGTACCTATCCAAAATTGAAAGCGTTGGTTTGCTATTGTCATTAGTGAGGTACTATTCTTTCACACTCACTCGATCTTCTTTAACTTCAACTTTGGCCAATTATATGTTATATTATATATATTATATTACAATATTTATTTATTCTATTTATATCATACTATATTATAATACGTTATCAGCACAATTAATTTATTATTATGCTATGTGATTATCACTCTGTTAGATTTTTCACATCAAAAAATAAGTCTAGTTTTATTTATATATATAATATTATAGTCTGAAGATTGTAAAATAAATAAAAGAGGCAGAAGCTCTAAATATCAGATATTTGAATTTAGTAAGAATCTGAAGTTCTGGATCTATTAATACCAATTTTAATTTACTGTTTATATATATTTATTTATTGTTCTGCGTCTAAAACATTTACTGGTGGCTGTGTCTAACCATTGAATAAAATCATAATTATTTTACTTAATTAAAGAAGTGTAAGTAACATGTGTCACTACTTCAAGTTAACATTAAAAAATGAAATGGAAGACAACATTACTTTGACAAAAATAAAAGTCATCATTATATTTTATTGAAAACAATAATAGGAAATAAAGAAAAAAAATACATAGATGAAACCAATCTGTGCTTTTTGCTACCCTCATTAACTGAGCGATCTAACTTAGATGTGGCTATGTCATATTCGGGAATAAAGGCTTCTAATTGTTCAATCAACTGATGAACATTAGAAGCAGTGACAAGGATCGTCGAGCCTGAGGTGAGATAAATTCTTTTACCATAGAGTAATTTAGGAAAGATAACAGACCATCATAAAAATATTAACATTCAACAAGCCTATTGTTTTTTGGTGGATTTTGAGTTGGGCCCATAAAGTGACTTCAAAGAGTTCTTCCAAGGTTCCAAGTCCCCCTGGTAAGGCTATGAATGCATCCGCATGGCTAAATATTTCAGCCTTACGTTCATGCATGTCTGAGACAATCTGCATCTCCCCAATTGTGTTGCCTATAACACTACCCACACTCAAAGCTTTTTGAATGATACCCAAAACTTGACTTCCACCATCATAAGCGGCTTTTGAGACACGTCCCATCAACCTAAGGTTACCTCCCCTATATACTAAATGAATCTTTTTCTCTAGTAATACCTTACCAAGCTGTTCAGCAACTTCTTCAAATTCCCTATTCTTTTTAGAACTAGACCTACAAAAGACACAAATATTGGTAAAACAATGTGAGATGGTGTTTTCCATTATTATACAAGCTTTTTTTTTTTTTTTTTCTCTTTTGGTTTTGTAAAAATTTATAGGTTTGTGATAACTGGAGAAGATAAGGAAGTGTCATTTATAGGGTTTATAAAGAAGATGAAATCATGAAAGCTATATGACTAGGTCAGCATTGACACATGGGTGTCAGTCTAGAGTATAAAATTGTCAAAAAGAGTGGCTGACCTGTATATGTACAAGTAGTTATAATTGTGTCTCACATCTTCCTCTGGTTTTAATAAATGCTAGTTTGGATGACAACCGTGAAGATGAAATAAATTGGAACAGGAATGTTGAACACAATAGTCAAAATATGATTGTCTCCTTGACAGAGTCCATCAGACTTCAAATTTCAATTTTGATGGGTTGGGTCGTGTATTTAGATATCCATGGATGGACTATGGATCGGGTCACTTGGTAGAGCCGACGAGTAACCTGAGCTATGTCGTTCGACATAGAGTTCTTTTAGGGTCTTGGATTGTTGGTCGAGTAGTTTGACAGTTGACACCAGCGTCGTACGACTGTTGACGGGTGGTGTTGTGGTGTGGGAGTTCGACATGGGGTTCCGTAGTGTCGATCGATAGTACTAGGGTTCAACGGCCTACAAATGACCATGGATTAAACTCTATTAATACGATTAAAATATTTATTTTTAAATTGAAACAATTTGTGACCTACCTTTTGAAAAATGATCCGATCCAACCGAAAAGTGTAAAGTGATTCGAACCAAACCAAATCGAATTGGACCGGTTCGATCCGATTCGGTTTGATCCGTTCGATGGACTTAATTTTTTACAACGTTGTTATTTATATTTTAAGCCTATTAATTTAAGTTTCACGTCCTAAACTATACAAAAGTTGTATAATAATTCAAATAACTTTTTTTTTGAGCTATTACAAATAAATCGGGATTTAGGGGAGGGTGACAAGACTCGATTAACGTTCCAAATAAACAATAAAAATTGTTCATTCTTGATTTTGCTCCATTAACGTTCAACGATTCCTCGAATCATTCTTCATTGCTCAAGACTATATCAAACTTTAAAATATTCAATCTGAATCTATACATTTAAAAAGAATAATTATACACATATTAGTTTTTTTTTTCAAATTTATATACCGGGTTAGCGGATCAGTTCACGGTTCCTAAAATTGATCCTCGAATTCTTAATAAATAAACATAGGGTTTGGACCGGTTCGGTTCGGATCGTTGGATTTTTGCCCATCCCTAATTATAACATAATAATAATAAAATAAATTGAGAATTTTACTTATAGAATAGACCTCATTGACGGAGATGTATTTTTATTTGACTAATAAATTTTAATCCGATGAGCTTTATTGATACATCTGTAAATTTTTAATTGGTATTAACAAATTAATTATTATGATAAAAGTGTTTTTTAGAAGAAAATGCATGACACTATCTCAATGGAGGTTGACAGAGGAAAAAAAAGTTGGTTAGGCATCTAACAGCTTTTCATTTATATTCTTTCTTTTGAATCCATGCACTCCTTGTCGGCTTCTTTTCTCTCAATCTTTAGCTAACCTTCTAATTATGATGTTTTATTGCTTCATTTTTTTAGAATTTTTAAAAAAACCTGATTCAAAATCTAAAATCCAATTATGATATATTTTTTTTAACTACTTTATCAGCTCTCTTTTTCTTGTTTCCCTTCTCCTATTTCTGCTTCGGACTTTAGTTTGGAATCCAATGCTATCAATGTTTTACTGCTTTTGGTCAGAAATTGATGCCTCAAAGTCAAATTTAGTTATTAATTATTTATCAATATTCAATTTAGATAGATTCCTTTAAAACATATCAAGTTTAAAGTTTGACAAAGAGCTGTTTTTCATCATATACTTTCCTTTACTATTCATTTTCCCATCAATTTTTTTTACATACATCTAACTCTGTTTCTAGACAGAGCTTGTTGAGTCTTTGCTCTATTTTCTAATTTCCAGTTTAAATTCTCTAGTTGTTGGTAGCTTAGTGCCTATGGAGATTGAAAAAAAAAAACATGTGGAGTTTTGTTGATCTTTGTCTCCACATTCAAAGGTCGCTTTTTGATCACTTTTGGATCTGTCATTGAAATTTGCACCTCTCTCGTCGGAGGTAAATATTGTGAAACAGTAGACAAACAATAATTATTTGGTAAACAAAATGAGGTTTTTTTTATGGGTTTTGGATTCTGACTTGAAATTTGTAAGTTTTTTTTTTGTTGGAGTTTGGTGTTTGTGTGTGAGATTGAGTGTGAGACTATTTTTTTTTTTGGCAGAATTAGTTTGCAGGGGGGCACTTAGAGATGAAAATGAAATTTGTCCAAGCATATATTCTGTTGTGTTATATTATGCTATGTTATTTTTATTCTTTTATTTGCATTTATTTATTTATTAGTACATACTATTTGACTTGAATAAAAATTATTTTAACAGATATACAAATAATGCGGATTGACAAATCTTGGATCAAGTCCAAAAAAAAAAAATACAATTGAGTATTTTAATGGAGTTTAAAATTTTGTTGATTACGCAAAGAAGCATGCTAAAGAAGGTGACTTGAAAATGTTTTGTCCTTGCATCAAATGTTGCAACAGGTTCAAATTAGATCAATCTGAGATACATTTGCATCTCTTACGTAATGGCTTTATGCCTACTTATAATACATGGTTTTTGCATGGGGATGATGGGTATAGTAATAGCGATAGTGATAGTGATGATGATGAATTTGATATGATGAATGAAGAGCAATGTGATAACATGCATGATTTAATTGAAGAGAGTTTTCCACAAGAGCCAAATAGGGATGCAGAAAAATTTTATAAGTTATTAGATGAGGCTGAGCAACCATTATATCCTAATTGTGAAAAGTATTCTAATTTGGCTTTTATTGTGAAGTTAATGCACCTAAAATGCATAAACGGTTGGAGTGACAAATCATGCAATATTTTGTTGGAATTTTTGAAGGATGTATTTCCTATGTGTGAGAAGCTACCAACTAGATATTATGATGCAAAAAAAATTGTTAAAGATCTTGGATTACATTATGAAAAGATTGACGCGTATAAACATGATTGTGTGAGTTACTATAAAGAACTTGTAGATGCATCTGAATGCCCAACATGTAAGCTTTTTAGGTGGAACACAGATAATGAAAGTGGTAGAAGACAAGATAAAAAGATACCATGGAAAATTTTGAGATATTTTCCGCTAACATCAAGACTTCAGAGGTTGTATATGTCATCTAAAACAACTGCAAACATGAGATGACATTTTGAAAACCGTGTAAAAGATGGAATCTTAAGGCATCCGGCTGATTCTGAGGCTTGGAAGTCATTAGATACCAATCATTCATCATTTGCTAATGAGCACAGGAATGTTCGACTCGGATTGGCGATCGATGGGTTTAATCCTTTCGGAAACATGAGTGTTAGTTATAGTATTTGGCCTATAGTCTTATTCCCATACAACCTCCCACCATGGATGTGTATGAAGGAGCCTTATAATTTTTTATCCTTGCTTATACCAGGACCAAAAAGTCCAGGTAATGACATAGATGTTTATCTGAGACCTTTAATAGATGAGTTGAAGAATTTATGGGAAGTTGGTGCAGAAACATTTGATATTTCCACTAAACAAAATTTTCAAATGAGGGCTGCAATTCTATAGACAATCAATGACTATCCCGCATATGCTTGTATGTCAGGTTGGAGTACAAAAGGAAAATTGGCATGTCCGTGTTGTGCATCAAAGACTATTTCTTGTAGCTTAGTTTATGGCTCTAAGTTATGTTATACGGGGCATAGAAGATTTTTACACATGGGTCACATATGGCGTAAGCAAATGAGTCAATTTGATGGTACTAAAGAGACAAAACCTGCACCAGAGTGACCAACAGGGGAAGATGTAGTAAAAGAGCTTGAAGTGTTAAGATCAGTGACACATGGTAAGGTTCCTGGAAACAAACAATTAATTGCTGGATTTGGAAAAAATCACAATTGGAAAAAACGTAGCATATTCTTTCAATTGCCATATTGGAAAACACTTTTACTCCGTCATAATTTGGATGTCATGCACATAGAGAAAAATATTTTTGACAGTTTGATTAGAACAATGATGAATATTGATGGGAAAATCAAAGATTCTTTAAATGCTCGCCGTGTACTGCATTGAGATTTCTGAGATTTTGATGATTATGATACCACTCTTTGGATTATGTGTAGCCACCATTGTGGACGGTCCTAGAGTGAAGACATTTCTATCAGGCAGTCCCCGAAGGGTCCGATGTCGAAAATGATACCTGTATAGGGATACCATTTCATGCTGAAATGGGAAACCCGACTGTATATAATTCAGCGAGCAGTCCCTGTTGGGTTCCAGTGCTGAACAACCCTTAATCCAGTCCAGTAAACCTATGATGTGTATTAGAGGCCTAAAGTGAGATGTATGGAAAATTATGAAATTAAAGGGAGCTTATTGTTGGATTTTTTTATATATGTTTATCAAAAGAATTATACATTCGATAATGATTCACGTTTATATTTTGATATTTGTTAAATAAATAAGTTTATGGAAATATGTTTATTACTGCTTTTATTTTTTTATTATCGAATGATTAGTTGGATTTATGTTGAGTTCTGTTCATATTTTAATACTATTTCAATAACTGATTCATGGAAGTATGTTTATTACTATTACATGATTTTTATATAATCTTAGTGTACACCCACTAAGCGAAACGCTTAGCGCATTAGTTTTAATGCGTAGGTAAAAAGAATCAGAAGGAAGGACAGGACTGAGGAGTAGAGTTCTGCAGAGCAGGATACCTGAGTCACCTCCAACATTATTTTTTTTGGGTAGTTATTTTGTTTACTGTTTTACTTATGTCAAGCATGCATATACAGTCCAATGTAAAAGTTGAATTTATTGAGTCTTGTAATTATTTGTTATCAGTTTTATATATGGATTTTAAAAATGTAAATTAAGTGGTTTGTAAATATTTGTTAGTTTTGATGTGATTTTCAAATATGAGGTTATATGTTTTCTGAAAAACTGTCTACTGATTGATTGATTGAGAATGTTTGGAAAGTCGCATCGTTGGCAGGATGCGCATATGATTGGACTTTAGAAGTGTTTGAGTTGTGAATTTGAAATTTTTATTAAACAGATATTCTTTTGGAAAGTTAGAAAAATAAAGGGAATTCTGTCAAATTTTTATAAATATTGTAGGCCCAATTTGAAAGGTTTTTGGAAATATGAATATATGTGTAACATCCCGGATTTCGAATAATTAATCTTAAATATGTGGATATAAAATTTATGATATGAGGGGTGCAAAATGTAATTAAATGTCGAAAATGAACGGTCGAAAATGATGCATGAAAATTGAAAACTGAGGCAGTGAGCATCGTGACCTGGTCACCGCGACCACAGATCGCGATGACCTGCTCGCGATGAAAATGGTGATTTTTGGCAGTGAGTACCGCGACCAGTCATCGCGACCACAGATCGCGATGAACTGCTCGCGATGAAAATGTCAAATTCTGGCAGTGAGCAACGCGACCTCCAGCGCGACCATGGTTCCGCGAGGTGTGCTCGCGATGAAGGCGGTGGAAACGCTCTAGTGAGTACCGCGACCTGGTGGCTCGACCACAGGTCGCGACGACCGAAAAATATAAAAAAAAAAATTTGGCATCTCGCAGAAGCCACAGAAAACAAAAAAAGAAAAGAGAGACCGAGAGAGAGAGGGAAAAAGAAAAGAAAAGAAGAAGAAGAAGAGGAAGAAGAGAAGGAGAAGAGGAAGAAAAGAAGAAGAAAAAGAAAATAAGAAGAAGAGAAGGGAAAGAAGAAGAAAAGAAAGAAAGAAAAGAGAAAGAGAAAGGAAAGAGGAGGGAAAAAGGAAAATTCAGAAGGAAAAAGGAGTAGAAGCGGAAAAACGGTATCCAGGTTAGTGTACACACGTTTCTGAAACTTAGTTTTGATAAATGTTTTGATTGTTATGGATTTCAGATAGATTCGTATGGATTTGTTTATATTATATTATATATATATATATATTCGTATGGATTTGTTTATGTTTTTTTTGCATATTGTTGGATAAGATTTTGCTCTTATGGATCTTCATTCCAAAACCTGGTTTATAATTTTTGTTTTATGGATTTTGACTGAAATTGATATTCGTTGATTTCGATATTTTGAACGGCCCTGATATATGTATAGGGATATTTGGATATAGGAGATTGACATGTCAATTGGGTGAATATATGGCAGTACTGCACCGTGATGTATGATGTCTCTGATCATTGATTACGGATACCATTTCCTCGTGAAATGAGAAACCGACTGTTTACCACGGATACCATTTCCTTATGAAATGGGAAACCGACTGTGAGAATACCCGGATACCATTTCCTCGTGAAATGGGAAACCGACTATTTATATAGGGATACCATTTCATATGAGATGGGAAACCCGACTGTAAAACCCGTAATCCAGTCCTGTACACCCTGTTATGTGTATCACGGGCCAAATTGAGAATTTATGATTAGAAAATGTTATGGAAACAAAAAAATGATATGGAACTGAATTCCAGAAAGTTTTGAAATAACGTCTGTTTACTTAATTTTAATAATTGTAAAACGCTTGTTATGGATATTTCTATTTCTGAAAGTACTGGTTTTAAGCTTTATCGTTTTTATACACTTTTGAATTTCTGAATTTACATATACTGTTTTATATTATATTACCATTTATTTTAAGTGTACACCCACTAGGCAGTTTTGCTTAGCGCGTTAGTTTTGTTTCTAACGCGTAGGTAATAAAGATACCGATGATGAAAAAGACTGAAGAGGCACCAGCTGCAGAGAAGAGCTCAGAGTCACAGTATCTTTGGGGTAGTTTGTTATATAAGTATTTCTGTATATTATAATTAGATATGCATGCATATACAGAGGATTTTGTAATTATGTTTTGTAATTATGTGTTGTAATTAATTATTTTATGCTTTCTGTTTTGCATTTTTCAAAAGGATTGTAGTTACTGAATTGTTTTCTAAACTGTTTGAAAGTTGCACTAAACAGCAGAGTGCGCATTTGAATGGATTGAGATTTGAAGTGTTTTTGTGAATTGTTGGTGATTTGAGTTTTAGTTGAAAACAGGTTTTGGAAAATCAGTAAAACAAAGGAAACTCTGCCGAAATTTTTGAAAAAGGTTTATTTATTGAGCTCACTTGAAAAGACTTTTAAATTATAAATTATATGGTTTCCAGTTTATAAACATAAATTCAGAAAATTTTAAAAACCCGGTAGCACTTCCTGGGTCGATCCAGCTGGGTCGGGTCAGGGGGTGTTACAATATGTTTTCAAGTATTTTCGAATATTAAGAAAAGTTCAAAAAGTTTTGTAAACTGGTAACTCTTTCGGATTCGTTCCGTACGGGTCGGGTCAGGGGGTGTTACATTTTAATGGTATCAAAGCCTGGTTCAGGCGTTTCTGGACCAAAGAGTCATTCATTGTATATGCAAGCATTATATAGTATATATATATATATATATTGGAGGATGTGACTCTAATCTGCAGAATGTCTCTTCTGTCTTATATAGGGTGAAAGAAAGAAGATATGAAACCTTCTGGAAGTGAAAATAGAAGTAGACCTGGTAGTCCTGCTAGCGTGGCTGGGGGAGGTTTTGGAGAATCAGTGGGTCCCAGAGTGGCTGTGCCAGAAATTCAAGGTCAGCCAGCAGTACTACAGCAGGTGACAGAATTCTTACAGAATGTGGCAAGAGCAGCGCCACGGAGGTTAGCCATAGAGCGGTTGTCCAAGTACAGACCCACAAACTTTTATGGCAAGAAAGATGAAGATGCGTCTGCTGCAGATGATTGGTTAGAGCGGAAAGAAAGAATATTTGAGCAGATGTGTAACATCCCGGATTTCGGGTAAATAATGTTATATATATGTGAAAATAAATTTTACTATTTAAGGGGGTGAAAATGTAATTAAATGTATGTTTATTTTTATGATTTCCAGCGGACCAGATTGAATAGTGAAAAATGAAAAATTGAAAACTGGACCAGAGAGCATCGCGACCTGGTCACCGCGACCACAGGTCGCGATAGCTCGCTCGCGGTGAAAAACGCAATTTTGGGCAGTGAGCATCGCGACCAGTCACCGCGACCACAGGTCGCGATGAAATTGTCAAAATTTGACAAAGAGCAACGCGATCTCTCGCGCGACCAAGGCGCGCTCGAGACGAAGGCGGTGCGAATGGTCCAGTGAGCATAGCGACCTGGTGGCGCGACCACAGGTCGCGACGGCGGTCGCGGTAGCGAAAAAAATATAAAAAAAAGAAGAAGCTTCTCGCAGAAGCGAGAAAAACAGAAACAGCAAGAGGAGAGAGAAGCGACCGAGAAAAGAAAGAAAAGAGAAGAAAAAGAAAGAAGAAGAAAGAAAAAGAAAGAAGAAGAAAGAAAAGAAAGAAGAAGAAGAAGAAGGAGAGAGAAGAGAAAAGGAAGTGTAGGTGAAAAGGAAAGACGAAATCGTAGAACCAACGAAAAAAACGGATTTGAGGTAGGTGTACTCTCGTTTTCGAAATCGTTTCGAGAAGTATTTCGTTTACTTTTTCGTTTTAGTTTTCGATTTCGTTTCTCGTTTTTGCTTTCGTTTTCGATTTCGTTAAAAGTTTTCGATTTCGATGTTTGTATGAAAAGTGTTTGCTTTATATGAAAAATTAAGGATTGATGCATCTATTGTTGATTTGGAACTGGTTTTATGTTAGATCGTGTTTTGATCGTGTTTCGATTGTGTCGATTTTGTTAAAAATACATGATTTATACTTTTGTATGATTATTGTTGATATTCTTGAAAAATATTGTGCGAAATGTATACTTATTGAGTACTGATTGTGAACCTTGCTTATTGTAACGGCCCTAGGATACAGAAACATAGAAATGGATATAGGAGGTTGGTATACCAGCTGGGTGTTACTGAGCAGTACTGCGCCGATACTGATTGCTACTGATGACTGATTCTTATGTACCTCCTCTTGGATTCGTCCAGAGGTTGGGAGATACGTACCTCCTCAGGATTCGTCCTGGGGGTTGGGAGTTAATGTACCTTCCCAAGGATTCGTTCCTGGGATAGGGAGTTATGTACCTCTCTAGGTTCCGTACCCACGGTCCTAGAGTTGGGAGACACGTACCTCCTCGGGATTCGTTCTGGGGGTTGGGAGTTTGACCCATATTCCAGTCCTATTATGTTTAGTATTCTAGCGGGCCAGAATTGATTGAAATTGAAAGTGACCGAATGATTTTATTGATAGCATTCATTATTGACTTCATTATTGAAATTAAAGTGATCGGAATTGTTTAATGCTTTGATTTTGAAATTTAATTGTTTTGAAATGGATTAGAAATGGAATATATATATTGTGATTTATTTCTTCTTAAAAGATATTTATATTGTAATTTATTTAATTGAGTTTATAGTACACCCACTAAGCTATATGCTTAGCGCGTTAGTTTGTTTCTAACGCGTAGGTACCAGGGATCCGGAAGAGGCTAAGGACTGAAGAGACAAAGAGTGGCGGACAGAGTCCCAGGGATTTGTACAGTTGGGTAGCTATATTTTTGTTATGTGTATATATAATCTGAAAGCATGCATATACAGGGATTTGTAAATATGTTTTGTAATTGATTATTTTATGATTTCTGTCTTTTATTATTTAATGTTTGTAAATAGTAAAGTTTGATTGTTCATTTTAAATTGTGATAAAGGTTTGATAAGTCGCCACTAACGGCGAGGGCGCAACGTTGAAATGTTATAGAAGTTTTTGAAAAAGTGATTTTGGGATTGATTGTGTAAAAAAGTTTTGGAAGGTCGAAAAAAACACGGTATCTGCGAATTTCAAAAGTTTATTATTGCGATGGGTCCCTCTGCAAGGATTCTAAACTGTTTTTGGGGCTACATGATTTTTTGCTATGTAAAGAAGTTTTGAAAATGTTTGAACAGGCACGGTAGAGCTCCCGGGTCGTCCCGGGTCGGGTGGATGGGGGGGGGTGTTACAGATGCATTGCACACCTGCGTAGAGCTTGGAGTGTGCAGTGTAATTGTTACAGGGAGATGCATACTAATGGTGGAACTCAGTCAGGAAAACAGTTCGGCCAGAAGCCAGAACTTGGTAATTCTTTCTGAGGGAGTTCATAGAGAAGTATATTGGCCGAATCTATACAGATAATTTGAAGAGAGAGTTCATAAATTTGAAGCAGAGACAGATGACGGTCACTGAATACGAGAGAGAGTTTGTCAGACTGAGTAAGTATGCATAGGAGATGGTGGCCACAGAGGTAGAAAAATGCAGACGATTCGAAGATGGCATACGAGTCCATCTTTCAGAATTAAGGATGGAAAATTTTAACAGATTGGTGGCAGCAGCCCTTAATGTAGAAAGGGTCGAAAAAGATGAACATGTTAGGAAAGACAGAAGACAGTAGAGGCGAGGTCCCGGACAGTCTAGTTCTTATCAGCCATCGAGTAAGAGATTCAGAGGACCGTCAGACTTCAGGTCAGACGTCTCAACAGAGGCAGAGGTAGGGATCTAGAGTCAAATCAGAACAGCCAGCTGCTTCAGTTGGCAGTATCCCTCGGAGCACAGCTAGGGTACCAGTCCCAACTCCATGTGTACATTGCGGAAAGAATCATCCAGGAGAATGCTGGCGAGTCATAGGAGCATGTAACAGATGTGGGTCCCGTGACTACTTTTTTAGAGATTGCCCGAGAAACCAGACCATATCCACACCTGCTCAGCAATTGGAGAGATCAGTTCCAGTTGCATCCCGAGGGAGGAGGACCACTCAGGCTAGGGCCGAAGAGAGCATTCACAGGGGATTATTGGAGTCCACTAGCAGACATGAGACTCGTACTCCAGCACGAGCCTACGCCATCAGGGCTCAGGAGGACAGAGATACACCAGATGTAATTGCTGGTATGATTTCTATTTTTGATACCACCGTAATTGCATTAATAGTCCCAGGTTCCACCCATTCATATGTTTGTGATGCATTATTGAAACAACAGAATTTGAAAACTGAACCTACAAAGTATGAAGGTGGTAGTTAGTAATCCGATAGGCCACAGTGTGGTGGTAAATAGAGTGTATAGAAATTGTCCTATTCGGATTCAGGAGTATGAATTTTCAGGTGATTTGATGGAGATGCCATTTCGTCAGTTTGATGTTATCCTAGGCATGGATTGGCTATCCAGACACCAAGTAGTTATCGATTGTAGATTGAAACGGGTGATAATCAGAATTAATGATGGCACAAAAGTCACAATAGTGGGTGAAAGGAGGGATTATCTCTTCAATGTCATTTCAGCCACTACAGCATGTAAACTGATCAGAAAGGGTTGTGAGGCTTATTTGGCCCAGGTGGTTAATTCCAAAAAAGTTGATTCTAAGATTTAGAATATACCCACTGTATGTGATTTCTCAGATGTATTTCCAGAGGAGCTTTTTGCCACCTCAGAGAGAGGTTGAGTTTGTGATTGATGTGGTACTAGGTACTGCACCAGTATTAATAGCTCCTTACAGAATGGCACCAGCAGAACTGAAAGAACTGAAGATACAGTTACAAGAATTGCTGGATAGAGGATTTATCAGACCTAGTATATCCCCGTGGGAAGCTCCAATGCTATTTGTGAAAAAGAAGGATGGGTCACTGAGATTGTGCATCGATTATAGGCAGCTGAATAATCTTACTGTTAAGAATAAATATCCGTTGCCTAGAATCAATGACTTATTTGATCAGTTGAGAGGAGCTACCGTCTTCCCGAAGATTGATCTTAGATCAGGGTATCATCAACTGAGGGTAAAAGATTCTGATATACCGAAAACAATATTCAGAACACGGTATGGGCACTATGAGTTTGTAGTGATGCCATTTGGGCTGACAAATGCACCTGGAGCCTTTATGGATCTAATGAACCGGATATTCTGACCGTACTTGGATCAGTTTGTGGTTGTGTTCATTGATGATATCCTTATATACTCACAGACGACAGAGGACCATGACAGACACCTCAGAGTGGTATTGCAGATTCTGAGAGAGAAGCAACTATATGGTAAACTGAGTAAATGTGAGTTCTAGTTGGCTAAGCTTGCATTTCTGGGCCATATTGTGTCAACAGAGGGCATTAAGGCAAATCCCAAAAAGATTGAAGCAATTATGAAATGGAAGCCTCCAAAGAATGTAACAGAGATCAGAAGTTTCTTAGGCTTGGCAGGTTATTATCGACGGTTTGTGAAGGAATTCTCATCCATAGCAAGTCCGTTGACCAAGCTACTGCACAAAAATGTCAGATTTGAATGGAATGACAGGTGCCAGGCAGCATTTGACAGACTGAACACAATACTAGTAGAGGCTCCAGTCCTGATTCAGCCGGTTTCAGGTAAAGACTTTGTGATATACAGTGATGCCTCATACAATGGTTTGGGTTGTGTGCTGATGCAGGAAGGCAAAGTGGTTGCATATGCGTCTAAACAGCTGAAAACTCATGAATAGAACTATCCTATACATGATCTGGAACTTGCAGCCATTGTATTTGCCTTGAAGATATGGAGGCATTATCTGTATGGTGAAAAATGTTACATATATACAGATCAGAAGAGTCTGAAGTATCTGCCTACTAAGAGAGAGCTCAATCTGAGATAGAGACGGTGGATGGAATTGATTAAAGACTATGACTGTGTGATTGACTACCATCCAGGGAAAGCCAATGTGGTATCAAATGCTCTGAGCAGAAAACATTATTCTCCCTAAAAGCTATGAATGTCCAGTTATAGTTGAATCCAGACAATGCCTTGGTAGCTAAGTTGAGATGCAAGCCAAATTTAATTCAGCAAATGGCAGAAAAACAAAATCAGGATGAGAGATTTCAAATGATATGTAGACAGATCCTAGAGGAGAAGCATTCGGATTTTACAGTCAGAAGTGATGGTATTGTGTGTTTCAGAGACAAGATATGTGTTCCAAACGATGAAGAATTGAAAAAGATGATCCTAACAGAGGCACACAGTAGTCCGTATTCAGTACACCTAGGTAGCAGTAAGATGTACAGAGATATGAAGACTCAGTACTGGTGGTCTGGTATGAAGAAAGATGTGGTAGACTTTGTGAATAGATGTATAACATGCCAGCAGGTGAAAGCAGAACACCAGGTTCCATCAAGTTTGCTACAGCCCACATCTATACTTGAATGGAAGTGGGATCGCATCACTATGGATTTTGTCATAGGGTTACCTCTCACCCGGAGTAAACATGATGCAATTTGGGTGATAGTAGATCGATTAACTAAATCAGCACACTTTCTACCTGTTAGAACATACTATTCATTGGATAGATTGGCCGAGTTATATATTAAAGAGATAGTAAGATTGCATGGAGTGCCTGCATCAATAATATCAGATAGAGACCCGAAGTTTACCTCCAGATTCTGGAAGAAATTTCAAAAAGCTTTGGGTACTCGACTACACTTCAGTACATCTTTCCATCCACAGATTGATAGATAGTCAGAGAGAGTTATTCAAGTGCTCAAAGATATGCTTAGGAGTTGTGTGATTGATTTTGAAGGAAGCTGGATCGATCACCTTCCACTAATTGAATTTGCTTATAATAACAGTCACCAGACGAGCATAGGGATGGCACCTTATGAAGCACTGTACGGAAGAAAATGTAGGACACCTGTGTGTTGGACAGAGTTAGGTGAGGACAGATTAGTAGGCCCAGACTTGATCAAACAAACTGAGGAAAATGT
Source organism: Xanthoceras sorbifolium (assembly GCA_003430845.1). NCBI lineage: Eukaryota > Viridiplantae > Streptophyta > Magnoliopsida > Sapindales > Sapindaceae > Xanthoceras > Xanthoceras sorbifolium. Next base: position 11,054,919 of record CM010617.1, on the reverse strand, counting down.
GAAGATTATCAGAGACAGACTGAAAACAGCATCTGACCGATAAAAATCATATGTAGACCTGAAAAGAAGAGATATAGAATATGAAGTCGGTGAAAAAGTATTTTTAAAAGTATCTCCATAGAAGAAAGTACTTAGATTTGGCAAAAAAGGGAAGTTAAGTCCTAGGTTTATTGGCCCATATGAGATTATTGAACGTGTGGGACCAGTAGCCTACATGCTGGCTTTGCCACCAGAACTAGAGAAGATTCATAATGTATTCCATGTATCCATGCTGAAGAGATATAGATCTGATCCTTCTCACAGAGTATCCACTGAGATTATTAAGATTCATCCAGACCTGACTTATGAAGAGGAACTAGTGAAGATCCTGGACAGAGAAATCATAGAATTACGGAACAAAAGGATTTCGTTGGTAAAAGTTCTCTCGAGGAACCACAATGTGGAAGAAGCTACCTGGGAAAGTGAAGAAGTGATGAGACAACAATATCGACAACTATTCGAATGAGGTAAATTTCGAGGATGAAATTTCTTAAGAGGGGAAGAATTGTAACGCCCCTAATTTTTCTTAAATATAATAAATATCCTTAATGCAAAAGTTAAGTATGTGATTTAAATTGGTGGAAAGTATGTATATTCGATATATAGTATATAAATAATAGTGATTTTAACCGATTTAACTCCCATTAGAGATATTATTTTCATAGTGCAATTGGAGAATAATGGGTCCAATTGAACATTGGTGAAGTCAATTTGGTAATTGGATAAGTGTGGAATATTTTTGAGAATAATTATTGATATGGAAAGTGAATAATGGATTAGTTTGATAATTAATAAATGATTGTTCAATTACATGTGAATAATTGTCAAATTGTTGTCATTTTAGGATTTTAAAAGTCAAAGGGGGGCAAGTTGCAAATTGAAGATATATATATAAACTTGAGTTAGTGGAGTCCAATCAAATACTCAACAAAAAACACAAAAAAATAAAGAAGAGAGCAGTTTGACGTGAGAGGAAAAGAAAAGAAGAAAAAAAAAAAAAGAGAAAGAAGGAGAAGAATTCGGCTGGAAGGAAGGAAGAAGAAAGAAGAAGAAGAAGAAGAAGAAGAGGAAGAAGAGGAAGAAAACTCTAGGTAGAGAATTCAAGGAAAATAGAGGAAAAAGGTTTAAGAAAAACGGTTTCCAGGTTGGTGTACACGTATTTTCTGGAAAAGTATTATGTGATTAATGTTTTGTTTATGCTTTACTTTGAATTTCCATGATTTCGATAAAAGAATGTTGAATGATTTAGTGGATTATATTATTTTATGTTTTATGATTATTGTTTGAAAAATATATTCCTGAGTATTCTAGAAAGATTGTGAAAAGAATTTTTTTTTTTGATTTTGTGATATATATATATATATATATATATATAAGTTCCTGGAATTTTCGTGTTTTCAACGAATAATTATTGAAAATATTGTTTGAATAGTTTTCGTAAACTATGTTTTTATAATGATTTCAATTTGAAAATAATGTTTAGAAGTTTATTTTTGAATAAATATGGAATCTTTAGTAATTAACGTATTGATTTCAGTATATATATATTTATTGTGGAAACAAAAGGTTTGAACAATTGTTTTCAATGATTTCGTATTTTGATAATTTAGTGAAATCGTATGACTAAGTATGTGATTTCAGAAATGATATCAGAATATAGTTTGTGAATTATGAAAAGTTGTCAAATTGAGAAAATTATGGAATATTTATAAAATAGCCATGATATATATATATATATATATATATATATATATATATATATAGGGAAACAGATATAGGAAATTGACATGTCAATTGGGTTCACTTAGTGTTGGCTCAATTTCTTGATAAAAAATGGACCTTTACTAGTACATTTCTTTACCTACTTTTGTTCCGTTCGTGGGTAATTATCGGTTGTTTTTTATATTTTCCTTGAGTGTGCAGGTGTTAGGTCTTTTCGGTTATTCCAGTCGATTCCAGTTTTTTATGTGCGAAGGCAGAGAGACACGCGACTTGGACTCGCGACTTGCTCGCGAGTTGCCAAGTCGCGAAGGCCATTCACCTCAGAAATCCAGAGACACTCGCGAGTTAGGTCTCGACTTTGCTAACTCGCGAGAGCAAAAATCAAGCAAAGAGACAGAAACACACGCGACTTGGACTCGCGACTTGCTCGTGAGTTGCCAAGTCGCGAAGGCAAATGTTACAGCTGAAACCCGAGGCTCACGGGACTTGGCCATGATTTGCTAAGTCGCGAAGACCAATTTCCAGCAATTCCAAGGCTCCGCGACTTAGACTTGCGACTTGGCCAAGTCGCGAGCGTGCTTGGGAAGACCTAATCAGGTTGTTATAAAAGGAAAACTTGATAGCAAAAGAGGGGAGGGGACCAAGAGCGCGGCTAGGGCTCAAAACAGATCACCAAGAGGAGAAAAAGAGAGAGAAGAAGAGGCAAAGGGGGAGAAGAAGATCACCTTGGAAACAAGAGGATTCAGATTCAATCCTTGAGCCAAAATCTCACTATCAAGTTTGGATTTAAAGAAAGTAGAAGCTAGACGAATTCCCAACAGGAAGGGGACGAGAGTTCATCACACCTAGAGTTTTTCTATCCCTTTCCTTCTTTATTTTCTTGCTTGTAACTCTCTTTATTAATTGAAAAACATGTTTGGTTGTAAATCTTTGATTATGACTTAAACTTGTAAGTTAGGGTTTTGATGAATTCTTTTCCTTGAAAGTTGAATGGATTGATAGTTTGATTTATTGTGATTGATTATTATTTTGTTGAGTGACATTATTAATCTTAATGCTTTTGAATGTAATGGCCCGCATTTAATTGATATTATGGCTGTGTGTTATGAACTGAGAGGTGACGCCCACAACGTGCTCGATGTAATGTTTACCATAGGTAGAATTAGATAGAGATATACTAATTTACTTATGTGATCATTATATGTGTTTATGATGCTTAATAAATTGTTATACATGCGATAATCATCGAGAGATAGATATTGATGTGTAATAATAACTCCGGCATAATTCGAGAGAATATGTTGGTTAAATTAGATAAACATGATCATCAACATTGATAATTAAATTGCAATAATGTGCTTTCATGAAACTCAACTGGATGGATTAGGTGAATTCAAATACCCTAACTAATCTCTCATATTGGTTGTTCGCTTTATTTTTATGTTTTTATATTTTTATCTTTTATTTGCCTCTTAAACCATCCGATTGTCCAAATAGAAATAGACTTAGTTAACTTTAGTACTCAATGCCTAAATATCCCGTGGAGACGATAATTTACTCATCATTGTATTACTTGTGCCGATCCCGTATACTTGCGGGTACAAAAAGGGTAACACTTAGCAGTACTGCATTGAGATTTCTGAGATTTTTATGATTATGATACCACTCTTTGGATTTTGTGTAGCCACCGTTGTGGACGGTCCTAGAGTGAATACATTTCCGTCAGGCAGTCCCCGTAGGGTCTGATGTCGGAAATGATACCTGTATAGGGGTATCATTTCATGTTGAAATGGGAAACCCGACTGTATATAATTCAGCGAGTCCCCGTTGGGTTCCAGTGCTGAACAACCCTTAATCCAGTCCAGTAAACCTATGATGTGTATTAGAGGCCTAATGTGAGATGTATGGAAAATTATGAAATTAAAGGAAACTTATTGTTAGATTTTTTTTATATATGTTTATCAAAAGAATTATACATTCGATAATGATTCACGTTTATATTTTGATATTTGTTAAATAAACAAGTTTATGGAAATATGTTTATTACTGCTTTTTTTTTATTATCAAATAATTAGTTGGATTTATGTTAAGTTCTGCTCATATTTTAATACTATTTCAATAACTGAATTCATAGAAGTATGTTTATTACTATTACATGATTTTTATATAATCTTAGTGTACACCCACTAAGCGAAACGCTTAGCGCATTAGTTTTAATGCGTAGGTGAAAAGAATCAGAAGGAAGGACAGGACTGAGGAGTAGAGTTCTGCAGAGCAGGATACCTGAGTCACCTCCAGCATTATTTTTTTTGGGTAGTTATTTTGTTTACTGTTTTACTTATGTCAAGCATGCATATACAGTCCAATGTAAAAGTTGATTTTATTGAGTCTTGTAATTATTTGTTATCAGTTTTATATATGGATTTTAAAACTGTAAATTAAGTGGTTTGTAAATATTTGTTAGTTTTGATGTGATTTTCAAATTTGAGGTTATATGTTTTCTGAAAAACTGTCTACTAATTGATTGATTGAGAATGTTTGGAAAGTCGCATCGTTGGCAGGATGCGCATATGATTGGACTTTAGAAGTGTTTGAGTTGTGAATTTGAAATTTTTATTAAACAGGTATTCTTTTAGAAAGTTAGAAAAATAAAGGGAATTCTGTCAAAATTTTTATAAATATTGTGGGCCCAATTTGAAAGGTTTTTGGAAATATAAATATATGTTTTCAAGTATTTTCGAATATTAAGAAAAGTTCAGAAAGTTTTATAAACTGGTAACGCTCCCGGATTCGTTCCGTACGGGTCAAGTCAGGGATGTTACACGCCGTGATCTACAAGAATGGGGTATACAGCAAGAACTTCATCCTATAGAGTCTAATGGAAAGACTGTGTTGCCCTCTGCTTGTTACTCATTGTCAATTGATGAGAGAAAAATATTAAGTAAGTGGTTAGAAGATTTAAAAGTTCCAGATGAAAATTCTTTAAATATATCTCGATGTGTAAATGTAAGTGGGAATAACATTTCGGGGTTGAAGACTCATGATTGTCATTTGTTTTTGGAAAGATTATTACCACTTATTGTGCGTGAATTGTTGCCTAAACAAGTATCTGATACTGTTATTGAACTTTTTGAGTTTTTCAAAAATATATGTGCTAAGGTTTTGAGAGAAGAGGATTTAGAATGCCTTGAAAAACAAATTGGGTTGACTCTTTGTAAATTGGAAATACTTTTCCCTCTTGCATTTTTTGATATAATGGTATATCTACCTATCCATCTAGCTTGTGAAGCAAAAAAAGCTGGTCCTGTACAATATCGATGGATGTACCCAGTTGAAAGGTACTATTAGATTTATATTTAACTTTTTGTCTACAATTTGTCTTGATTTTTAACTTTTGAAATTGATATTATTTATTTTATTTATGTACATATAGCTATTTGCGTAAACTCAAGAGTTATGTTCATAATAAAGCTCGAGCAGAAAGATCAATTGCAGAAGGTTATTTGGTAGATGAGTGTTTGACTTTTTGTTCTCGTTACTTGCACAATATTGAAACCAAGTTTAACAGAACAGAACGAAACTATGATGGAGGCCAGTCATCAACTGATACATCACAATTGTCTATCTTTTCAATTCCTGGTAAACCTTTTGTGAAAGCTGACGTTAAGGAGTTAAGTAGTCAATAACATGAGGTTGCTACTTTTTACGTATTGCAAAATTGTGATGAATTTAAGCCTTTTATACAATAAGAAATCAATCATAGTTGTTATTATGTAATTTAAAATATAATTTTTCATTTCATTTCTTTTCATTTATGCTTGTGCAGAGAGCATAAGAATATGATTTTGGATGCAGGTATTACTAATGCGGAAGAGATACATAAACTTGAATTTGTGAATTGGTTTAATCAGAGGGTAAGCAAAAAGAATTTACTATATAAGTTAACATTTAATTATATAGTTTTTTTAATTTCTTTTACTAAACTTTTTATTTATTGCAGATAATACAATTGTATAATAAGGGACAAGTGAACAAGAAAATGGTTTCTTTGGCTCGAGGTGAAAGACGAGCAATTTATTATTCTGGTTATAATGTCAATGGATTTAGGTTCCATTACAATATTTCTGGATGAGATAAGAAAAACACAAAATAATGGAATTGTTGTTAGAGAAGAGAATCAAACTGATGTATCGTACTATGGGAGAATTAAGGACATTGTTGAACTTTGTTATACAGAAGAGAACAAAATTGTTTTGTTTGATTGTGAATGGTATGATACAACTCAAGAAGGAAGATGCTACAAAAGAGATCATTATGGAATTATTACAGTCAATATAGCACGTAAGTTGAATACACAAGAGACATTTGTGCTAGCATGCCAAGCAATTCAAGTTTTTTATACGAGAGGGCTTAAAGATATTACTTAGAGTGCTGTGACTGAAATCAAGCCTAGAAACCTTTATGAGATGCCAGTAGATGGAGGATCATATCAAGAAGAGATTCAATCTATTAGTATAAGTAATGAAAATGAAGATGATCAGATACAATTATCTAGGTTTGAGCTTGATGCTATAATTGTTGAATAAAAATTATGTGATTGACGGTCCGTTTGTTTCTTGGTTTTGGCTTGAAATTAGACCATTTTTTGTCCAATCTCATATTTGGCCATTCCAAATATATTGAACTAATTAGTCTCTTGTCATTTTTATCATATTTAAGGAGGTTAACAGTAACCTCTCTTAAATCTCTCCTCTGTATCTTTACTTCTTCTTTTTTTTTTCCTTTTTTTTAATTTCTCATATTTTATTAATCTATTTATATATAAAACTAAATTTATTTTATCTATCAGCTAAAAAATATTATTATTTTCTTTAAATGCTCACAGAAGTCCTTTGATTGTACATAACTACTCCTCGAGTGTCGACCGAACAAACCCCCTTTTCCCTGACATAAGGGGTCGAAGTCGTTCTATCAGTCGAGGTGAAACTCCATATTGCAAGATACGAGAACGCCACAGAAGAACCAAACTCGCATGCACTTTCATGCTAGCTCGACACATTTGACGAGCGTCGAGATCAAGTTTCCATTCGATTAGCCAGCTATCAACAGATGGTCACTCGACATTACAATAAGAATGTCCGCATTCGAGCATTTAAAGAAAGAGACTGGGTACTACGTCGGGTGTTCCAAAATACCAAGGAACCAGGAACTGGCAGACTCGGTCCGACATGGGAAGGCTCCTACCAAATCAGAAAAGTAGTTGGACAAGGTGCATACAAACTTCGCGACATCGACGGTCGAGAGATCAACAATAGCTGGAATACTATACATCTAAAACAATACCATTTCTAAACCCATCTTTTTCTTTTTGCTTTACTTTGAATATTCTATTGACTTGAGCGTCGGAGGGCCATTGGCCAGACCTAACTTTCATTGACAGGTCGAAGCCTCTACAGCAACCCTGTTCTCATGGCAAGCTACAGAGCTCAACCATCACATGCTTATACACTCTACACACGAGCATAGAAGACAAGCGCACGACAAATAGTCTCCAAGCTTATAAATAAGACTTGAAGACTGGGGGGCAACAATGTCTACAATTTATGAACGACACCTTTGTAAACTACTCTACACATGAGCATCGAATTACGTTCGACAATTGAAAATTGCTTTTACACTTCTCTACACAGCAGTATTAAAAATTACCTTCTTGTATACCGCTCTACACACGGTTTTATTTAGTTTCGTTCGACAAATAATAATTTCTCTACACGAGCATTTTTACCGTGTTCTACACTCGAGCATTACTTTACATTTGACGAGTTATAAATTGTTTTACACAAGCATTGAATTGCGTTCGACAATTGATTATCTCTCTAGACACGACATGATTAAATCCACACTGGAATCGGCGAACTTACTCGTACAAGTCAATCATTTTTCGCTCTATGTTGTTTACTTATGAAAATTTAACAGGATCTGTTCAAAAGGATTACTTATCTAAGCACGACATTTTGATCAAAAATACGAAGAAACAAAAATTGTTCATACAATAAAGATGATCGACAATAAACTACTGCACGACAAAATATATCCGAAACTTAGAAATAAAATCCAAAACAGGGCAATTCTCGGCCCAAAAGAAAGTAAAAGGGTATGGAAACCTAGTTCGATAGGGGAAATTCTCGGCCCCAAAAGTTAAAAGGCACTAGGTCACATTCGACAAAAAAGAGCTAAAAATTTAAACGTCTTTGACGTCATGTTGTTCATGTTGTTGTTGTTGTTGCTGATCATTGAGTTAGTTGCCTTGCTGCACACGACTGGTCTCCGCATTTTCATCCGTCGTGTTCTCAAGCATCGGCGCCTCCACCCTACCATCAGCTGCTTCTTCCTCCAACTCGGCAACAGCTAGCTCCTTAACTTCCTCCCAAGCGGCGATTGCCTCATCGACATTCGAGCTGTCGGCTTACCCTCCTTGAATTCCTTCATCAGCTTGGCTTTCGCCTGAGTAACAGTGTCGCCGGCAATAGTCTCGCACTTCCCCATGAGAAGGCTCACTTAACTAAGGAGGTTGTCGATCTCAGCTTTCTACTCCATTCTGTACCTATCTTCATTCGTGACCAGTACAACCACCTTTTGCTCCAGCTGCTCAAGCTTCTGATCTTTCTCATGCTCGACCTTTTAATTTTTAAGCTCCTTCAGCTTCTTATTGTTGATCTCCTTTTTCAGAGAAGCAATCTGCTGGTGACAGTCTTTCTAGCGTCGAATGGAGTTGCACATCTCATTCTTCAGGTAAACCTGAATTTCTAGAGCCTACGTACATATGTCGTCGGAAATCAGAACAAGCCCTCAAATTGAAAAAAAAAAATACACAATCTCTTAAGTTACTTATATGGAAGGCACTGGCGATCCCCCAGTCAATCGTGTTCAGCACGCCGACACTCCTCATGTACTGAGCGTCGCGCGGGAAAACCAACTGGTCGGCATCTTCGATCAGAGCTTTAAAGTTCTTGTAGGTGGAAGTGCCAGCAGGGAGGGAGATCTCGATCTTAGAGTTCGACTCATCCTACACCTTCTGCTTTTTCTTAGCCTGCTTAGAAGCATCCTTCTCAGGGTTAAGGCTCGAAGGCGATGCAGGGGCAGAAGTCAAGGACTGGTCGGCTTGTAGCATCCGGGCAACGTTTCCTCTTTTGAGTAGAAGCCTGTGCCCTCATCAATATTCACGATCTTCGGCTTAATATTCAACATGGAATCTGAAGTGAATTTACGTTCGACCTCAGAAACATGAGTAAGGAAGCGGGTCCTACAAAGCAGTTCAAATCGATGTCGAACCCAAGCGTAAGTTATTAAATTTTTTAACTTAGGGAAAAGAGTGCATTTCGCGTTTAGGTCGACATGTGCCCACAGACGACTTGGCCTCAAGCTCTCCTCGCTTAACAGTTTTTTTCAACTTCTCTCCGCTAGGTCGACAGAATGAATGAGTTTCGTACGCTCTTTGTTATCACGACCAACGAGGATGTTATAGCCAGCGACAGTCTTTGCAAAAAGAGAGCACAAATTATGAAAACAATTAAACAAAGAATCAGAAAGCAAGCAAAATAAAAAATCTACGAAATCCCACCAGGGACGTTCCACGTTGAGCGTATATACCGGTCACCTTCAAATGGGCCTGTAAGTAACTTTCCCCTCGCGAAGAAATATTTATCCTTCCACCCACGATCGTAAGTCATGAGGTCGGTAATGAGATGCGGATAGTGGGACGAGTCGAAATTAGGTAGCGCCCTAGCTCATATCCTCATGTCCCTTCATATAGTATGAATGGAACAAGTTCCCTAACTAGAAAGGTAGACCCCTCTTTTCGTGGAAAACTTCGATTGACATCAGAAGCCTCCAGCCATTCGACATCAACTGGCCTGGGGCAATGTCGAAGAAACACAACACCTTACGACTAAGAGTCGGTATCGAGAACCTTAGACCCTGTCGAAAGGGCAACTATTAGAAACAGATCCAGTCGCCATCCGATGAGTCAGCCCGCTCTATCAACATCGGCAGCCTTAGCTTGATAGACTCAGAGATCCTATACTAGAATCTGATCCTGAGTAAATCAGACTAAGTAAGCCTGGTCATCGGGTTTTTGTTTATTGACAAATATAGTAGTAAAAAATAGCCCAAAAGGCTTAGACCTAAAAAGAAAGCCTGTAATGAATAAAATAGCCCAAACAAGCCCAGCGGTCGACAAAGCCCAAGGACTAGGCCCACCAGTTAACCAAGCCTAAAAACTTAATCATGGATTAACCAAGTCAAGCTGACCAAGTCAATGACTTGATCACTTAACAAGTCAAATAACAGCTCCGAGATAATAGAAATCCCTGGTATCTCGAAGCACGACGTCTCTGGTCATGCCCCCAACGGCTAACATCTAACCCTATAAATATAGCACTATAGCTTCATAAGCAGGGGTCAAGCATTTTCCTATCAAAGCTGTTACTCTATTCCCAAGCAATCAGACTTACGCACGACTTTACTTCGATCTAGCCACGCTCGGCATAGTCTACTCTGAACCCTTGTACCCACGTTCGACACGTTAACCAATTACCTACGCACGACACATAATTGCCCCAGGTAGTGCTTTTATTTTATTTTTCACACTATACTTATAGTCTAACTTGGACATTGGAGACTATTTGGCTGGCACCACCCTGATGTCCCAAAAAGAACAACTCTTGCTTTCATTTTATAAGTTGTCGTCCCCTTTACAACACCGACTCAAGACCTCCAGGTCATCAGCGTAGATCCGTGCATCTACAACAATCATCTCCCCCGCCTCTTAGTAAAATTTGGTCAAATATAAATGTTGATCAGGGGAGGTTTTTATCAAAAAATCCAAAAGCTGACTAACCGGGGGGGGGGAGGTTTTTGTCAATAAACCTAAAAGTTGACTCCACTTGTAATTGAGCAAACCTCAGGGGAGGTAGGTATTATTTACTCTTATTAAAAATACCCTATAGTTTAAGGTAATGGTCAAAATTTCCCTTCTAATTTCATTTTTAACCAAAATACCCTATAATTTCATTTTTTTTTCCAAACTCCCCCTAACGTTAACATTTGGTAACTTAATAACCAAAATTACTTGTTGGAAAGAAAGGATTCAGACTTAATCAACTAGGCTGAATCCATGTGAAAACAAATGTAAATAATTAGATTAGTCAATAGATTACAATGAGAAACAAATCGTGTGTAATCTTGACTTTCCCATTTTGTTTGTATGATTCCTCTCTATAAGAGGAATGCTTAGTTAGTGAATAAAATTATCAGATCCGAATTATTCAATATCATAAGTTTATATGGTATCAGAGCCTAAATTTCCTTTTTAGAGAAACCCTAATTTTTTTTCCAAAGGTATGCTGCCAAGAACCCTAATTTTTTTTCAGAAAGGGTTACTGCCAAGAAACCCTATTGCCGCCATTGTTGCCTCTGTCGGTTGCCACTATCGCCATCGTCGCCATTACCGGTTGCCACTGACGTTGCCGCAGTCATTGCCGGTTGCCACTAATGTCGCCGTTGGAGCCTCATTAGTTTTTCGGTCTGAGGCTTCTACTGCTGTGCTTCACCTCTACCTTCGTCGATCTGGTCTCTTCTCAGCAAAATCGCCGTCGATCTGCTGTATTTCACCGATCCGATGCCGATTCACCTCCACCTTCGTCGATCTAGTCTTCTCTTAGCAAATCGCCGACGATATGCTGTATTTCACCGTATCCGACGCCGAACTAGTCTTCTCTCAGCAAATTCGCCATTGACCTGCTGTGTTTCACCAAATCCGACGCCAATCTGGTGTTTCTGGGTCGTCCCTCAGCAAATCGGCCGCCGAACCAATATTTCTAGCTTAAATCCGAGCTGATTTGGTGTTTTCCGGCCTTAACCTCCGCTGACCTAGTAATTCCAGCCTAAACCCAAGCCGATCTGGTGGTTTTCCAGCCTCTACCTTTGCCGGCCTTTCCATATATCTAGTTTAGCAATCAGACCCATCCCAGCTTGAATTCGTCTGATTGGTTTCGCTTTGTTGTAAAACACACTTAGCAAATTTACCCAGCACACTTAACCATACCAGCATGTCTGAAGCATCTGAGTCTCCTTCCTCTGTTATTTATCCAAATAATAGTGTTTCATCTCATGAAACACATTCCCACCCTCATTCGGTCCAAATTACTACAATCCGCCTAAACGGAGATATTTTCCTGCGGTGGTCTTAGTTGGTCTGAATGTACATTCAAGGCCGTGGAAAAAATTGGTTATTTGACAGGAGAGAAGAAGGAACTAAAGCCAGAAGACTCGACCTATGCAACCTGGGATGCTAAGAATTCAATGGTTATGACTTGGCTTGTGAACTCTATGACCGAAGACATTAGCTGTAACTACATGTGCTACTCAACGGCGAAGGAACTCTAGGACAATGTCAATCAGATGTATTCTGATTTAGGGAACCAATCCCAAGTGTATGCGTTAACACTGAAATTGGGAGATCTTCAACAGGGCAATGATAATGTTACCAAATATTTCAACTCTCTAAAGCGACTTTGGCAAGACCTAGACCTCTTCAATGACTATGAGTGGAAGTCAATCGAAGATGCAAACTATAACAAAATAACTGTGGAGGCTCTCCGAATTTACAAATTCCTTGCCGGCCTCAATGTGGAGTTTGATGAGGTGAGAGATCGAATCATTGGTCGATCTCCTTTTCCTCCAATTGGTGAAGTATTTGCAGAAGTACGAAGGGAAGAAAGCAGGAGAAGTGTTATGTTGGGCAAAAACAGCAGCAGCGGGACTGTTGAAACCTCTATACTGCTAGTGTCAGATACTGCTGTAAATAAAGCAGAACATCACCACAAAAAATCTGATGAGAAGCCACGAGCTTGGTGTGATTTTTGCAATTGCCCTCGCCACACTCGTGAGACATGCTGGAAACTCCATGGAAAACCAGCAAATTGGAAGAGCAGCAGGCCCAGCCGTGCTATAGCTAGTGCCAATGAAGCCGAAATCAGCCCTTTCAGCAAGGAGCAAATGGATCACATTCTAAAACTGCTAAAATCTAATTCCTTATCAGGGTTTTCTAGTGCCTCTGTTGCACAATCGGGTAGTGATAAAATTAATGACCTTTCTTGCTTTTCCAATTATACCTCATGGATTATAGATTCTGGAGCTTCTGATCATATGACTAGTGTTTATAGTTTATTCAACACTTATTTCCCTTGTTCTGGCTTAAAAAAAATTAGGATTGCAAATGGGAGTCTTTCACCTATCGCAGGAAAAGGTTTGATTAAAATATCTGAGAAAATCAATCTCAATTATGTTCTTCATATTCCTAAGTTAGCATGTAACCTCCTGTCTGTGAGTAAACTCTCAAAAGAATCTAATTGTTATGTAACCTTTTTTTATTCTCATTGTGAATTCCAGGACCAGATCTCGGGGAAGAAGATTGGCAGTGCTAGGATGATGAATAGACTCTACTATTTTTATGATGGCCCCTACAATAATAAAAAAGCTCAAGGCATGAGTAATGTTAGTTCTTCCTCTGTTTTTGAGCAAATAATGCTTTGGCATTTTAGACTAGGACATCCCAGTTTTTAATATCTTAGATATTTATTTTCTGCTTTGTTTAAGGGTTTGGATTGTTCTATCTTTCATTGTGAACATTGTGTTTTATCCAAAAGTCATCGAACTTCATATTTATCAAAATCATATGTTTCGTCAAAACCATTTTATCTCATTCATAGTGATGTTTGTGGTCCTCCAAAAATCCTTACGACTTCTGGAAAAAAAATGGTTTGTTACATTTATCGATGATCATACCCTATTATGCTGGGTATATTTGATGCATGAAAAGTCGGACGTGGAAAAACTTTTCAAAGACTTTTACACTATGATTGAAACTCAATTTCAAACCAAAATTAGCATTCTTCATACTGATAATGGTACAGAATATTTTAATAAACGTATGAGCACCTTTTTAAAGGAAAAAGTCATTTATCATCAATCCACATGTGTGGATACACCTCAACAAAATGGTATTGCTGAAAGAAAAAACAGACACTTACTTGAAGTGGCTCGTGCTATAATGTTTTCTATGAATGTACCAAAATATCTTTAGGGTAAAGTTCTTTTGACAGATTCATATCTAATTAATCGGATGCCCACACGTGTTTTAAAATATCAAACACCTATCATGCATTTCAAACATTATTTTCCTATGTCAAGAATTTACTCAGATTTACCGCTAAAAATCTTTGGTTGCACTGTTTTCCTTCACATTTCACTCCATTCTCGGTCTAAACTTGATCCGCGTGCGGAACATTGTATTTTCATTGGGTATGCCTCAAACAAAAAAGGATATAAGTGTTATAATCCCTTGACAAGGAAATTTTTTGCAAGCATGGATGTCTCCTTTTTGGAAAACAAACCCTATTTTCACAAAAATTCTCTTCAGGGAGAGAAACAAGGAGTGGAAGATAATTTTTGGGATTTAGCTCGTGTTCCTTTACCGAACACAATCGTGAATACTACGCCTTCATCTTCTCCAAATTCTGAAAAAAAAAATAAGGAAAGTTTTCAAAAACTGCCAAATGTTGATGTGTCCTCAACAGGGGGAGAAATGTTACAGAACACTGAGCTTCACTTTTATACTCGTAAGGGACCACATCAAAAGAATCAAAATCCACATATTATCTCAGAGCCAGATCAATCTTCAACTCTAAGAACAGGTACCCTGGATATACAGGTATTCCTATCCCTATTTTTATTCCTAATATATCATCAGACTTGGATATTCCTATAGCTCTTAGAAAAGGATCTAGAGATTGCACTAAAAATCCCAAATACCCTATGGCTAAATATCTGTCATATGAGAAACTATCTTATCATTATAGAGCTTTCTCATCAAAAATTTCACATCTGGTTGTCCCTAGAAGTGTTCAGGAAGCTTTGAATGATCCATATTGGAAATTAGCAGTTATGGAAGAGATGAATGCTCTGAGAAGAAATGGCACGTGGGAGATAATAGACCTATCCAAAGAAAAGAAGACAGTAGGCTGTAAATGGGTGTTCACGGTGAAATGCAGAGTGGATGGTAATATAGAAAGATACAAGGCAAAACTGCTTGCGAAAGGCTTTACCTAGACATACAGAATTGATTACCAAGAAACCTTCGCTCCTGTTGCTAAAATCAACTATGTCCGGGTACTCCTATCTTTAGTTGTGAATTTCAACTGGCCCTTACACCAGCTGGATGTAAAGAACGCATTTCTGAATGGAGATCTAGATGAGGAAGTCTTCATGAGTTTACCACCGGGGTTTGAAGAGAGACTTGGACCTGATATGGTATGCAAATTAAGAAAGTCACTATATGGCTTAAAACTAATCACCTAGAGCCTGGTTTGAACGTTTCGGAAAAGTTGTGAAAGCTTATGGTTATAGTCAAAGTCAGGCCAATCACACTATGTTCTACAAACACATTAAAGTAGGCAAGATTGCGATTCTGATTGTCTATGTGGATGATATAGTGTTGACAGGTGATGATACTGAAGAATTGGAGAAATTAAAAGGGAAATTGGCAGCTGCATTTGAAATCAAAGACCTAGGTTCAGAATGGAATTTGCTAGATCCAAGGAAGGAATATTCGTCAATCAACGAAAGTACGTACTTGACTTACTTGGTGAGACTGGCTTACTAGGGTGTAAACCAGCAGATACTCCGATTGAACCCAATCTGTAACTACAAACTGTCAATGCTGAGGAAGTACGGAACCGAGAGCAATATCAAAGGCTAGTTGGGAGGTTGATTTATTTATCTCATACTCGCCCCGAATATAGCATTTGCTGTTAGCATGGTCAGTCAGTTTATGCATTCACCAGGACCAGAACACTTTGTTGCTATTTACAGAATTTTACGATACCTAAAGGGATATCCCGAGAAAGGTCTAATATTTAAGAAGCATGGTCACCTACAAGTAGAAGCATACACTGTATTTTGGAACGAACTCAGAAAAAACAACAAGAGTCAAAACCAAAATGGGTGGGGTGGGTAGGGTTTTTTTTTTAAATATATATATATATATATATATATATATATATATATATATCGGTTTCGGTTGGGGTTCGATTTTTCCACTCAAAAATCGAACCGAAACCAAATAGTGTTCGATTTTCAAGTATGAAAACCGAACATAGGCCGACCTTCATCCAAAACCGGCCAAAACAACCATTTTTCAGGTCGGGTCGGGTCGGCTTTTCTTCCTACCCCAAATCTTGATAGATGGATAGTATCATCTGAGACTTCCACCATTATTTTTTATATATTTTTATTTTTTTTCTATTTTTCATTTTTGAGATGCACTGTAGAGATTCATCTAATAATTATTTTTTATTATTTATAAAAAAAATTATAAATATTTTTTTTCTTTATTACACATATTATATTCTTATCGAAAGCTCAATTTGTTAAATTTTAAAAGTTAAAGGGTAAAATCGTTAATGTGCATATTCTATTATGTTGATTGATTTTAAAAAGTTAGAGTTCATACTGGTCAAAAAGTAATATTTTAAAAAAATAGGTTTAAAAATAATTTTTTTTCTTTATGATATTGTTGGAATAGATATTTGTTATTGTGCGAGTAAATATTTAGAGCGTGCGTATAGTATTTGATATCAATAATCTCGGAATATCTTTGAATCGTTTAATGTCATATTAAAAAAGAAAAAAAAAACCAAAGGTTTGTTGATTTTTCTTTTAGTTAAGCAAATTTATAATGTTTTCCTAAAAGATAAAAGTCCTTATTATTTAAAATATGTGTGCTGCGAAGATAAGAATTAGGATGAATTGCACTTAGTACCTTGACTTTATCCATAATTATATGTATAATATCAATTTATTGTTTGGTACATTCAAGCACTCTTGACCGCGTTGACCACCTTAATTTAACAGTGATCTTAATGACTCAAGGGTAATTTCTTCTTTTATACTTGAAAAAAATTTAAAATTTTTTAAAAAAACTACCTAACCAATTAAGACACGACACGTCATCCATTAAAAATAAAAAAAATTAAAAGAATTTATTTTTTTAATAAATAAAATCTGAAACTTAAAAAAAAATAATAAAAAAACAAAACGGAAGAGACGAAGCTCCTGCTACTGCGCGCAACGATGCTGCTCCGTCTATGTTTCTTCTGTATTTGAAGACTTTCTTACGCTTCCTTACATTCACTTGTTCTTCTTCAAATTTTCGACATCACTATTATGTCCACCCAACTAAACTAAACTAACTCTAAAAAGCATTTATTTATTTTTAAAATTTTTCTGTATTCGAAGACTTATTTATTTAAAAAATCTCTCTATTGCTGTTTTGGGTCTCCTTGAAAGATCGTCGGTAGAGCTGTTTGGTCTGGTAGGTGAGAGACAATATTCGTCCAACTTTTTTCAATCTCTTCAACAGTTTTTTAACTGTCATTTCTTGAAAACAAAATCTTCAACTAAGCTTAATCGATTAATTGTGATATAATCCTCCATTTTTTTTGTGGGTTTTATGTTTGATGGGTTGATTAAGGGTATGGATGGTTGGTGATGATGAAAATGGAGGTATTTTATTTGGGTTATGGATGATTTGATTGAGGGAAGGTTGAATGAGGGAGATGGTGATTAGTGATGATGAAAATGGAGGTATTTTGTTTAGGTTGTGGATGGTTTCAATGAGGGAAATAGTGAGTGGTGATGATGAAAATGGAAATGGTTTGAATGAGGGAGACCGTGAGTGGTGATGATTTAGGTTGAATGTTTGAAAATTTATTTTGGTTGATCTGTATTTTTTTCATTTTATTTGTATTTTTTGTGTTTTGTTTTGTTTTTATTATTTTAATTTTAAATGTTATTTTAATTTTTATTTTTTACTAGGGCCAGTTACGTTATTTTACATAAAAGTTATGGTCAAACCATTAATTTTAGCATAGGCAACTAATGGTAGGGTATTTAAGTGTAATAAATAATAAACTGACATTATATTTATAAATAGGAATAAAATCAGATATCTTAGTGCAATTTACCTAAGAACTATTATTATAAATTTAAAAAAAAATTAAAAAAATCAATAAAGACAATAATGGGTGCTAAGAGATAGTAAGTGGGGGGCTTTAGGGAACCAATATCATAACTCGTGCCAGTGACAAGGCCCAAAGAAATGCGTATGATTAAAGGGAAAGTGAGATGGCCCATCCAACTTATTTACAAAACTCAATTTTCAATAAAAGCCCCACTTTACTTATTGCTGCACTACTCTACCAATATTATATTGACAATCCTTTTACACTTAATATTAGTAGAACTAGCAGCCCGCATATATTCTAAGTACACCTCAAATCATTTTTGTCTTCCTGTTATTTATAAATTTATCATTACGTATTTGAAATTAAAAAAAAAAAAACAATTGTGTGGACTCTATCCTTGGAAAAAAAAAAAAAACATATTGTTTATCCTAATTCTCACTAATTATCGATTGAAAAAGTACATCTATTCATAGATCAAGTGGTTAGTGTATTTTTATTTATATATGTGATAGGGTTCAAATCCCATCATTTTCAATAAATAAACAATATGTGGGGAAACCTCTCCCTTATAGTGGGTTGGACCATGCTTGTAGTAGTTAATATTGCTAGGTGTCGACAAATTCTGGCCCAACTAGTTTTTTCTTTTTTATTATTTAAAAAAAGGGTACCAATATTGCTATCGACAAATATGATTTATTGTTGTGGGTAAATTCTGTGCAGTTGACCGCCACGTCATCGCCTATGGCCAAACGCTGTCGTATGATCAATACGTGGCTGATTCCAAGCTAGAATGACTCGATGTCATTTGAAGAAGTGCAGCCGAGAACGTCATCACGACGAGAATTCTCTTAATGCCAGAGTGTTCTTGGAGTGCATTTATAAACATCGTGCAGGATACCAACCATGAACAACTTAGCTGTGTCAGAAAAGAACCTGACAGACTGTGGCGCACCAGTTTGACATTTATGACGATCTCAGTCAAAGTCAAAGCCTTGTCATCATAAAAGTCAAACGAATTAAATGCCTTAGTACTGCAGGTTACCGTTCAACCATACCATTTTGTCTTATTTGCAGACAGGTTCTCCTAGAAAGCAGAAGTTACACGTTTAAGGTAACAGGTTTCTGACCATACCTTCTAGTAATCTGAATATCCCTAAAATAAAAGGAAGCAAGGGGAATGTGTGTGGAGGTATAAATAAGAACATTTATGGGGAACAAATGTACGCTATTGAATACTCTCACCAACCCTAAAAACTCTTTAAAACATTTCATTAATTCTCTCTTCAATCTGAAACTGACTTGATCGTCGGAGGTTAATCGTCGGCTAAAGTCTGGCAACCCTCATCGATCTTTCTTTGATCTCACAGATATTAGCTTCGCAAGCAGTATTCAATAGATCCTCATCCTCGGCGAGAACCCTCTCGCAGGACTTCGAAAACAAACATTGTTCCATTAGGCTCAACTAACTACTAAGCACTCTTAAGTGATGTAGATGACTGTGTAACCCATTTTTTACATTCCTCTAAGGAAACCAACACAGTCTTCAGCAAAACACCCCTTTGAAGATCCCGTTATCTTCGATCAGACAAACTGCCCCTAGGGTTCATCATACCTGACAGCATGCCATGTCATCGCAATAACCTCCCCCGGTTACACCGCCTATAGAGATGTCCACTCAAGACGCAGACCAAGTCGGATATTATTTTAGAAGTTGATGAAAATCATGGGGAGTAGGCTTAACCCCCAGGAGGAAATCATGGAGGAAATACAGGATCTAGCAAAGAAGCTATCCCTTACAAGAGGTGTACAGGGAAAGAACAACTACCTCTCACAGAACCTTTCACGAGCGAATTCTTCTCCCAAAGCACCAATAGCTCACAGACGCAGAAAAGTCCAGCTCATGGCAAAAGGAAACACCACCAAGAAAGCAAAAGAAAGCACAGTTCAACAAGGCAAAAGATAGTCATATGAGAGCGCCGTCGACAAACCAGCAGCAGTAAGGCCGGCCAAAGTCAAACAGACTCCATGGAAAGCTGGCGACTAAGCCTTAGCAAGGACTCAACGGACAACAGGGAGTCCATACGGAGAGAAATCTAACAACTGAAAGAAGGGCTTGAGCGAGTCCAGTGTAGAGAACCGTCCACCACTGACCCAGTCCGCTACTTAGGCGCAACTGACAAGCAATTTTACCGATAGGGTGCTAGGTAAAAACATTTTTGAGGAACTTCAAAATGCCTAGCATCAGCGAATATAAGGAAGATAGAGACCTGGTCGAGCATATATCTCGTTTCACCACCCTCATGGGCACATAAACTAGGGATGACCGTCTACTGTACGAAGCTTTCCTCATCATATTCAGAGATGTGGTGGGGAGTTCGTTTCGACAACTCCCCCCCCCCACAATATCAACAACTTCAAACAATTCAGCCGTGCATTTCCTCGACAGTTCATGGGAAGCGTGTTGAGGAAGAAATCTCTATCCCATCTGTCCTCAGTCAAGCAGGGAAATGGGGAATCTATCAGGGCATCCCTATCACGCTTCTACCAAGAAGCAGTCCAAATGGAGGACTTCAATGACGCGGCTGTCATAAACATATTCACAAACGATTTGCAAAGTGGAGCCTTCTCCTTTCAACTAAGGAAACAATGACCAAAGACTTACCCAGAAATGGTAGAAGTGGCCGCCGACTACGCTTGCGCAGCAGAAGAAGAAGAGATAGCCCACGGGTGGCAATCTCGTACACAGGATGTGCCCCAATGAATCCGAGCGCTACAAAAATCATCCTAACAAAGGCGACAATGATCGTTTCAAAGGGAAAGAACCCTGCAATGATCGCCGAGACGTCAGGAACCGGCTGCGAGAAGCCAGGAGATTTGAAAACAAATTCGACCGATACACGCCTTTCACGCGAGGGCGCAAAGAGATACTATCAGTCGCGCAAAATAGGTAGATTGTGACATGGCCTGGGAAGATAGCCTTCGCACCCTAGTAGTGCGACAAAGACAAGTACTGTCGTTTCCACCGCAATCACAACCATGATACTTCAAAGTGCTTTCAGCTTAAAGACCATATAGAAAACTTGAACTGAGATGAACACTTGAAGGAATTTATCTTGAAAAGAGACGACGACAACACTTCTCGCCAAGCAAGGGGACCAGCAGATAAAAGACAAGAGCAACCCAATGGACCAACGAGGCCAACTCGCCCCCGAAGTCCTGAAAAGCTCGACAAGCGATCTGAAAGCCCGAAGGCCAGCTCCATCAACACCATACACGGCGGTCCCAGAACGGGTACCAGCAATAGGGAAAGAAAAATGGAAATTCAAGAAATTTCCAATCGCAGCAGCGTTTCGGAAGTAAACCTAGTGCAAGGAAGCGACAAAAGACAGAAGGAAGGTTGGGACTCAATCTCATTCTCCGGGGAAGATGGCGTAGGAGTTAATGCCAAACTCAATGATACGATTGTCGTAGAACTCCAAATTGTACACAGAAATGTACGTCGCATCATGATCGACAACAAAAGCTCCTGTTGAGATCCTACACCTTTCAGTATTTAATCAGTTGGGCTTTCGGCATAAGGATTTGGAAACATTCAACACCCCTTCCAAGCATTCGAGGGATCAAAAATAAGGCCATGAAAAACTGTGATGCTCCCAGTCAGAATAGGTACTAAGCCATGCAGAAAGACAGTGCTGTTGGAATTTATGGTGGTAGATATACCTAACTGGCCATATAATGTACTATTGGGGAGGCCATTCCTCAATAAGTCCAAAGCAGTGACTGCCACTTAGTGCTTGAAAATAAAGTTTCCCATCGAGAATAAAATCGAATAAATAAAAGGATGCCAAGAAATTGCCTGACAGACCAACTTATCCGCTTTCAAGAACAAGGGGGTCGTAGAAATATGTCAAATCACTAGAAAAGAGTCGAAGGAGGAAGAAAAAAGAGAATTGAGAATTATAGCAATCAAAGCTAGCCGAAGAGAAAGAACACGCAGAAGTACCCAAGGAATTCACTTTGGATCTGCGAGAACCCACGGCACGGGAGAAGGATGGGGAGATAGAGCCAACCAAAAACGTTATTCTCGACGAAAACTCTCCCGAAAAAGTTGTCAAGATAGGAGTAAAGTTGAAAATTTAAGAAACTACTCCTAGAATTCAAGGACATTTTCACGTCGAGCCACACCGACATGCCAGGAATCAACCACTCAATCATATCCCATGGGTTGGCGGTATATCGTGATGCGAAACCAGTAATCCAAAAAAGGCGACTTTTCAACGCTGAAAGAAACTCAGCGATAAGGGAAGAATTATAGAAACTCCTCGCAGCAGCATCTATCCAAGAATCACATTACCCTTCCTAGATTGCCAATGTAGTGCTAGTAAAAAAGAAGAATGAGAAATGGTGAATGTGTGTCGATTTCATCGATCTGAATAAGGTCTACCCGAAGGATGGTTTTCCCCTTCCAAAAATCGACCAACTGGTAGATGCTACAACAGGTCATGAACTCCTCAGTTTCATGGATGCATACTCAGGATATAATCAAATCAAAATGCATGCCCCCGATAAGGAGAAAACGACATTCACCACCGATCAAGGGCTATACTGTTACACAGTAATGCCTTTCGGCCTAAAGAATGATGAAGTTACCTACCAAAGACTGGTCAACCAAATGTTTGCCAAACAAATAGGGAGAACTATGGAAGTACACATTGATGATATGCTGACAAAAAGCTTAACAGTGAAAGAACACGCTCATAACCTGCAAGAGACGTTTGAGGTTCTGCAACAATACAGAATGAAGCTGAATCCCGAGAAATGCTTGTTCGACGTGGCCTCAGGCAAGTTTATGGTTTTCCTGGTCCATCGAAGAGGAATCGAGGCTACCCAGAAAAAATAGACGCCCTCATCAAAATGAAACCCCCCAGAACACTCAAAGAATTTTAGCGCCTCACGGGATGTCTGGCGGCATTGAGTAGATTCATTGCAAGATCCACTGACAAGTGCCTCTCCTTCTTCAAGGCAATTAGGAGAGGCAAGGGGTAGAATGGAACGAAAAATGCGACAATGCCTTCCACCAGCTGAAAATCTATCTCGGATCAACACCAGTGCTTTCAAAACCGCTCGCCAACGAAACTTTGTATTTATACCTCTCGGTTACTGCGGCTGCGACAAGCTCCATGCTTATCCGTGAGGAGGAAGGATTACAGAAACCTGTATACTATGTCATCAAAGCTTTGGTTGCCGCGGAAACAAGATATCCAGATGCTAAGAAGGTTGCCCTTGCCCTGATTGTAGCCGTGAGGAAATTATAACCGTACTTCTAAGCACACAGTATTAAGGCACTCACAAACTGCCCTTTGAAGAAATACTGCAAAAGCCAGAAGTCTTAGAAAGGTTAAATAAGTGGGCAATTGAACTGAGCAAATTCGACATAAGCTTCAAGTCGAGAACCATAATCAAAGTACAAGCAGTCGCTGACTTTATTGTAGAATTTACGGAGCCATTGATAGGCTCAACCCTCCTCGTAAAAATGAAATATACCCGTGGAAACTGCATGTTGACGGATCTTCAAATTCCCATGAAAGCGAAGCAATAGTGGTTCTTACAACGCCTGAGCAAGACGAAGTAGAATGCGCATTATAATTTGACTTTTAAGCCACCAATAATGTCGCAGAATATGAAGCCCTTCTCGTAGGATTAAGAGTAGCCACTGCTCTAGGCACCGACAAAATTGACATCTTCAGCGATTCGCAACTAGTAGTCAATCAAATATGCAGCGAGCACCAGACTAAGGAAGGAGGAATGATAGCCTATCTCGAAAGAACCCAATGAGCACTTAATAGATTCACAAAATTCAGAATCATACAAATACCAAGAGCAGAAAACCTAAAAGCCGATACTCTATCAAAATTGGCATCTACCACCAATGTCATCTTATCTAAGACAATATCTGTAGCTCACCTTTCATGGCTAAGCATAGATGAAAAAGAGATCGCCGAAGTTGCGGAACTAAATCTCACGGAAATTACCTAGATAACACCTATATGGGCGTACTTAGAATAAGGAATCCTTCCCGAGGATAAAAATGAAGCAAAACATCTAAGGTACCGCTCCGCGCAATATACGATGGTAGATGGTGAAGTATATTGTAGGGGGTTTTCCAGGGCTCTATAGAGATGCGTCAACTCATAAGAAGCAGAGAAAATCTTGAAAGATATCCATGAAGGAGTTTGTGGAAACCACGCAGGTGGAAACAGTTTGGTGCATAAGGCTCTGCGATAAGGTTTCTATTGGCCAACCATGTTTGATGACGCTAAAGAGGTAGCATCCACTTGCGACAAGTGTCAAAGAATTGCCGACAATATTAAATAGCCATCTGAAAAAGCTGAGAAGCCTCATATCTCCCTAGCCTTTCGTCCAATAGGGAATCAACCTCATAGGACCTATGCTAGCGGCAGCAGGACAAGCCAAATACACTATAGTGGCTGTCGATTACTTCACTAAATGGGCCGAAGCGGAACCGCTAGTCAGAATCACTGAGCAATTTTGAAGAAATCCATCATTTATAGATTTGAGGTCCCAGACACCATCATCTCCGACTATAGTACGCAGTTTGATAACTTGAATTTCCCTGAATTTTGTCGAAAGTGGGGGATCAGGAATTACTATGCTTCAGTAGCTCACCCCTAAACAAACGGACAAGTTGAAGCTGTAAACAAAATCATCAAACATACCATAAAAGCAAAGCTAGACTCGAAAAAGGGAAAATGGGCTGAGAAACTTCCCGAGGTTCTTTAGGCATACCGAACAACCGCGAGAACCTCTATGATAGAAACACCCTTTGCTATGACTTTTAGGGTCGAAGCAGTCATTCCTATCGAAATGAGAATCTAATCGCTGCGAGTGCACCTGTATGATCAAGAGCAAAACATCTCAATTTTGGAGTCAAACCACGATGAACTAAAGAGCCTTCAAGACAAAGCCCAGATGATGAATACAATGTATCAACAAAGGGTCGCTAGGTATTATAACTCTAAAGTAAAAGAGAGAAGATTTCAACTCAATGACTTGATGCTGATAAAGGTTTCACTGAACACAAAAGACAAGTCTGCAGGATCTCTGACTGACAAATGGGAAGGACTATATAAGATCGTCGGACAAGTAGGGCACGGATGCTATAAAATCGCACGACCAGAAGGAGACATTATCGCCCACCCATGGAACGTGCAATACTTGAAATTGTATTACCCTAGAGGAAGAATGAAATATATGATTGTAACCTCCAAAGCAATAAAAAAATGATCTTTTTCAAAATAAGTGTGCAAATCTCCTTCTCTAGCAGGAACAACGAGAATGCCTAAATTAAAATTAAGTATAAGAAAAATTAACTGAAAGCTCTCTAAAAAAAACTTGGTAACGGCGAGAATGCCTAAATTAAAATTAAGTCTGAGAAAAGTTAACTGAAAACTCTCTCAAAAAGACTCAGCATTAAATCTGAGAAAAGTTAACTGAAAACTCTCTCAACAAGACTTGGTAACGACGAGAATACTTAAATTAAAATCAAGTCTAAGAAATGTTAACTGAAATCTCTCTCACGAAGACTTGGTAACGGTAAGAATGCCTAAATTAAAATCAAGTTTGAGAAAAGTTAACTAAAAACTCTCTCATAAAAACTTGGTAATGGCGAGAGTGCCTAAATTAAAATCATGTCTGAGAAAAGTTAACTGAAAACTCTCTCACAAAGACTTAGTATCGGCAAGAATGCCTAAATTAAAATCGAGTCTGAGAAAAGTTAACTGAAAACTCTCTAAAAAAGACTTGGTAACGGCGAGAACGCCCAAAAAACTAAGAATCAAGTTGGGGAAAAGTTGTTTAAAAACTCTCTCCAAAAACTTGATGGCAACAAAGACATCTCTCGCTCTCAGTCCAACTCGTAGGATAAGTCTTGAAGTTCCTTCCTAAACCAACATCCAGGACCTTAGGGGTAAGGTCATAAAACCACCTCGAAACTCATTTACTTTATTACATAAGTTTATTGTGGGTCCAAATGCATACACTTTACTTAAAACTTATTACGAGTTGGGATAAGCTGCAGAGATCACTTGATAACAGATTCTCGAAACTTGCTTACTTTACTACATAAGTTTATTTCGGGCTCAAGTGCATCTATTTTTCTTAAAACTTATTATGAGTTAGTTGTGGCGATCATTTGGTATTAGGATAACAAAGAACTAGTAAATAAATAAGGCAGGTTTGAACAGAATAAGAGGATAATGTAAATATCAATTACAAAAAATAAAAAAGAGTTGGCATAGAAGACAAAAAGTAAAGCGTGCAAGACAACAAGCACAAAAGCTACACTAAGAAGCAGAAGAGCTAGGGTCTTGAGAAGCTTTCTCCCTTTTAGCAAGATCCAAGAGGTTGAGTTTATCTTCAGGATCAGTTTCAAAGAAAGTAAAAGCCTCTTTCTCACTAAGAGCGATCTCTTCCTCCCCATCCGAAAGCTTATAATCTACCTCAGGATCAGGACTGGTATCTAGTCTTGAGCTGAGGATGCTAGAACCCGACTTGTCACTGCTATAAATCTTAGGAGCCCCACTTTGATCGGGTATCTCCATGTGCATATCCAAGATGGGTAGCTTCCAACTCCGACAATGGGCCCACCAAACCTTCCTCGAATGCTAAAGATCCCTTTTAACATTTTCCATGTTGCTAACAATAGCGATATCTACCAACTTCATTGCTTCTGGACTAACGTCAGACACCACGATGTCTCGATACTCTTTGATACCGTTCCTAAACTTCCAATGTATAAAGGCGTCAAAAGCAGGAAAAGCCTTGTAGCGGTCCACGGCCCTGATTTTAATCTCAATTTTGACCCCCTCCAAGGTAAACTTGTAGGAATCCACTGCGCTGCTCAGCTCTTTATTCTTCTCCTTCCACTGAGCGAGCTTCTATTCCACCTCAACTTGAGCAGAGACAGCGGCGTCGGTTAGGCTGTTAGCAGAGGCAACGACTTCATCCTTCTCAGCAACAAGAGTAACCTTCTCAGCTTCAAGGCCCTTCACCCTCTCTTTAAGGGCCTCCACCTTCTCTACAAGAGCGTTCCGCTCCCTAATGACTTTTCGATTAATCTCGAAAGAGGCTCTCTCGGCTTCAAGTTTCGTAATACAATGTTGCATAACCTCCTTGTCTCTCGCTGCAGCGTTAAACTTCATTAAAAGCTGCAGAACGAAAAAAAATGTTAGCATTAACGAAACACCAAAGATAAACAGAAAGAAACAAGAAGCGAGAACTACCGAAGCTGAGAGACTGAAAAAAGACTGAAACTGCCTTTCGACCGTCTCCCCCAAGAAACCATCTGCAGCCCCCTACTGCGAGGAACGAATGTCCCCCCTCAACACTTGTCTAAAAATATCTTCCAAGGAAGGGTTAGGCGGCGCAGACATATCATCACCCTGAGAACTATCTCATACCTCAGCTGGAGGAGCACGAAGCCCGACACCTTTTTTGTTTTCTGATTTAGGGACCGCCCTAGTCTCCTAGGCTACCAAATATTTACCCTTATCCTCAGAATGTCGCACCAGCTGCTCTCATTTGACTCCTCATCAGCTATTTCCGCAACAAAAGGTACATGCCCTTCGGGAACAACGGTTGAAGTCGCATCCAAGATGTCCTTAGGAGGAAGAGGCACAAAGTTGACTAGAGGGGCAAACTTTGCGAGACACTCCAGCACACGATTCATTCTCACCCAAAGAGGAGGATGACCAAATGCAACGGTTTTATACTTAACTCCCAAAGATAGACTAGGATCGTTGGGACCACCGACTAATCTATTCCTCTTAGCAGGAAACTAGGGGGTCGGAACAGGAACCTCATCGTTAGTGGGAATGGAAGGCTTCTCCAAGACATCCGCCTTATGTTTCAGAGGAATGGGCACTTTCCCCTTTGAAGGAACGGTCGTCTTGGCAGGGGAGCGAACCTTCTTTTCGTTTGCTTTATTACTCTCTCGACGAGAAGCAGCCTCGAGATTTTTTAAGTCCCTCACATCTTGGCTGCAGACGGGATCATTCTGCTGAACTAAAGAAAAGAAAAGAGTTAATATCACTAAGAGTTGATGGATACAATTTAAAACATGATGAATAGAGAATACTTACTGCGAGAACGATTGTAAGGACAACGTTGTGTTGTATAACGAAAGATGTCGAAGGTATGACGCTCTAATGCCTTGTCACAGCAAAGCAAAGTCGCACACTGGTCATCTACACGAGCCGTGACTGCTTGCAAGATATGCCGGGTCTCCTCGCCGGTCAATTGGGCCCTATACCCCATGTATCTGCGAAGGAAAACAGTGAGTCACGCATAGTGAGAAAAACACGACAAAAATGAATAAATAACTGCATAAAAAATACATGGCTTCATGAAATGGCAAGGAGCATATGCCTAGCGCAGGGATTTCCCCTTGTCGGCGGAAACATAGCACCCCCAATTCCCCTCAACGAAGAACCAAGCTCTTTTTCAGAACCTGTTGGAGGAAGACAGCCCCCAAATGATGCCCTTTTTCCTCTCGTCTAACACGTCCAACTTACCGAAGAGCCTCTTGCCATTCTCGCCGACTTACAACAACTTGGAGGAATTGAAGGACGTAAGATAATGCTAGCCAAGTTTGTGCGGCGACGGCCGCAGCTGATAACAGTGACGTATCTCGCTGGGAGAAGGGTCTGAGAAGCCTAGAGATCGCCACAGTGCGCATAAGGCCATCAAGGACCTGTGCCCGTTAGGAGCCAGCTGCGTCGGGGCCAAATTAATGTCATTAAGAAAGCGTGCGATGAAGGGTTGAAGAGGCAGCATGACCCCACAATTCAACATGTGACTGTATATGGCCATCGACCTCTTCGGGGGGTTCTACGCAGTTTTTCCTTCGAGCAGCACGAGCTTCACCTGATTTGGAATTTCATAGTATTCCTTATAGTGGATCATTTGAGAAGCCTTAACCACGTTCGGCTCGCAAACTAGAAAGCTAGGGCTCGTCGGAGAGAAGCAAAGCTGTCGAGGCCTGTGTACACTGTTGTTCGACGAGTCCGGTTTTTGTTCGTCATAAAGAGAAGGATGTTTAACCATGGCTCCCTTCGACGATGAAGTCTTCGCCAGTGAAGTTTCGGATGAAGTCTCGGAATGCACGACGGGAACCTGCATGTTTGAATGATCAACATTTAAGGGAATAGGTTCTCGACGATTAGTAAAGAGGAAGAAACCGTCCCTTTTGATTTCTTCCAACAATGCGTACCCCTAAGCCACGAAGAAAAGTACATAACGAAGGCGAAGAAAAGATGAAGGGAAAGCAGAAAGCTCACCCGAAAAGTCGACGAAGCAAATGCCTGAGAAAGCAAGATCACGACGATGAACTTAAAAAATCAACCACTCCTAAAAGCTCTCAAAGTCTCTTTTTGCGCTAAAAAAGTTAAGAACAAATGGCTGGGAATGGAAAAGTCCAAAAGTGAGTAAAAAACGATCATATATAGGCCTTGATGAAGAAACCCCAACCATTGATCTGGAGAAGATCCTACGACCTAAGAGGCACCTCGGTTAGCCAAGGAAAATGATTAATACCTCGGGCATTGAAGGCTCGCTAACCAAAACCATCGAAACGAAGCCACATGTGGAAAGAGAAAGAGCCGCCGTATTTTGCATTTAAACCAACATGTTTGAAATTCAAAAGTGTAACTATGCGGGGGGGAGTTAAAGCTACACGCCCAAACTTGAAGAAGACTTTTGTCCTTCTCTTCAAAATGCACCGCATCACTAAAGGACACTTCTTCGTGGAACGAAACACATCGTTTCACTAAAAGAAGAATGTTCACAGTCAAAGCGCACCGCTTCATCAAATGGAAAATTGTCTAAACACTGGAAACTGCACCATATCACTTAATCTGGTCCTTGGAGCCATCTTTTTTCTTCGATGAATCCCGCTACGATGCTCAAAAAGCCAATTTAAGCTCACAAATCCACTCTCCAGCAGAATAAATTCCCTTAGAAAATATTTTTTTCGAAAATTTAGAGGGTATTGTTGTGGGTAAATTCTGTGCACTTGACTGCCACGTCATCGCCTATGGCTAAACGCTGTCGTATGATCAATACCTGGCTGATTCTAAGCTAGAATGACACGATGTCGTTTGAAGAAGTGCAGTCGAGAACGTCCCATATCCTCGCGAGAATTCTCTTAATGCCAGAGTGTTCTCGTAGCGCATTTATGAACATCGTGCAGGATACCAACCATAAACAGCTTGGTTGTGTCAGAAAAGAACCTGGCAGACTGTGGCGTGCCAGTTTGACATTTATGATGATCCCAGTCAAAGTCAGAACCTTGTCATCATAAAAGTTAGACGAATTAAATGTCTTAGCACTGCAGATTACCATTCAACCATACCATTTTGTCTTATCTGCAGACAGGTTCCCCAAGAAAGCACACGTTTAAGGTAATAACTTTCTGACCATACCTTATGATAATCTAAATATCCCCAAAATAGAAGGAAGTAAGAGGAATGTCTGTGGAGGTATAAATAAGAACATTTATGGAGAACAAAGGTAGGCTATTGAATACTCTCACTAATCCTAAAAACTCTTTGAAGCATTTCATTAATTCTCTATTCAATCTGAAACTGACTTGATTGTCGAAGGTTAATCGCCGGCTAAAGTCCGGAAAGCCTCACCGATCTTTCCATCAGGGTCTCCGCAACACTATTTTGCTATGGTGTACCTGAAGTTATGAGTCGAGATACTATCCCATGCTCAACCATGTAATCTTCAAACTCTTGGTCGAGATACTCACCCCTACGATCCGATCGTAGTAATTTGATTGTTTTGCCTAATTGATTTTCAACTTCAGTCGAAATTCTTTGAACCTTTCAAAAGTTTTCGACTTACGTTGCATTAGGTAAACATACGCGTATATAGAGTAGTCGTCAATAAATGTGACATAATACTCATAACCACATCTAGCTCTAACACTCATAGGTCCGCAGACGTCTGAATGTATAAGCTCAAGTGGTTGCGTAGCTCTAATCCCTTTTCCTGTAAAAAGTCTCTTGGTCATCTTACCCTCCAAATAAGATTCACAGACAACTAAGGTACCGATCTCTAACTAACTTAAAGATCCGTTTTTACTAGTCTGTTTATCCTATCAAGGTTTATATGTCCAAGTCTTAGATGCCACAGATACGTGTCATCAACTGGAGAAAACTTTTGTCGTTTTGTTTTAGGTTTTTCAACTTTAAACAATTTAGTATTAAGCAGTGATGTATGAATTAACGGTCTTAAAACATACAAATTATTTTCTATCATACCAGAATAAATATTCATTCCATTTCTTAAAAATGATAACTGATTTATCATTAAAAGAAACCTTATGAAACTGTTTCCAGTAATTTAGATATAGAAATCAAATTCCTTATAAATCCAAGAATGAAATTAACATTGTTCAATTATAGAAAACAATTATTAAACTGTAGTCTAACAACTCCCACTGCTTATACTGAAATGACATCCCCTGTTCCAACGTGCATAGTGAAAGACCCCTCCTCCAGCTTTTGCCAATAATTATTCCAATGTAAAGAAGAACAAAATTAGTTAGTGGCCCCTGAATTTACTATTCAAGGTGAAGAATCATCTTCCACTAAACAAAATTGAATGATAAGTAAATCTGATTTACTTTTCACTTTCTTCTTATTGGAGAGCTCCTCGAGGTATTGAAGACAATTCCTATTCCAATGACCAACCTCTATGCAATGGAAACATTTTTCCTTTTGCTTAGTTAGTCGTGGTGCTCTTTATTTTGGGCTTAGCCTTTACTTTACCAGTAGACCTCTTCGTCTTCTTGAAACCAGAAGAAAATGGCTTAGCAACATTTGCTTTACCGGTCTTACCCTTAGTAATTGGTCATGCGTTGGTTACAGACACTAGAGGACATTCCTCCATAAGTACAGATTTAAGGTCTTTGCAGACCATGATTGTGTTCACGTTATGTTCCACTTAATATAGTTATCTCGGTTAATGTTTTATTTGCGAGGAAAATAAAGCAGAAGACTTTGCTGATATTTAAAGACATAAATCTAAATTAATATCATTCATTCATACATTCATATCAAATGCGATAGTTCGGTATAAAATTAAACATGATGCATGAGCATATTTTAATGAACTAAAAAATTCCTAAAATTAGTTACTATGCCGCGATAATCCAACATACCACAAGTAAGTGCCTAGGTAGGCTAGGTCAAATCCTTGCATGTTAGATCGAGACATTCTCAATCAGATAATACACCAGAATAACTCTTTATTCTTATATTATCCAACCATCGCTTTGATTTAGTCAGGACAATAAATTAACAACTTAATTAAGTCCTTTATGAGTGTGACCCATCGTTTCAGGATTCATGAACTTAACTTGAGAGTGTCTAGATAGGCTAGGTCAGTCTCAAAATACATTTCGAAAACCTATCCGTTAGGAAGTCAACCTTGGTATTAACTCTTGTGGACACCCTCCATAGGGAGGACGAAAGCAAAGCCGTCACGAGACGCCAATCAAGTCTCACGGTGTTGAACTAACAATGGAGACTGCGGGATATAATGTCATATATCCCGTTCCCACTCACTGTTTGTAATTTAAGATTTTCTTTAAACTAAGAGTTTCTAAAACTCTATGTTTCTAGTCTATACTTAGATTCTACGGCTAATATAAAATCTAAGTTTATTAGTTATAATAAATTATTCAATTTTAACTCTTAAAATATAATTTATTATTTTAATTTCTAATTTACATAAACTATTTAAATAAACTAGAAATTAAATGTGAAATTACCAAGTTTTAACTATTAAAACTAAATCACATTATTTGGTCCAATTATGTCATTAATGTTAAATCAAATTAAATCTAACATTAAATGGACCTAACTAATCTATTTAAACACTTTAATATATAGATTAGTTATTAATGAAATTTACCAAGTTTTTACTCCTAAAAACTAATCTCATTATTTGGTTCTTTTAATTAACTAATTAATCCAATTAATCTTAATTAATGATAAGAACCTAACTAATTTTTTAATTAAACTCTTTAATTTGTTGATTAGTTAATTAATGGATATTACCAAGTTTTTACTCCTAAAAACTAAATCTATTATTTAATTGCCATTTATAAAATTGTTTCCTATTTTAATCACATTAAAATAAAACAATATAATATGACAATTATACATAACATATTATTATGCATGTGTAGGCACACCTAATCTAGATGACATTCATATGTATGACAATGCTTTAACATCCATATAATCATCACATGAAAATAAATAAAGCATACGTAATTGACCGAGTGACATGGGTTATCTAACTTAAACAACTCTAATTATAATTGTATTCCCAATGCATTCCTTGGTCTTCAAGAGTTCTTCTTCGAGTTGAATTCTTTTTGTCTTCGTTTTTCTAATCAAGTCAAACTTGATTTTTGTCAAAAGTCAACATCTTTTCCAGAGGTCCACATGTTACCTTAACACGCACCTTAGGTCAAGACAAAACCCTAAACAACACTAACGCATGGGAAAGTGCGGCTGCCAGCAGCGTAGCCGCACGCACGCAACAAACATGAAAAACACAGCCCCAGCACAAACTCGACAGCAGCCCACCCGCGTTGGGAGTGCGGCCGTGGCCGCTGGGCGTGCGCGCTCGCTGGGCCCGCGCGGCCGCTGGGGTGAAAGCGGCAGCTGGGCACGCTCGACCGCTGTGCAATCAGTTTTTTTTTCCCGTTTCTTCTTCACATCATCCGCTTCTTCGACTCTTAGTAGGGCAGATCGATTACAAGAATAACAATACAAAAAAAATATACAAAAAAAAAACTTTTGCCAAAAACAATTGGCCAAAAAATGAAAAAAATTTATCCTATAACCCATTCACCATATAATTAACGACCAACTACACTTTTAAAATTATACAATCAAATTATATAACAATAAAAAACAAATCATATATTCTAGATTTGTGCCTACACAATAATATATCACAGATCAATAATCAAAAAGAAAAATAAAAAAACAAGAAAGATGTAGGTTTTTCTTTTTCTTTTGCGTATATACAAAAACTTAAAACCAAAGTCTCTGATACCAATTGAAGGGAGTTTTAGAAAAGATTTTGATTATCGTATAACATGCGGAATTGGGTTTCGAAAATTTTTCTTATATTGAAAACCTTTTTCAATCAGGAACGAGTTCCTGTATATACGCAGAAAAAGACTTTAGAAACTACATACATTTTTCTTAATTTTCTTTTTTCTGATTTCTCGATCTACCACCAGATCTTCTGAGCTATGACCTGCGGTCTAACAACGTGTGTGTGAGCACGTCACGGCAAGAGATGGAGGTTGCGTGAAAAGAATGTCGGCCGAATCCTGCAAAAGTGGGGAGAGTCAGAAAAAACCTTTTTTTTTTCTTTTCTTCTCTCTTTGGTGGCCGAATTCTTTTTCTTTTTCACTTATGTGCTAGGTTAGGTTTTTTCCTAACTATATAACACTTATATAGTAGTTTTTTAGGGTTTTAGTTTAACCAAGTCAAAATAGGATTCTAAATCCTATTTATTTTTAGTCTCCCTAAAGACTTGAACCTGTGACCTTTCGGACTATTAAAATAATCTAATTATTTTAATTCTTTTGTCCTAGTCATTATTTAATCACATGACCTCATATTTAATAAATAGAATTAATAATTCATAATTATTAATTTCTATTATTTTATTAAATATTTAATTAATTAAATAATCACATTATTTAATTATTCTCTTTCATTTAAATCGCATTACTTTCGTAACACTATTAATTGGACTATCCAATTAATCTACCATGACCCTCGTTACCAACAACTATAAGGGCTAGCAAGGGGACCTAATGGACCCACAGTTTTGAGCTTCAATAATACTTAGTAATATTAATTAAAACTCTTTAATTAATATTTCATGATTATTAACCTCGGAGTTATTCTACTAAAAACCCGAGGCTGCACTCTCAGAACTGTAGACGTGTTTATACAATCTGAATTCTCAGCGTCCATTGATATAGCTAATTGCATATAGTGTGATCCTCCACAAATAGTTCATAACTAGAGCTGGGTCATAAAGTCCGTTATACCCCTCTAGAAATATCTTTTCCTTTAAGTACCATTGATTCTCTAATGAAAAATTAAATCTTGTCTTCCTCAAGGAAGAAGGAGAGCGCTCATAATCATTCAAGCCCCGAATCAACCCTTAGCGGAACTACTTATCTACTTCAATCAAGAAGGAGTGGATTCCACTATTGTGTTCAAACCTTCCCAGCCACAAGTCAAACCGCAACTCCAAAATACGGAGGTATTTGTCGAGATTCTCATCAACCTCACTCATGGTAAATCAAAAGCCACGATCCAACCTGAAGGAGTCAATAAGACACTCAGGATTAAGATCACCTATAAATAGCCATCGTTTATCGATTATATATGAATCCCATCTACTAACGGATCTTGGTGAGAGATTCATATAAATCGTGGCTCAGTCCTATATGATATCATCATATAAGGTGCCTTCATTCTCATATCAACTACATGAGCAGTCTGGGATAAGACCACCGTACTTTACAGAATGGACCACAGTAGTAGATCAATCACAAACAAAATATCCAGCTCTGTTCGCTCTCTACGGACTCTTTAGATTGTATGTCTCAAAATGAATCCTCTCTGTATATTACCATCATATACTCATTCTGAGATTACATATTGCAATCTAGGATGTTCTTGCACAATACGAATGTATTACTGAATATAAAACATTTATAAACTTAAATGATAATCTAAATAATTCTTATTAAGTTTTTAACTATTTACAATTACAAGCTTTAGGGCATAAATCCCAACACCCTTATGGCGTTCACAGAAGTGTTGAGGGATGGACACCTCTCTTGGTCTTTGTCAAAGAACGGACCATCATCTTGGAGGGAGTTGATGGAACATGCGGAAAAGTACGCGACCGCAGAGGAAATTAGTAGCGTCAAACGAAAGAGTCAGAAGAGCCAACCGTCCATGAACCAAAAGAAGCCTTGGTTTAACAAATTCATGAAGTCGAAATTGAAGGCTCTAGAAACAGACACCAGAGTGAATGTCAGCCAAACATCCAGGAAAACGAGAATGCCAAGGAGCAAGTTCGACAAATACACATCGCTTAAGTTACCGATGGAGCAAGTGTTCGAAAAGGCCCGGGTCGCCAAACTCCTTCGGTGGCCTGGACCCATGAAGACTCTCCCCGAGCACAAAGACCCACGGTGGCATTGCGAGTTTCACCGCCACAATGGACATGAAACAAAGAACTGCTTTGATTTAAAAGAACAAATCGAAGAGTTAATAAAGAATGGGCAACTGCAAGACTGTGTGCATATCTAGCCCAATTCGAAAGTTCAGCCAAGGGAAAACGATAGAAAGGAGGCCAAGGGGCCACCATCTGATGATGAGGAACTAATTAACTACATTATATCCGAATCGACAGTTGAAAGCGTAGGGTATTCTCCCTCCCTTAATGTATGTATCGATGAGAGCTCACAGCCACAGCCGTCGAATTGGGCACTATTAACCTTCTCCCCAGAAGATACCGAGGTGTTAGATATCCAGCATTGTGACGCCTTAGTAGTGTCGGTCAAGATAGCTAACCGAACGGTTAAGAAAGTTCTGATTGATCATAGGAGTTCCACCGACATCATACACTGGGATGCCGTTGAGCGTTTGGGATACAAGATGGAACAGTTGCAAGCCACCCGGTATTGCATCAGGGGAATAGGTGGGCATATAACCAAACCCCTAGGACAATTGGATCTCCCTGTCCAGTTCGGTGTTCGACCTCTAACTAGAACTCTGTGGATTACGTTCCAAGTCATAGACATACCATTCCCATTTAATGTGCTGTTGGGAAGACCAACTCTCTACGAATTACGAGCTGTGAGTAGTGTCTACTGCATGAAGGTGAAGTTCCCAACCGATAATATGGAAGGGGAGATGAAAGCGGACCAAGGAGAGTAACAAAGATGTGTGGAGATAGGACAGAGTTTGGCCGCAGCAGTAGGAACCTCACTGGTGGTCACGGTGGATGGTTTGATCAAGCAAAAGAGTAAGAGACTCCGAAAGCAATTCAAAAGATCCCTTAGGATACTGCTTCAGCAACAACAGAATGAGGAGCCCGAAGATGCCGAAGTCACAACCCTCGATCTAAGAGACACCACCTCCAAGCCTTCAGGGAATCTGATTAATCCTCTCGAGCGAGTCTCCCTTTGGGAGGAAGAGCCCCATAAAGCAATACTCTGATATATTCTCCTGGAGCCACCCTGGACATGCCCGGAATCGACCCGAAGGTAGTAGTCCACAGGCTTAATGTAAGTAGTGACTTTAAACCTATCAGTCAGAAGAGGAGGTCCTTCAATGCAGAAAGATGTCGAGCCATAGAAGCCAAAGTTCAGAAATTGTTGGCTGCAGGATTCATCCGACCCCTAGAGTATAATCAGTGGCTCTCTAATGTCGTCCCTGTTAAAAAGAAAGATAACCGGTGGAGGATGTTTGTGGATTCACTGATCTTAATCGGGCATGCCCCAAGGATTGTTTTCCTCTATCGACAATCGATCAGTTGGTCGACTCCACAGCTGGACACCAACTCCTGAGTTTCATGGATGCCTATTCAGGTTATAACCAAGTTAGTGTTGGGATTTATGCCCTAAAACTTGTAATTGTAAATGGTTAAAGACAATAATAAGAATTATTCAGATTATCATTCAAGTTTATAAATGTTTTATATTCAGTAATACATTAGTATTGTGCAAGAACATCCTAAATTGCAAGATGTAATCTCATAATGAGTATATGATGGTCATATACAGAGAGAATTCATTTTGAGACGTGCAATATAAAGAGTCCGTAGAGAGCAAACAAAGCTAGGTACTTTGTTTGTGATTGATCTACTGCTGGGGTCCATTCTGTAAAATACGGTGGTCTTATCCTAGACCGCTCATGTAGTTGACATGAGAATGGAGGCACCTTATATGATGAGATTATATAGGACTGGGCCACGATTTATATGAATCTCTCACCAAGATCTGTTAGTAGATGAGATTCATATATAATCGATAAATGATGGCTATTTATAGGTGATATTAATCCTGAGTGTCTTATCGACTCCTTCAAGTTAGATCGTGGCTTTTAATTTACCATGAGTGGGGTTGATGAGAATCTCGACCAATACCTCCGTATCTTGGAGCTTCGGTTTGGCTTGTGGCTGGGAAGGTTTGAACAAAATAGTGGAATCCAGTCCTTCTTGATTGAAGTAGATGAGTAGTTCCCTTAAGGGTTGATTCGGGGCTTAAATGATTATGAGCGCTCTCCTCTTTCCGTGATGAAGACATGATTTAATTGTTCATTAGAGAATCAATGGTCCTTAAAGGAAAAGATATTTCTAGAGAGGTATAACGGACTTTATGACCTAGCTTTAGTTATGAACTATTTGTGGAGGATCACACTATATGCAATTAGCTATATCAATGAACACTGAGACTTCAGATTGTATAAACACATCTACAGTTCTGAAAGTGCAGCCTCGGATTTTTAGTGTAATAACTCCGAGGTTAATAATCGTGAAATATTAATTAAAGAGTTTTAATTAATATTATTAAGTATTATTGGAGCTCAAAATTGTGGGTCCATTAGGTCCCCTTGCTAGCCCTTATGGTTGTTGGTAACGAGGATCACGGCAGATTAATTGGATGGTTCAATTAATAGTGTTACGAAAGTAATGCAATTTAAATAAAAGAGAATAATTAAATAATGTGATTTACTAAAATAATAGAAATTAATAATTATTTTAATAGTCCAAAAGATCACAGGTTCAAGTCTTTAGGGAGATGAAAAATAAATAGGATTTAGAATCCTATTTTAACTTGGTCAAAACTAAAACCATAAAGCACTACTATATAAGTGTTATACAGTTAGGAAAAACCTAATCTAGCACACAAGTGAAAAAGAAAGAGAATTCGGCCAACAAAGAGAGAAGAAAAGAAAAAAAAAAAAGTTTTTCTTGACTCTCCCCTTTTTTACAGGATTCGGCCGGCATTCTTTTCACATGACCTCCATCTCTTGCCGTGATGTGCCCACACACACGTTGTTAGACCGCGGGTCATAGCTCGGAAGATCTGGTGGTAGATCGAGGAATCAAAAAAAAGAAAATCAAGAAAAAGGTATGTAGTTTCTAATGTCTTTTTCTGCGTATATACAGGAACTCGTTTCTGATTGAAAAAGGTTTTTAATATAAGAAAAAATTTTGAAACCCAATTCCGCATGTTATACGATAATTAAAATCTTTTCTAAAACTCCCTTCAATTGGTATCAGAGCCAGGTTCTAAGTTTTTGTATATACGCAAAAGAAAAATAAAAAACTACATCTTTCTTGTTTTTTTATTTTTTTATTCTTGACCTGTGATATATTATTGTGTGTGCACAAATCTAGAATGCATGATTTGTTTTTATTGTTATATAATTTGATTGTATAAATTTTAAAAGCGTAGTTGGTCGTTAATTATATGGTGAATGGGTTATAGGATGAATTTTTTATTTTTTGGCCAATTGTTTTTGGCAGAAGTTTTTTTTTTATTATTGTTATTCTTGTAATCGATTTGCCCTACGAAGAGTCGAAGAAGCGGATGATGCGAAGAAGAAACGGAAAAAAAAAAAGATTGCACAGCCCCAAGGGCAGCGGCTGCGCGCACTCGCGAGCTAGCTGCTTCGTGCGCCCCAGCGGCTGCGTGAACCCAGCGACCGCGGTCGCGCGCGGGCTGCTGTCGCATTTTCGCAGGGGCCATTTTTTCGTGTTTTTTGCGGACGATTTTTTGTTGTTTTTCTAGAAAAATATTGTTGAATATTTTCTAGAAAAAGTGCAGAAAATTGGAGCTGAAAATCGTGGGCGAAACGACCTAAGAACTCGCGCGAAAGCACGGCTCGTGCGAAGGCCGCGCGCACCTTGCGTGCATGCGGCTACGCTGCTGGCAGCCGCACTTTCCCACGCGTTAGGGTTGTTTAGGGTTTCGTCTTGACCTAGGGTGCGTGTTAAGGTAACACGTGGACCTCTGGAAAAGATGTTGACTTTTGACAAAAATCAAGTTTGACTTGATTAGGAAAACGAAGACAAGTAGAATTGAAATCGAAGAAGAACTCTTGAAGACCAAGGAATGCCTTGGGAATACAATTGTAATTAGAGTTGTTTAAGTTAGATAACCCATGTCACTCGGTCAATTACGTATGCTTTATTTATTTTCATGTGATGATTATATGGATGTTAAAGCATTGTCATACATATGAATGTCATCTAGATTAGGTGTGCCTACACATGCATAATAATATGTCATGCATAATTGTCATATTATATTGTTTTATTTTAATGTGATTAAAATAGGAAACAATTTCATAAATGACAATTGAATAATGGATTTAGTTTTTAGGTGTAAAAACTTGGTAATATCCATTAATTGACTAATCAACAAATTAAAGAGTTTAATTAAAGTGATTAGTTAGATTCTTTGTATTAATTAAGATTAATTAGATTAATTACTTGATTAAAAAGAATCGAATAATGAGATTAGTTTTTAGGAGTAAAACTTGGTAAATCTCATTAATAACTACTCAACCAATTAAAGAGTTTAATTAAATTGATTAGTTTGGTTCTTACATTGTAGTAGCCAAAATATGTCAGGCCCAAAATATAAGCGAGGATCTAGCCTAAAGGCCCAAAGTATATCTCAAAGACCAGGCCCAGAGCCAAAAGTGGAAAGGCATCTATGTAGTACGACACAGGTTCAGTACAAGATCTTCATGTAGTACGACACAAGTTCGTTATAAGATCTTCATATAGCACGACATACACTCGACATGAAACATCCATATAGTACGACATGCGCTTGATATGAGACGTCCATGTAGTACGACATATGTTCGACGTGATACATCTGTGTAGTACGACATGCACTCCATGCCCCACACATCCAAGTATCATGGGAAATAACTCAGCGTTCGCATTTGGAAGTGCATCTACGTCACACGACATACTCATCCCAGATCGACGTCCAATCAGCATGTCATACGACACAGAATCTATTTTGTTCAAAGGGAGACCAAATCATGATCTACTTTAAAGCAGGTCCTACAAAACTATAATGACACTCTGTAATGGCCAAATCAAAAGAAGCATCCACATACTTTCTTGGTGGAGGACAGCAAGGAAGGGTAATGATGAAAACCCTCAACAAGCAGAAGCATCATTCCCCTATAAAATGAAGAATAATCTTTCAAAGTAAGGGGACCGAGAAACCTAGATCCGAAAGCTACCAATACTAAAACCATACCCTCCGGCCATTGTTCATCTTCTCCGATCACCCTCCTGACCTTACATCTCCTCTGATCAAGGAGACATTGATCACTAAGATAGCAGGAAGTATCATTCACTCATATCCATTTACGAGCATTACACATTTATTAGCACTCGCTAACTTGACCGTCGGAGTGACTTTGGCCGGCACCACCCCGGTGTCCCAGACGTCCTGCGGGTCACGTGCGTTCTATCTTTGCAGGTTGTAATGCCCCGTGTCCCCGAGCGATTTTTGAGGACTACATACATTAATTAAGATTAATAAGATTAATTACTTAATTAAAAAGAACCAAATAATGAGATTAGTTTTTAGGAATAAAAACTTGGTAAGTCTCATTAATAACTAATATATATATTAAAGTGTTTAATTAGATTAGTTAGGTCCATTTAATGTTAGATTTAATTTGATTAAACACCAATGACATAATTGGACCAAATAATGTGATTTAGTTTTAATAGTTAACTCCTGGTAATTTCACATTTAATTTCTAGTTTATTTAAATAGTTTATGTAAATTAGAAATTGAAATAATAAATTATATTTTAAGAGTTAAAATTGAATAATTTATTATAACTAGTGAGTGGGAGAGGGATATATAACATTATATTCCGCAGTCTCCATTGTTAGTTTAACACCGTGAGACTTAAGTGGCGCCTTGTGACGGCTTTACTTTCGTCCTCCCTACGGAGGGTGTGCATAAGAGTCAATACCAAGGTTGACTTCCTAACGGATAGGTTTTCGGAATGTATTTTCAGACTGACCTAGTCTACCTAGGCACTCTCAAGTTAAGTTCATGAATTCTGAAACGATGGGTCACAATAATAAAGGACTTAATTAAGTTATTAATTTATTATCCTGACAAAATCAAAGCGAGGGTTGGATAATATAGGAATAAAGAGTTATTCTGGTGTATTATTTGATTGAGAATGTCTCGATCTAACATGCAAGGATTTGATCTAGCCTACCTAGGCACTTACTTGTGGTATGTTGGATTATCGCGGCATAACAGCTAATTTTAGGGGTTCATTAAAATATGCTCATGCATTATATTTAATTTTATGCCGAACTATAGCATTTGATATGAATGTATGAAATGAATGATATTAATTTAGATTTATGTCTTTAATTATCAGCGTTATCTTCTGCATTATTACTTTCCTCGCAAACGATACATTAACCGGAATATCTATATTAAGTGGAACACAATGAGAATGCAATCATTGTCTGCATAGACCTTAAATTTGTGCTTACGGAGGAATGTCCTCCAGAGCCTGTAACCAACACATGACCAATTGCCAAGGGTAAGACCGGCAAAGCAAATGTTGCTAAGCCATCTTCTTCTGGTTTCAAGAAGACGAAGAGGTCTACTAGTAAAGTAAAGGCTAAGCCTAAAATAAAGAGCACCACGACTAACTAAGCAAAAGGAAAAATGTTTCCATTGCATAGAGGTTGGTCATTGGAAGAGGAATTGTCTTCAATACCTCGAGGAGCTCTCCAATAAGAAGAATGTGAAAAGTAAATCAGATTTACTTATCATTAAATTTTGTTTAGTGGAAGATGATTTTTCAACTTGAATAGTAGATTCAGGGGCCACTAACTAATTTTGTTATTCTTTACATTGGAATAATTATTGGCAAAAGCTGGAGGAGGGGTCCTTCACTATGCACGTTGGAACAGGGGATGTCGTTCTAGTACAAGCAGTAGGAGTTGTTAGACTATAGTTTAATAATTATTTTCTATCATTGAACAATGTCAATTTCATTCTTGGATTTATAAGGAATTTGATTTCTATATCTAAATTACTTGAAACAGTTTCATAAGGTTTCTTTTAATGATAAATTAGTTATCATTTTAAGAAATGGAATGAATATTTATTCTGGTATGATAGAAAATAATTTGTATGTTTTAAGACCGTTAATTCATACATCACTGCTTAATACTAAATTGTTTAAAGTTAAAAAACCTAAAACAAAGCGACAAAAGATTTCTCCAGTTGATGACACGTATCTGTGGCATCTAAAACTTGGACATATAAACTATGATAGGATAAACAGGCTAGTAAAAGCGAATCTCTAAGTTAGTTAGAGATCGATATCTTACCTGTTTGTAAATCTTGTCTGGAGGGTAAGATGACCAAGAGACCTTTTATAAGAAAAGGGATTAGAGCCACGCAACCACTTGAGCTTATACATTCAGACGTCTGCATACCAATAAATGTTAGAGCTAGAGGTGGTTATGAGTATTATGTCACATTTATTGATGACTACTCTAGATACGTGTATGTTTACCTAATACAACGTAATTCGGAAACTTTTGAAAGGTTCAAAGAATTCTGAGCTGAAGTTGAAAATCAATTAGGCAAAACAATCAAATCACTACGATCGGATTGTGGGGGTGAGTATCTCGACCAAGAGTTTGAAGACTACATGGTTGAGCATGAGATAGTATCCCAACTCACAGCTCCAGGTACATTACAGCAGAATGGTGTTGCGGAGAGGAGAAATAGGACCTTGATGGAAATGGTGAGATCTATGATTAGTTTCTCATCATTACCATATTCTTTTTGGGGATATGCACTACAAACAGCGACTTACATACTGAATTTAGTTCCATCCAAATCTGCTCCTAAGACTCCTCTAGAGTTGTGGAATGGTCGTAAAGCTAGTTTACGACATTTTCGCATATGGGGATGTCCAGTACATGTACTGGAGAATAAGAGTGGAAAGCTGGAACCTAGTTTACAAGTATGTTTATTTGTAGTGTACCCAAAGGAAACACGAGGTGGTTTCTTTTATAATCCACAAAAAAACAAAGTGTTTGTATTGACAAACGCAACGTTTCTTGAGGAGGATTATATGAGTAATCATAAACCTCGTCATAAGATTGTGTTAAAAGAGCTAGAACCTGGTACGACCAGTGCTCAGCTAACAAGAGTTGTAGACGATATTATTATTCCACAAATATTTGATAGTCAGATGATTCCTAGTCAGGATACACTACCGCCTAGGAGTAGTGGGAGGGTTGTTCGACAACCTGATCGCCTACTTAGGCATTGGAGAGGTACAGGGTGTCATTTCTGATGATAGTGTGGATGATCCATTGATATTTAGACATGCAATGGAAGATTCTGACAAAGAGGAATGGCTTAAAGCCATGAATCTCGACATGGAGTCCATATACTCCAACTCAGTTTGGGAACTTGTAGACTTATAAGATGGGATAAAATCCATAGGCTGTAAGTAGATCTACAAACGTAAGAGAGAAATAGACGAGAAGTTAGAGACCTTCAAGGCAAGGCTAATGGCTAAGGGTTACACCCAGAAGGAAGGCATCGATTACGATGAAACCTTTTTGGCAGTAGCTATGTTTAAGTCTATTAGCATACGCTTATCCATAACTGCCTATTTCGATTACGAAATCTGGCAAATGGACGTCAAGACTGCATTCTTGAATGGCAATCTAGATGAGAGCATCTATATGATGCAACCAGAGGGATTCGTATTCCAAGATCAAGAGCAAA
Organism: Xanthoceras sorbifolium; assembly: GCA_003430845.1. Taxonomy (NCBI): domain Eukaryota; kingdom Viridiplantae; phylum Streptophyta; class Magnoliopsida; order Sapindales; family Sapindaceae; genus Xanthoceras; species Xanthoceras sorbifolium. The sequence goes on along the minus strand of CM010617.1, from coordinate 11,010,090 downwards.
ATGTTTGCAAACTACAAAGGTCTATTTATGGACTTAAGCAGGCATCTAGATCTTGAAACATTAGGTTTGATACTGCAATCAAGACCTATGGTTTTGAGCAGAACGTTGATGAGCCTTGTGTATACAAGTGCATCATTGACAAGAAAGTAGTTTTCCTAGTCCTTTACGTAGATGACATCTTACTCATTGGGAATAACATAGGAATATTGTCAGAGGTAAAGGGTTGGCTTGCTAACCAATTCCAAATGAAAGATTTGGGAGGTGTAAGTTATGTTATTGGGATCCGATTAATAAGGGATCGTAAGAACAAACTATTAGCATTGTCTCAAGCATCGTATATCGACAAAGATACTTGTGCGATTCTCGATGCAGAATTCCAAGAAAGTAGTTTACCTTCAAGGCATGGAGTTCACCTGTCTGAGGAACAGTGTCCTAAGACACCTCAAGAAATTGAGAATATGAGATGAATTCCCTATGCGTCTGTAGTAGGCAGTCTTATGTATGCTATGCTATACACAAGACCCGACATCTGCTTCGCAGTGGGAGTAGCCAGTAGATATCAGTCCAACCCAGGATTGGATCATTGAGTTGCTGTTAAGCATATTCTCAAGTATCTTCGGAGAACGAGAAACTATATGCTTGTATATTCCCATCTGAATTTGATTCCATTAGGATATACAGATTCTGACTTTCAATCAGACAAGAATTCAAGGAAAATCCACGTCTGGGTCAGTATTCACCCTTGGTGGTGGAGCCATAATTTGGAAGGAGTATCAAGCAATCTTACATTGCTGATTCCATCATGGAAGTCGAGTATGTAGCAGCTTGTAAAGGAGCTAAGGAGGCTGTTTGGCTCCGAAAGTTACTCAGATATGGATAGGCCCATGACACTTTATTGTGATAATAGTGGAGCTGTGGCCAATTCCTAAAGAAACAAGAAGCCACAAAATAGGGAAGCATATAGAGAGGAAATATCATCTCATCAGAGAGATAGTGCAGCAAGTAGACGTGGTCGTGACGAAGATTGCATTGCAAGATAACCTGGCTGATCCATTTACAAAGACCTTGACGGCTAAAGTGTATGAAGGTCACCTAGAGGGTCTAGGATTACGAGACATGTCCCATCTGCTTTAGTGCAAGTGGGAGATTGTTGGGATTTATACCCTAAAGCTTGTAATTGTAAATGGTTAGAATTATTCAGATTATCATTCAAGTTTATAAATGTTTTATATTCAGTAATACATTGTATTGCGCAAGAACATCCTAAATTGCAAGATGTAATCTCATAATGAGTATATGATGGTCATATACAGAGAGGATTCATTTTGAGACGTGCAATCTAAAGATGTCCGTAGAGAGCGAACAAAGCTGGGTACTTTATTTGTGATTGATCTATTGCTGCGGTCCATTCTGTAAAGTACGGTGGTCTTATCCTAGACCGCTCATGTAGTTGACATGAGAATGGAGGCACATTATATGATGAGATCATATAGGACTGTGCCACAATTTATATGAATCTCTCACCAAGATCCGTTAGTAGATGAGATTCATATATAATCGATAAATGATGGACTATTTATAGGTGATCTTATTCCTGAGTGTCTTATTGACTCCTTCAGGTTAGATCGTGGCTTTTGATTTACCATGAGTGAGGTTGATGAGAATCTCGACTAATACCTCCATATCTTGGAGCTGCGGTTTGGCTTCTGGCTGAGAAGGTTTGAACACAATAGTGCAATCCACTTCTTCTTGATTGAAGTAGATGAGTAGTTCCCTTAAGGGTTGATTCGGGGCTTGAATGATTATGAACGCTTTCTTTTTTCCGTGAGAAAGATAGGATTTAATTGATTGATTAGAGAATCAATGGTACTTAAAGGAAAAGATATTTCTAGAGGGGTATAACGGACTTTATGACCCAGCGCTAGTTATGAACTATTTGTGGAGAATCACACTATATGCAATTAGCTATATCAATGGACACTGAGACTTCAGATTGTATAAATACATCTACAGTTCTGAGAGTGCAGCCTCGGGTTTTTAGTGGAATAACTCCGAAGTTAATAATCGTGAAATATTAATTAAAGAGTTTTAATTAATATTACTAAGTATTATTGGGGCTCAAAATTGTGGATCCATTAGGTCCCCTTGCTAGCCCTTATGGTTGTTGGTAACGAGGATCACAGTAGATTAATTGGATGGTCCAATTAATAGTGTTACGAACGTAATGCGATTTAAATAAAAGAGAATAATTAAATAATGTGATTATTTAATTAATTAAACATTTAATAAAATAATAGAAATTAATAATTATTAATTATTAATTCTATTTATTAAGTATGAGGTCATGTGATTAAATAATGACTAGGACAAAAAAATTAAAATAATTAGATTATTTTAATAGTCCAAAAGGTCATAAGTTCAAGTCTTTAGAGAGACGAAAAATAAATAGGATTTAGAATCCTATTTTGACTTGGTCAAAACTAAAACCCTAAAGGACTACTATATAAGTGTTATATAGTTAGGAAAAACCTAACCTAGCACACAAGTGAAAAAGAAAGAGAATTCGGCCACCAAAGAGAGAAGAAAAGATTTTTTCTGACTCTCCCCTCTTTTGCAGGATTCGGCCGGCGTTCTTTTCACATGACTTCCATCTCTTGCCGTGACGTGCCCACACACACGTTATTAGACCGCGGGTCATAGCTCGGAAGATCTGGTAGGTAGATCGAAAAATCAGAAAAAAGAAAATCAAGAAAAAGGTATGTAGTTTCTAAAGTATTTTTCAGCGTATATACAGGAACTCCTTCATGATTGAAAAAGGTTTTCAATATAAGAAAAATTTTTGAAACCCAATTCCGCATGTTATACTGATAATCAAAATCTTTTCTAAAACTCCCTTCAGTTAGAATATTGAAGGCCGACGAGGATAAAACAACATTTGTCACAGATAGGAGAATGTATTGTTATCGGATGATGCCCTTCGGATTGAAGAATGTAGGGGCAACATATCAGAGGCTCGTGAATAGAATGTTCGCTCCACAGCTCGGAAGGAATATGGAAGTTTACGTCGACGATATGCTGACAAAATCCTTGGAGGCAAACAACCACCGAGCTGATTTAGAGGAAACTTTCACCACACTTAGACGATACAACATACGTCTTAACCCGGAAAAATGCATATTCGGTGTAACCTCTGGGAAATTTCTCGGTTTCATGGTGCACCAACGTGGTATTGAAGCTAATCCAGACAAAATCAAGGCATTTCAGGAACTACGAAGTCCACGCACCATAAAAGAGATTCAAGGCCTTACTGGGCGTGTGATTGCCCTTTCAAGGTTCGTCTCTCGCTTAACCTGATCGGTGTCTCCCTTTTTTCAGAGCACTGAAGAAAAACACCTCCAACAGATGGACTTCGGAATGTGAAAAAGCTTTCCAGGAACTGGAGTGCTACCTAACTAGTCCTTCAATGCTATCCAAACCTCAGACGGGGGAAACACTTTGGGAAACACTCTTCTTATATTTGGCAGTATCCCCAGAGGCAGTAAGTTCGATGTTGATAAGTGACGATAAGGGAACACTGCGGGCTATCTACTATATAAGTAAAGCGATGACAAGTCCTAAGACGAGATACTCTGAAATTGAGAAACTCGCTTTAGCCATAATAATAACGGCTCGGAGACTCCGACCGTATTTCCAGGCTCACCCCATAATAGTACTGACAAAGCACCCCCTAAGGCAGGTGATGCAAAAGGTAGAAGCGTCAGGTCGGATGATCAAGTGGTCCATAGAACTCAGCGAATTCGATATCTCATTCCGACCTAAGGAATGCTATCAAAGGACAAGCAATAAGCCGATTTTGTCTCAGAGTTTACTATCAAGGATGTTGCCTCGGTTACTGACGAACATATCTCCAACTGGAAACTTTTTGTGGACGGGTCATCCAACAGGCATGGGAGCGGAGCTGAATAGTCATTCAAGCCCCAGATGGGACAGTAAGCACAGCTAGCTTTGAGGTTTGGTTTCCACGCCACCAATAATATTGCGGAATATGAGGCCCTCATACAAGGGCTTAAAGCTACACTAGAGCTTGGGGTGGAACATATGCTCGTTTACAGTGATTCCCAATTAATAGTCAATCAAGTGAATAACAACTACCGAGCGAAGGATGAGATAATGATGAAGTACTTCCAAATAGTGACAACCCTCCGAGATAAGTTCTCGCGATGCCTCTTCGTAAGAATATCTCGAGAGAGGAACTCCCAGGCTGATGCGCTTTCCAAACTGGCGTCAACCACCGTTACCAAACTCCCCAAAGTTGTTGTAGTCTCTGAACTACCGACCCAAAGTATAGATGAGCAAGAAGTACTTACCACCACCGAGCATCTGATTGCACTTGTGTCTTGGATGGACCCGATCAAGCAATACTTGCTCGATGGACAACTCCCCTCTGAAATGGCAGCTGCAAGGAGGATCAAGCACCAAGCACCAAGATATGTCCTTCAGGAGGGGTATTTGTACATAAAAGGCTTCTCACATCCTCTTCTGAGATGTCTTACACCTACAGAATCAGAACAGGTGCTTGCTGAAGTCCATGCGGGAGTCTGTGGAAGTCACCCGGGAGGAAAGACTTTTGGCTACCGAATACTTCTCCAAGGGTATTATTAGTCCGTCCATGTTTAGGGAGGCAACCGAATATGCAAGAAAATGTTATCGTTGCCAAAGAACAACAAGCATACCGAGGCTTCCAGCCGAAGACCTCACATCAATGATAACTCCTTGGCCGTTTGCCCAATGGGGACTAGACATAATAGGGCCTCTTCCCACCGGATCCTCCCATAAGAAGTATGCAATTGTGGGGATAGACTATTTTACTAAGTGGATAGAAGCTGAGGCCCTGGCATGCATCACCGAATGAAAGGCCACCGAATTTGTTTGAAAATCAATCATCTACCGATTCAAAGTCCCCGAAGCCATAATCACCGATCATGGAACTCAGTTCGATAACCACGCATTTAGGACCCTTTGTCAAGAATATAAGATTAATATTCGTTTCGCATCTCCTTCTCATCCCCAGACTAACGGTCAAGTGGAAGCAGCTAACAAAGCCATCAAACACCTCCTAAAATGCAAGTTGGAAGCATAGAAGGGTGCATGGGTGGATAAGCTTCCTGAAGTGTTGTGGGCACTCAGGACCACCCCTACACACGACCACAGGAGAGACCCCATTTTCACTCGCGTTTGGAATGGAGGCAGTGTTGCCAACAGAAATGACTATCCGAACTTTAAGAGTGGGGGAATACACACCTTCTAACAACGAGGTTGAACTTCGAGCGGCACTTGATGAATTAGAAGAAAGAAGAGAGAACGCGAGCGTCCGAGCTGCAGCTCTATGCCAAAAAGTCGAAAAAGTATTATAATTCGAAAGTCCATGCTCGAAGATTCAGAATGGGAGATTTGGTTTTGAAGAAGATCCTTCCGAGTACCAAGAACCTCTCAGATGGTACTCTTGGAGACAATTGGGAAGGGCCATACCAAGTTATTTCCGAAGGTCGAAAGGGAACTTACAAACTCAGTACCCTCTACGGGATTACCTTGAAGAACCCATAGAATGTCGAGCACCTTAAAAAATACTTTCCATGACAACTCGGTGTGTAGGTACAGAAATATGTAGTGGATATTTGTGGAAATTATCCACCGAGTGTATTCTGTTTATATTTTTCCTTGCATGCATTTATCTGTCAGAATGTTTGTGGGTTATGTCCACTGAGCATGCATTTATCTATTGGAATGTTTGTGGACTATGTCCACCGAGCATGCATTTATCTACCGGAATGTTTGTGCCCTATGTTCACCGAGTATGCATTTACCTGCTGGAATGTTTGTTGGCTTTATCCACCGATTATTGTTGGTATGCTTATTAATCCTATACACTATACTTATTCGATTAATAGCGATTTAAATTTTTGAAGTTAGTACATATATTGTTAATTGGTCAACTATGACAATACAATGCTGAAGACCTTGTTAAAGAACGACTGATCATAGAAGATCAAATGTCCCATGGGATGAATACCGAGGGTGACGACCCGAGGTTGGACCACGGTCCAGAAATCGAAAGATTGCATAATGAAATACCAAGAGTACATGTTAATGAATACGAACATGAACATTTGAAAATTCACACAAAAAAGACCACAGAGGGTCCAACAACATCCAAAACAAAAGATAAAAAGACCATCGAGAGTCTGACAAGCAAAAGAAAAATAAATACATCAATCAGAGGCACTCTCGACCTCTGGATCGGTAAGCATTACATCCTCCAAGTCAAGAGAATCTTCCTCCACGATGGGCTCGAATTTCTTCCAACTTCTCAAAATCGAAGTTTGGGTCTACCCTCGAAATGAGGTACTTGGTATCGGTGGCTCCTCTCTCAAACTCTTCATCAATGGCCTTGGTATACTCGGAAGACCTGATCTAACGGTCTATGGTCCGATCAGGGAGTTCTCTTCGAAGCACTTGACTAAGGCCCTGGACTTCCGAAGCCTCTCCCGATACTCAGTGGCTTTGACCCCCTTCGCAGCGAGAGCCTCTGAGTCAGCCAACCGAGCCTTCAAACTTGAAATTTCATTTTTGGCTTCTCCAAGTTCTCTCTCCAGCGAACTGCAGGTGTCCTTCTTAATTATCAGCTCGGACTCCATCTTCTACAAACCCTCATTCAACTGGAGAAGTCTCATCTCTTGATTGCGCCAATTATCGATCGCCTGAAATTAAGAAAACATATATAAAACGCGTATAAAATTGAGAGGCAATATACCGTTGCATAAAATTGAAGGCTAACTTACAGTCTACAGTTGGCTAGAGGCAATACGCACTCTGTCATCATTTGAAATCTTACCAGCACCTCCGCTATCATCAGACCTGATGAAGTTTCTAGCATAAGAGCACATGAAGTCCACCGAGTCATCAGGGGAGAAAGGACCACCGAAGCCGGTCTGTCCAGTAGGGGTCCTCCCTTGACTATACATCAGTGGAGGCCCCCGAAAACTCTCGCCCTCGACGCTTTCCTCCGAAGGAGATTGGTCGCCACCAAGTCTGCCTCCAGCCTCCGAGCTTACCTCCTTGAATCTTGGAGGCCTCACTTTCAAAGGCCTAACATCCTCTGCCACACCCTCTTCGGGGCGATCGGTGGCAGAAGTCTCCATCGAAGCCCTTGTTTGTTTTGAAGGCATTGTTTTTAAAAAATCATCGGGGATCTTCGCCCCCTGAGATGACTTCGGCAGAACTCGACTCTTCTTAGCACCCATTTGGGCTTTCCCTTTGTCAACTCTTGAAGACACCATCCCCATTGGCTTGCCAACTAGCTTCTCTGGTAAGAGAATGAAATACGAAGGTATTATTTATAGTAATAAAATGTATCATAAAGGATACAACCACCGAGATGAGGGTAGGAGTTACCTTTCTTCTCTTTGCTTTTGGCGGCGTTAGACAACCTCAAAGCGGTGGGCACGGGAATGAATCCGAAGAAACTCAACAACCGATCGCCCAAGAGATGATTAACGTGCCGCTCGTAACTATGAGCTTTCCACGCCGCTGCAATGTGTTGGCGTTCTCATGAACACGTTCCCAAACCACTGAAAGAAACAGTAGGAACACAAACGTGATGGCTAGAATTGCCCTAGCAAATATAAAAGAAAAACAAGTAACAAAGTCAGAGGGCTTACTAACCTGGGAAACCAAACACCGATCTCACCCTCATAGGCCTTCCTTCGAGGGTCAACTCCCTGCCCCAGTCGGTAGCAATGAACCAAGTTTTTTTCCACTCTTTGTTGGAAGTTGGAAGCCCGGTGATGAAACCCTCACCTGCCTGCTTAGTCCAGCTGGCCAAGTACCACCAACCATCACCCCCATGAGTATGGGGAGCTAGCTTGTAGCAATGCTGGATTTCGGCAAAAGAAGGATCGGTCTCAATCCCCAGGACTCTCCACAGGGACCACATACAGATCAGGACTCGCCAACCGTTGGGACTGATTTAGGCAGGGGCCAACCCTATATCTCTTAGGAAGCGTCGGAGGTAAGGTTGAAGGGGAAGCCTAGCCCCAACTCCATAAAGGCAGAGTGGATAGCCCCCCCCTTCATTCGGTATTCTAAGACCTACCTTTAGGGGAATCGAAAATTCTTCTCTATATAGCACTAATTTTGAGTGATTTATCAAATTCTTGGGCACATGCTTGATCGCAAACCGATCAAACTGGAGTTGCCCTCTATAATAATCTTCGGAGTTATACCCCCGAGTGATACCCGGGGAAAGAGAAAACTCCAAACGAATGGAACACTCAGAGTCACGAGCTTGCTCGGACTCCGCAGCCTCCGAGCCCTCGGGGATAGGGGACTCCGAGGAACAACTCTCAGAGGATTCTAGCCTAGAATTAGAAGACATGACAAATGAAAGATGAAACAAAGAACTCACCTAAAGATTTGGACAACCAAGGCGACTATCCACCGAACAAAGCTCCAAAATGAAGAATAGGAAAAGTGAGGAAGATCTAAACCTTGGCCAAATATTTATAAAGAGTGAAGAGAACATCTCGACCGTGCAATCGATCAAGATCTAACGAACTCTAGAATCTCGACATTCGAAAAGTCATCATTAATGGCGGCTTCTTGTCAATCAATCACTCCTCCTTGGGCAACGAACCGACGCGACCCTTTAAGTCACTTGGTCAAATGACATTAATTGCCTCGATAGACTACAAAGCTCATCATACCCTAAAAATATCAACCACCGAAGATCCCATTCCATCCTTCAGGGCACGCTTCCACCGATGCTAGAGCTATATCCTAGTTTAAATACTTCAAATTTTTGGTTCATCCTCCAAGATGAGAATCCACCGATACCTTGAAGGACCTAACTTTTCAAGGAACCTACCACTGAAGTTTTAAAAACAATTTCCTCCCTCGGGGCGTGAATCCTAGAGGCACGAAATTCGGGGTGAAATGGTGATAACAATAGTAACTATCCAATAACACGACGCCACGTGGAGGTTCCACGTGGCGCCAAACAAAGAAAAAATTATCGAGTGGGAGAAACCATCCTCCTAGGACGGCTCGGTGGATCAATACCTCAGACAGGGTAAACATTCTTCGGTAATTGAACAGGCAAATGTCAAATCTATTGTCATATCAAACAGTCACCAGGTGTCAAAACCAGCATACAATAATGAGTGCAAAATACAGCTATAAATAGATAAAGAAATCATAGAGAAAAAGGAGATTTTTTTGGAGCTAGGATTTTAGATTAGTTCGGTGTTTAAAATTATCTGGATACTAACTTGATCGTCGGAGGGTGGTTACCGACCCACAGTCGATGCTCCTTCTTACTATTTGTATGGTTGCAGGTTAAAATTCAGAAGTAGAAAAATTGTACATCCCAGAAGGTTGCTTCTCCACCGAAGGTCTCAACCAATCCAAGGATCAACATCACTCTTAGGCAATTACGATCAGAAGGAACAAACTTCGGCTACCTACTCACCAGCGATCTTCAGTCACTTCCGATCATCCCTGCGATCATGACTCCGGTCCGTCATACCATTCTACCATCCAACATGGAGGTCCTCCTTCTACTAGTAAGGAAGTATTTTTACCCTTTTAATTTATTCTATTGACCTTTGCTTCCACAATCCGCTAACTTGACCGTCGGAGTGACTTTGGTCGGCACTATCCTAGTATCCCAAACGTCCTATGGGTCACGTGCGTTCTGTCTTTGCAGGCTGTAGTGTCCTACACTTCCCGAGCGATTTTCAATGACTACAAACACCGAAAAGAATTTTAAATAAAATAATTTATTATAACTTTTTTAATTGTTTAATTTTTCAAATTTTTTTTTTAAATGCATCTCCATCGTCCATCAAGATTGATGGAGGTGGAGATCTATTTTTAAAAAAATTAATTTTTTTTCATTTTTTTCAATTTTTATTTAATATAATTTTTTTAACTAGGGGTAGTTATGTCATTTTACACAAAAGTTAAAGTCAAACCGTTATGTTTGACTGGGTCAACTGAAGGTAGGGTACTAACGTGCAATTAAGGCTAAACTCACGATTTCATTGTAATATGGTCAAATGTCAGGATACTTTATTACAGTTCTCCATAATCAAACAATTAATTATTAAATAGTAATATTAAATGTTACTATACTTGTCAACCACTACAAAAAAATAGCTCATCCACTACGGGCGTAGGCCCGCTATAACTGTGACCGTAGTGGATAGTCAAGGTAACGACTACAGGCGGAGCCCGTAGTGGTTACCGTAGTAAATACGGTTTCCACTACGGGCAATGCCCGTAGTAGAAACTATTTTCCACTACGGTCATTGCCCGTAGTCGATATTTTTTTTTTACTACAGGCGCCGCCCATAGTAGATAATCTAGCAATTTTTTTAAAAAAAATTCTATTTTATTTATTATACCATTCATATTGGTTTCAATTTTCCTGCAAAACATTATGCAATATTACAATATATAATTCAAAAAATTATAAATAATAATACAATCAATAAAAACTAATATACTTAATTTGAAGAATAAAAACACATAATCATATCATCTTGATTACAAAACATTAAAATCTTAATGTACTAATAAACATAGTCTTAATGTACTAATAAACATAATATATAACATATTTCATTGGCCAAGCAATAAATGAGTTTAGTGCATCTTTAAGGAACCTTGCTCACTAAAATTTTCTGCACAGAAACTCTCCAACAATCTGGACCAAGAATCATGTGATGGACCACAGCCTGTGGATCCCTGCAATCAACTTCAGCTACTACCTCTCCATTGCCCATCCAATGTAATAATTTGTATTTTTTCCCTTATTTAATTTATTAATTAATAAAGTTTATTCAAATTTACCTTTGCAGAAGTTCCAGCGATATTCAAACATTTATTACCTCCCGATAAATTTGAGGCACTTGAATATTGTAGCTTCAAAAACAAAATATAAAATTTCAATAGACATTGAAACTTTATAAACTTATAAAATTTTAAAGAAGACAAAAATACTATATATTATTGGATTTTTATGTTATGTACCTTATGCATACTATGAGAATGACGTCTTCCTGCACTATGTCCTCTATCATTTGTCTGAAAGTAAAAAGTAATTAAAATCAATTGAAATATCATTATAAATTAATCTAATATTATAGATTTTTTATAACACGTTACCTGCATATTGAATACAAAACTTTGCAAGTCTTTAAGTTGTTGCTTAACAGCGTTCATCTCATCTTGTTGTCTTTTCATCTCATCTTCATGTCTTTTATTTTGCTTTTTCATCTTTTCACGAAGTTGTGTTGTAGTTTGTTTACCAACCACAGATGCATTTACTCTTGTTGGTGTTACGCCACCACCAAGTACTCTAACTCGACCTCGATGCTCTTTTCTTAAAACTTAAGATACAGCATCATCTGAAATCGATGTTGCTTGATTTCCAGAAATTCCCTCCAATTGTTTCTATACGTCATGCAAAATATTAAGAATTCAAAACACATAAACAATATATCTATTTATATATTAATTGATGTGTGTGTGTGTGTATATATATCTTTATATATATATATATATATATATATTAATTACTGTCACATACAATTATTTCTCCGGCATCTTCTGTCACTGGCATCTCATCTTTGTGTTTGTGGCCAGCAATCCAAGTTTCCACCCTATCAACCTCTGTATCTTCTAAATCTCCACTTTCAACAGGTTTTTTAGCCCTCTACATTATTACATTACATTATTAATATATTTAAAGTGTTCGCGAATAATACGGGCTAAATTGAGATGGACTAAACAAACTAGATAGTTTTAATAATAAAATAAGACTGTTACGTTAAATTCTTACCAAATCTTCACGTAATCGTGTCAATCCCTTACGACTAGTTGTATGTGGAGCTTTATTCTTTTTCGCCAAGTCGGAATATTTGCTACTGATTATCTACAATAATATAAAAGTAAAAGGAGAACCATATATATGACAATATGTTTGGCTAGAATTATTAAAGTACACTTACATCAAACTCTGAGGACAAGCGATTTGAGACACATTGTTTCCAATCTTCATCAGTTATATTAGTTGGCTTCAATAATTGGATTATTCTACCAGCTTCAGGATCGGAAGAAAGTTCTCTAATTCGTTTTGTTAGTCGACTATTGTATTGTCTCCAACAAGTATTCATTGAATTAAATGCGTTGCTTTTGCCAACATCATCCAAACCAAACCTTGCCTACATGTAAAAATTTCATATAAAGAAAACATGATTAACATATATAAATATAATTTCAAAGGAAAAATAAAAATAAAATATTGTATTCATACCTTCATGGTCTTTCATACACTATTTTTCACTACATCTGGTACCTCTGGCCAACTTGAATACGTTATTGGAATCATTTGAGTAGTAATTGTTCCAATACACGTACTTAATGTTATAGAAAAGTCTCCAAGTGGTTGTCCTAACTCATTAAAAGTGACACCAACTTCTTTGACTTTTGCAATTTTATTAAAATTTATTTAGTTTGGTCCCCTTCCCTTTCTTTTACTACTTGAAGATGGGGTATTACTAGAACCTTCAGTTGACATCTGAAATATAATAATAATAATATAATAAGGTTATAAATAATAAGGCAACATATCTGTAACACCCCCTAACCCGACTCTCTCGGACCAAATTAGGGAGCACTACACTTTACTGTAATTTCTTGACTTTAACTAAAATTTTAAACTTTAAAACTGTATTTTATATTTGGAAAACGTTTAATTCAAATGCTACAAAAATTTTGGCATAGTTTCCTCTGTTTTTCTGATTTTCCAAACTTGTTTCAATAAATTCACAAAAGTACACACTTCAAAAATCATTTCCAATCATTTTGCGCATCCTTCCATTTGATGCGACTTTCCAAATCAGTTTATCAAAATCAATAAGTAAATAACAATTCGATCCATAATAAAATTTCATATTTTTAAACAACATAAACTTTTAGAAAATCGTTCATATAATTTAACTATTACAAATATTTACAAACTTTTGTATATGCATGCTTACATAAATACATAGATTTGAAATCAAATACAACTACCCACAAATATTGGATGGATGTGACTATATCGATATTCTAAAATAGAATAACAAAAACAACAAAGATTACTAATTACAATAACATAACAACCTGTAAGACTAGATTTGTACAACCATGTCCTCACAATCAATTCGAGCATAATCTTCATTGTCATCTATACTAGAATCAAGTTGAGATACATCTAATGGTACTGATGTCATGTAAGCATGCTCATCAAATTTTTCTAGATCATGAAAACCTCTTGGAGGTGCTTTCAGTACAACATACCAATTAGATGTATCGGTTTCCCTAGAGTAAAATACTTATGTTGCTTGTGAAGCTAAAATAAAGGGATCTCTATCGTATTTATTTACACGTGGATGAAGATTAACTAATGTGAATCCGTCTTCAACTTTAACATCATTTCCGCTCACCCAATCACATTTGAATAACGGAACACGAAATTGATTATAGTCTACAAGAAGAATTTTCCTTAAAACACCATAGTAAACCATCTTTTTGGTAACTTGTGAACCGTCTCTTCCAGTAATAGTGCAAACAGTTTCTGCTTCAATGGAAACACCACTATCTTGAGTAGATTTCTCACTATCTTTTATGCGATATCGTTTCCCATTCACAACATAGCTTGTATATGACATTGCTTGCATCGTTGGTCTAAATGCAAGCCATTTCAAGTTGACTGATGTAGTCAACCGACCTGCTTCAGCAATGACCTATTTTGAAGATATTGTAAGTAAGATCATCAATAATAAAAAATATCAAGTGAGAATACGATTGATGTATCATTAGAGTATATCCACCCACCTTAGCTTTAAACCATGTTGCAAAACCAGTTGTATGCTTCTTTTGCAGTAAAGTGGGTCGACTTCCAAGGCTTGCATCTAAATGTTGAAGTTCTTGAAGGTGCAAGCTAATAGGATAGTTATTCACAATATAATCACTAATAAGTGCATATTTAAAATTTTTATGTAAGTTATAAATTATGTATAAATTTATTAATACTACTTACTTTACGTACGATTCCACCTCTGCACTGTTAAATAATATATATCGATGTGCAATGCATAGCATATCAGAAGTCATCGTCATAACCGTCCCTGCAGAAATAGGATGCCCTTCCACTACATTTCCATACACCAAATCCTCATTTCTATTATGCTTATCGCCTATATCTGCCGCTTGTGGTATATACGTACTACAAAATTGCATGCATTCGTCTGCTAGATAGCATTCAGCTATGCATCCCTCAAGTCGTGCACGATTTCTTATATATCCTTTTAGTACCTTCATATACCTATAAAATGAATACATAAAATAAAGTTTAAAAAACTTTACTATAATTAATTTTGAATATCATAAATTGTGTGTGAAAATACCTTTCAAAAGGGTACATCCAACGATATTGCACTGGTCCACACATTGGAGATTCCCTTGTTAAATGAATTGTCATATGTACCATAATGTCAAAGAAAGAAGGAGGGAAATACCGTTCAAGCATGCACATGGTAATTGACACTTCATCCTCTAATGAGTCTAACTTACTTTTATCAAGCACTCTTTGACAGATGTCATTAAAAAATGAGCATAACCGAAATATGGCAATTCTTGGACCTTTAGGCAAGAGACCACGTATCGCCACTGATAACAATTGTTGCATCATAACATGATAGTCATGAGACTTCAAGCCAACAATCTTTGTATCATTCAATGAGATACAGTTTGAAATGTTTGAGCAATAACTATCAGGCATCTTCAAATTTAACAACCGATGACAAAAAAGTTATTTTTCTGCCCTTGATAAAGTGTGTGGTGCCGCAGGTAAGTAAAGTTTATCTCCACACTCTTTGATGTGCAGCTCATGCCTAATCCCAAGGTCTTGAAAATCTTTACGAGAGTTAACACCATCTTTTCTTTTTCCATTAATGGTCAGTAGCGTTCCAAGAAGACTTTCACAGATATTCTTTTCAATATGCATCATATCTAAATTATGACGCAATGACAGATCCCGCATATTAAATATAGAAATTAATTTTAATATATATATATATATGAATAGAAATTAGAATAAAGTTGAAATTAAAAAGTTACCTCCCAGTATGGTAGTTCAAAGAATATTGAACTTTTCTTCTAAATAGGATGACACTTTCTCTTCCTCTTTTTGTTTGTTGCTTTTCCCCAATTATTTTCAACTTCCGCATATGCAACTCGAACTTGTTTGCCATCAAGAATAGTAGGCGGCTCATCCATTTCCTTTTTCCCATTGAACCATATTTTATTTTTTCGAAATGTATGATTCATTGGAAGAAACCGACGATGGCCCATGTACACATTCTTATTATTGAATTTCAACCTTTCAGAAGATATGTTCAACCCACATACGGGGCAAGCATACTGACCTTTCACACAATATCCTGCCAGGTTTCCATATGCAGGAAAGTCATTTATGGTCCACATCAAAATAGCCTTTAAGTTGAATGAGGAATTAATAGACGAATCATGAACTTCTACTTCTGCATACCATAACAATTTCAAATCTTCTATAAGTGGCTGCAAGTACACATCAATATCATTCCCAGGCTGCTTCTTTCCTGGAATCAATAATGTTAGCATCAAATTTTCTTTAGCCATACATTTCCATGGGGGTAGATTGTATGTAACTAGCACCACTGGCCAACAACTATATGTAGAGCTTAGGTTTTTGTAGGGATTAAATCCATCCGCAGCTAAACCAAGCCTCAAGTTGCGTGAATCTAATGCAAAAGATGGCCATGTGTCATCTATAGTCTTCCATGCTTCCGAATCAATAGGGTGGCGCATCTTTCCATCTTGACTTGTATGCACAGAATGCCATGTTAAGTCATTCACCATTTCAGGTGATCTAAACATTCTCCTAAACCTTGGTATAATTGGAAAGTATCTAAGTACTTTTGCAGGCACTCCTTTGTAGATGTGCTTCGTACTTTTGTTTACTTTCCATCGAGAAGTGCCACATTTTGGACATTCTTCATGATGCTCCAACTCCTTTCTAAACAAACAACAATCATTTATGCATGCGTGAATTTTGTCATACCCCAAATCAAATACTTAAAGCAACTTTTTTGTGGAGTATAATGAATCCGGCAGTACATTATCTTGAGGTAACATGTCTCGAAGGATACCAAGAAGTTCATCAAAACCCTTATCAGATAGACCATGTGTAGCTTTATGTTTATATAAAACAACAATAGCATATAACTTTGTGTATTTTGAGCAACCTCCATACAATGGAATATCAACATCTTCTACAATATGAGTAAGGTCTTCATGTAACATCCCAAATTTTGAATAATTACTTTTGAAAATGAGGATGTAAAAAAGTTATGATTAGAGGGGTATAAAACGTAATTATGTTTATTTTTATGGTTTTCAGGTAGACCAGCTGGAACGGTCCAGAAATGATGCATGAAGAAAAAGGAGTGAAAAACTGGGGCAGTGTGTACCTCGACCACAGATCGCGATGAGCTGCTCGCGGCGAAAAATGGCATTTTCGGGCAGTGAGCAACGCGACCTGGTCACCGCGACCACAGATCGCGCTGACTGGCTCGCGATAAAAAAGTGAAATTCTGGCAGTGAGCAACGCGACTACCAGCGCGACTAGGGTACCGCGATGGGTGATCACGATGAAGGCGGTGGAGTTGCTCCAGTGAGCAACGCGACCTGGTGGCGCGACCACAGGTCGCAACAACGGTCGCGACGACCAAAAGATTATAAAAAAAAAATAAGCTCGTCGGGGAAGCTTCACGAAAAAGTCAGACAGAAGAATAGAGAGGAAGAGACCGAGAGAAAAAGAAAGAGAAGAAAGAAAGAAGAGAAAGAAGAATAAGAAGAATAAGAAGAAGAAGAAGAAGAGGAAGAGAAGAAAGGAAAGAGAGAAGGAAAGAAAAGAAAAAGGTGAAAGAGAAAGAGAAAGGGAAAGGAAAAAGAAAACCAAGAAACGCGATTGTCGAGAGAAAAACGGTATTCAGGTTGGTGTATACCTGTTTTCAAAACTCTTACAAAAGTATGAAGTATTTTTAGTCTGAATCTGCAATTTATTTAAATAACCTAGTGATTATATGTCTATATTGTCTTTCTTGGAATGATTGTATTTTAGATCGTATTTCGATCGTATTTCGATTATTACGATTTTGTTGAAATTACTTGTTTTAGACTTTTGTATAAATATTGTTTATTTTCCATGAAAACCTATATATATTTGAAGAATATTGTTTGAATTGTATATTTATTGAGTGACCGTTGATTTGTAAATTACAGTTAATATTTGAAAATGTTTTATTGAAACGGCCCTAGGATACTTAGACATAGAAATGGATATAGGAGGTTGGTATACCAGCTGGGTTAGTTTAGCAGTACTGCGCCGTTATTATCAGTGATTGTTGTTGCGGGGCAATCTCGGACAATCACAATGATTCTAGTGATTGTTGTTGCGGGGCAATCTTGGACAATTACATAGATACTAGTGACTGTTGTTGCGGGGCAACCCCGGACGTCACATTGAAACTACAGTGATTAGACCCATATTCCAGTCCTGAAAAATTATGTTGAGTATTCCAGAGGGCCAGAATTGAAGTGAATTGAATAATATGTTTATAAGTGAATTTCAAAATCGATTTTATACGTTTATGATTATAACCTAATTTATGATTTGGTTTTGTATAGATTATAAATTGTAATGAGTTGTTTCTATAAAATTGATTTCATCAGTTTTATTTCTATAAATGATTTGCATCGTAACATGTTTATATATGATTATATTGTGATATTTTTATTATGAAAAGTTATTTATGATTTTAATACTTGAGTTTAGTGTACACCCACTAAGCTATATGCTTAGCGCGTCGGTTTTTATCGTGCGTAGGTCACAGGGATACTGAGGCAGAGAAAGAGTAGAGAAGAGGTACCTGCAGCTAGAAGAATTCAGAGTCACCACATTGATTGGGTAGCTATATAATTTTGTATGTTATATTCAGTAAGCATGCATATACAGAAGTCTGTACAGTCGATAAAATATATATATATATATATATATATATATATGTTTTGCAAATAATGTATGATTTCTGTTTATTTTTATTTTAAAAAGGTTTGTACCTATTGAATTCTGAAATATTTTATTTTAAAACTATTTGGAAGTCACACTAAACGGCAGAGTGCGCATTTGAATGAAATAAGATTTGAAGTGTTGTTGTGGAATTTATTAGAATTAAGTGTGATTTAAAACAGGTTTTGGAAAATCAGAAAAACAGAGGAAACTCTGCCGAAAATTTTTTTAAAAAAAAAAAACTGAATTTTTGATGGGCTCACTAGAAAAACATTTTTAAATTACAAAGTGATATGATTTTAAATGGTTTGAAATGAGAAACGAGAATTTAGAAAGTTTTGAAAACCCGGTAACGCTCCCTGGGTCGATCCAGTCGGGTCGGGTCAGAGGGTGTTACACTTCATCTCCTATCCCCACATCCGGTTCAATATTATCATGATATCTATGTCTGTATCCTTATACATTGTAAATGCAGTTGATCTATTTTCAATGGGGGTGGAACTAATTGGATTTTCCCCATGAAAGACCCAATTAGTGTATGTAGGATCCATCCCATAAATGACCAAATGCTCATAAACTATCTTAGTCGGATGCCATCTGTGGTTTATGCACTTTATGCAAGGGCAAGGAATCATGTTAGGATTTCTTGAATGTCTTTGTGCAGCCTCAACAAAGTTTCTAGCACCATCTATATATTCTTGGCTTACCCTAAATTTGATAATAAAAAAAAATTTGAAAAATCAAACTATGTCATTACTTGAATTCAAGAGTCCTAAATCTGTATATTCAATGAGTTTAAGGTAATAACCTCAAAATTCGTAACCATTTCTTATCCATTTGAATGCAGAACTCACTGCAATAATTAATAAAAATTTAAGAAATGACAAACACAACCATCATATAGTTTGAGGAAAATGATAATAGAGATTGACAATTTTAAACTATATATATATATATATCATCAAATTTTTAGCATGTTTTAGGAAAATTAAAAGAATAATATCAAATTTGAATCCAAAAACAATGACACTGTACTTCAGTTCAATTATTATGTGATTCAGAGTTTCTAGTATCGCTATTTTGAGAAAATATATATACAGCTACTCAGAATCTCCTTGAGTGGTTTTAGCAGTGATTGCTTGTTATAAATTCTAACAAGATGATCAAATTGAAGCACCATTGAACGAGTTATAGATCATGAATCATCATAAATTCTACAACAATTTTTGGATCCACTTATCATGACCTAAGAGTATTAAGTTAAAAAAAAAAAAAAGTGAATAAAATATCATGTTTCTAGTTCAAGACATCAAAGCATGATATTACACCCAGACTCAACAATTATACATTAAAAAAAGATGTGGGCTTTGGTTCACTTCTACATATTTAAATTAATATCATTAGTAATATCCAAAAACGTTTTTATTAATATATGGTTAATGGCATTTCTTGCTGATTAAGTGTGCAAATAGAGCACGTTGTTTGGTGACTCAACAAGCTAAAGTTGTAGGCATCTTCTTGAAAATGATTGTAAAATTAAATCAATATTTTGATAGCCACTGGTAATTGTAATTGACTTATATCTAATCTAGACCATTCGAACCTCAATTTGTAAACCGCTGCTATCTGCGTTAACGGTCTTTGAAATCTGTATCTATAGTACCTTATGGTGTTATGTGCCTCAACATTTTGTGAAGCTTTTTTGATATGGAAAGAAACTAAAATTTGCCAATTGTGAAGTTTTTCTTTGTGCATAAATTAAGTCATAATTTTTCACTGGTTCTTCACTAACATTACCATTATTGACTACCTTTTTTAATTTATTTTGATAAGAAAAATCCGAAGCTTGTGTTTTTCACTGGTTCTTCACTAACATTACATTTTGATTCGAGAATAAGGTTGTGGGTGTAATATCATATTTGGAGATACGTACGAATATACCAAAAAATATACCCAAGGCATTTAAATTGAGGCAAACAAACGCAACCTAACTAATACATTGTATAACAAATCAATCAAGAAAAGAAACTTACCGTACTAGGCTGTGGATGAACGACGAACGATTGGGAGATCGGCAACGACCGCGAGTGGAGATGAGCGATCGAGGCTGGGGGGCTGCTCGCGGTGGAGTCGCTGGCCACTGGGCCAGCTGCTGGACGCGGGCTGCTGTGGCCCGCTACTGGGCGCGGGCTACTGTGGCGCGCTGCTGCTGTGGCGGGTTGGGAGGTGCTCGTGCTGGCGGGCCCTCAGTGGGAGGTGGTGGTGCAAGGGGCGGTGCTGTAGAGTGAAGAGGAGAAGGGAAGAGGCTGCAGCGGCGAGAGGGAGAGAGGAAAAAAAAAATTTCAAAAATGATCTAGGGTTCCAAAGTGAACGGAGGTGGAGAAAAATATGGGCATCCACTACGGGTATTTTGGGGCCTGTAGTGGATGACTATATCCACTACGGGCATTTCTGGGCCCGTAGTGGAAGTGCTTAACGACTATGGGCTCAAAATGCCCGTAGTCGTTAATTGATTTTCTACTACGGGCCTTTAAAAACCCGTAGTAGATATGTTTATTAAAAACAGGCCTTCCTTGCCCGTAGTAGAAAGTCCGTAGTGAAAAACCTTTTTTTTGTAATGAACCTCAAGTGAGAAGAAACTATTTTTATAATACCCATTTATATTGTATTGGTTTAGATTCGAAGGTAGATCTATTAAATTCAAGTTTGATTCATCATTTATAGCCTCTTTTCAAAAGGCTACTCTCTTGCTTTGAAAAAAAAAAAGAGGCTACTCCCTTAAAAAGCCATTCTTCATTTAAAATTTTAGGATCTTTTTCTAAATTAATATATTATTTATTTCTATATCCTTCCAAACTGAATTTATATTATGATAGAAGACTAATAAATTGTGACCTTTCAAAATTTTTTAATTATATTAATTACATTATTATGATTAAATAATTATTTATTAAATGTAATATTAATATTAGACACTTGTTAGTCTCGGTAGGCAGAAACTATTTTTATATTATATAATATAATAATAATAATAAAATTAATTTTATTATATAATAATTTTAATTTTTTTTTATACTCAAACATAGATTAAATCGAATTCTTTGATGTGGATGTGATAGAAACTTTTTTTTTTTTTAACTTGGAACAGGAGAGATTCAAATTCATAACTTCAACTTTGTTGATATATATTGTTACTATCAGACTATGCTTGTTACCGCATGTGATGTGAACTTCTTACTCCGTCTAAAAAGATATAATTAATTAATCCACTTAGGGCATGTTTGTTATATGAGATTAGATTGGATTTTGTCCAATGCAATCCAATCTCATATTTGTAAAGTACATGGGATTGAATTTCTCTAATCTCATACACTTCACTAATACTGCTGGCCTAGGCAGGACTCAATGGAGCATGAGACTCATTGAGTCCCGCCTGGGAGCATACTCATTGGACAAATGAGCCTCATTCTTGACATTGCTTTTTTTTTCTTTAAAAAAAACTTTTTTATTTAATTATTTATATATAAAACATTATATTTATTAATTATATGTTATTAAAATATTTTAAAAATAATTTTTTATCAAATTTAATTTAATTTTTTTAATTTTTTAAAAATAAATTTAATTTTTTTAAATTAATTTAGACATAACTATATTTTGTCAAAACTCATATTACACCAAAGAAAATACGAGATTTGATAGTATGGTGTTTTTGTACCCCTTTTAACTTCTTTTTTTAATATTTAATTAATTACTATAATATATTTTACGTATAATTAATTTTAAAATATTTAATATAAATATATTTAATTTTAAATTTTTTATATTTTATTTAAATGTATTTTAAATCATTTTAATTAATTATATAATATTTAAAAATAATTTTATTTTAAATGAAAATTAATTTAATTCATTAATATTTTATCCAATCTCATTCTACACCAAATAAGGGACAATACTCTTTTAGTCAAATCCATACTACACCAAGCACGTCATAATACTAATTAGTTCAGTCTAATTCAATCATGCGCACCAAACACACCCTTAAAGACATAAACATCATGAAGTAAGTCCAGGAGAAGAAAGATATCTATAGATAGATTTCGAAGTCTCAAAACTCTAGGATAGGATAAGATAACTCTAGGATAGTAAGTCTTGTAAGCGAAAACCTCATGCAGTATGTATACCATGTCCCTTTCAAAGTCACATAAACACTATGCTACGATTTGCAAAGCTTCTTCACTGCAAAGGATTTCATATAATATTTGTCAACACAGAGTTCAACCACAAACGTTTTCTCAAATCAAGATCAGGTCTTGACTCCTCAGAGGGTTTTCCAGACTTCCAATTTGAAACCATCCCAGATCGGTCTGCCTATTATTTCTACCGAAGAAAACGCCACCCAAGACTTGCTCTCTCTTTGTTAAGCCACAAGAAATGCCACATTTGTTAACTCATTTAGTGACCTGCTTGCCAAATTCACTGACACCACTTCAGGTACGTCCTTATAATCGTTTTCATAAATATAATTGTTGAGGTAAAATTGGTTCAAGTTGTTAAGTCCTGAAATTACTATTCTGACTAAATTTTCTGTAGCTAGTTTCAATGCCGAGTAAAAAGGAAAAAAAAATTGCTTTTCAGGAAAAAAAAAAAAAGTTTAAGGTAGAGGCAGAATTATAAATTTTTATTTGAAGAGGACATTAAATTATAACTATTTATTTAATGAGGGCCAAAATAAAAAAAATTAAAAAAAAAAGTAAAATTGCATAATTTAATAGCACTGTTTAATGTGGTTCGATGATAAAAGCATTCTTTCAGACTGACAAAAAGTTATAGATTCGAGTGGCTACTACCGTAAGTGGTATATATATATATATATATATAGACACACACCACTCTTAGTATTTTTG
Organism: Xanthoceras sorbifolium; assembly: GCA_003430845.1. Lineage (NCBI taxonomy): Eukaryota > Viridiplantae > Streptophyta > Magnoliopsida > Sapindales > Sapindaceae > Xanthoceras > Xanthoceras sorbifolium. Next base: position 10,986,963 of record CM010617.1, on the reverse strand, counting down.
TCATACACCGATAGCAGTTGAAGATGTACAAGTCTTTTAGATGAACACCTATAGAATCATTTTGATATACTGCCATAGGTGTATGACAAAAAAACTAAAAGAGTGGTGTGTGTGTCTATATATATCAATATATATATATATATATATAATGAAAATACAGTGTTAACTGTTATATTTGGATTTATTGACAAAAATACTAAAAATACAGGCGGAGTTAATCTTTGGGTTTATTGACAAAGACCTCCCCTCCCGTTAGTCAACTTATGAGTTTTTTGACAAAACCTCCTCTAGTCAACTGTTATATTTGACCAACTTTTACTAAGGGCAGGGGAAGTGTTTGTTAATAAATGATAAAGTTGACTCCTCTTATAGTTGACAAAACCTCAGGGGAGGTCGATGTAATTAGCTCTCTATCTATATATATATAATAATAATATATAATATATAGACTCCATAGCATGATCAATCAAATACCATTGACCCCTTATATGTTTTTTTTTTTAATGGGGTGACAAATTTGTAAAATGCACTACATAAACGTTGAAATAAAGTGCAAAATCTTGGGAAGCTTAAGCCTCATGCAGCTCCCTTCCAGAGTCACATGAACGCTATGCTTCTTCACCATTTGAACTTAAAACTTCTCAAACAAGTATAAGAATCCTGTTAAATTAGTTACTCCTCACAAATTGCTTTAGGTATTATATATAAATTGGTTTTGAATTAAAATGTTTTGTCTTTTCTTCAAATGTCTCTCCAGTTACTTGCATCATCTCAGATGGGTTCTTGCCATTTACAATCAAAGCTGGTGAAGAAATTGGAGTTCCAACTGTATTGTTTTTTACAATATCAGCATGTAGCTTTATGGGATTTAAGCAATTTCGGACGCTCAAAGAAAAAGGTATTACAAATAGTTAATAAAAATGATGTTGATTATTATATGATTAAATTGAATCAAATTAATGTAGACAAGAGCCATCTCACAAAAGAGTATTTGGACACAGTTGTAGACTGGATTCCAGGTATGAATAATAAAAACATACGCATAAGAGACCTTCCAAGTTTTGAGCGAACAACAAACCCAGATGATCTCATGTTTAACCTAACCATGGAAGCCACCGACCAAGCTTCAAAAGCTTCCTTCATTGTTATCCACACTTTCCAAGCACTCGAGATCCAAGTTTTGGACGCTCTATCTTCAATGTTTTCTCATCAACATGTACTTCCCATTGGTCCTCTCTAGTTACTTCTCAACAAAGTACATCAGGAACCTAAAATTACTTCTCTGGGATGCAATCTCTGGAAACCAGACTCTAAGTCAATTCAATGGCTCGATGCTCAAAAACCCGGCTCTGTAATTTACATGAATTTTGGAAGTAGTGTGAAGATAAATGAACAGAAATCAGAACAAGTGAAAGTGCAGAAATCACAGCAAGCTAAATCAGCTAGTATCTCTCAGCTAACTAACTGTAACCAACTGGTCACAAACTTAACAAAATCTACTTGTGTGACAGTGCCTAGGTTACAATCAAAACAGAAGGTTCAAAGCAGTCCATCAGATCTCAAGACTACTCATGATCATGGCCAAGTCTTAACAAGATCAAATGTCAGTTTGGGAGGTTAAGTAACAGTATTGTTAGATTAGCCAAACTGTAACAGAATTATAACTGATTTCAGTTATAATTCTGGTAATCAATTATGTTTACAAAGCTAGAGAGTCTCAAATCGTATTATTATAAATAGTCAGCAAAGCAATTGAAAAGCTAGGTTTATGTATTTAGAAAAATGAAATAAAAATTACAGAGAAAATATTTTTCTTACTTGTTTGGTTGCTGAGAAAAATATTTTCTCCTCCTCATTGTTTGCTTTATCTTCTTCTTGCTCTATTCTTCTTTGCACTATTTAGAGATCGTATGTGTGAGAAGATTCTCGAGCTTCTTCTCTGTTTGCAGTTGAAGGAAAGAAAGAAGAAAAATATCTAGTTAACCAAAGTCAGAAAAAGTAAATCAAGAGAGAGAGTAAATGCGCCTAACCAATGTTAGTTCTTTAGTTAGCAAAAACGACATATTTTCACTTGGTATCAGAGCTACTGACCTGTGTCAATGGCTTCTTCTTCCTCTAATACCTGTCAGCAAACTCAAACACAACAATCTCAGCAATCATCTACTATGGATTTTAGCTCTCTAGCTAAAACTTTGCATTTTAATCTACCAATAAAACTTGATAAAGACAACTACATATATTGGAAAATACAAATCCTATCAGCTGTCAATGCCTTGGATCTTGAAGAATATATTGATAGCTCTAAACATCCACCACCTCAGTTTTTTAATGTTCAGATTCCTGGTGAAAGTGGAAATGTAAGAATAGAACAACAACTAAATAAAGAGTATCAAAGGTGAAAGAAATCAGATCAAATACTACTGTTTTGGCTGATTTCAACTCTAAGTCAGAAAGTTATTGGTCAAGTCACAAAGTGCAAATCCTCTCTTGAAGCTTGGACTAAAGTGGAGAATCTATACTCTCAGAGATCTATGGTAAAAATCCTGAATCTAAGGCAGCAACTTCAAACTATAAGGAAAGGATCACACTTTATCGGTGATTTTGTCCTGAAAATTAAAAATATTGGAGATGCATTATCTGCTGCTGGAGAAGAAGTTTCAGAGAGAGATTTGTTGCTAAGTCTTATGCATGGAGTTGGTCATGAATATGATGCAGTGGTGGTTCTTATTTCATCTCAACGAATGACTATGAGCTTGGAAGAGGCTCAGTTTCTACTACTCATGCGTGAGCAAAGAATTGAACAACTCAATTCTCCAAGTAATTTTGGAGGAATTTCTGCTAATTTTACAGCTAATAATGCAGGAGATAAGAGAGATCACAGAGGTGGATCAAACTATAATAGAGGTGGACAACGAGGCAGAGGAAGATGAGGCAGGTTTGGTGGAAGAAAGCTGTATTGTTAGCTGTGCACAAAGCCTGAACATCAAGCTTTTCAATGCTTTCATCGCTTTGATCAGCAATTTATGAGGCCTCAGCCTTCACATTACAACAAAAACAACTCACATAATGCAGCCGCACTAACTCAAGCCTATATTGGTCAATCTTCACAGTCTGATCACCAGAATACTGTTTCTCAAGGTTTTCATCAAGAAGGTTTTCAACCACAAGGAAATTACACTCAAACGTCTGCATATGTTACAGCTCTAGGCAGTGCAAATGACCCCTCATGGTTTGTTGACAGTAGTGCAACAAATCACATCACTTCAGACCTGAATAATCTCTCTCTCAAGTCAGAATACAAGGGCAATGATCGCTTGACAGTAGGTAATGGACAGCTTCTTCCTATTTCTAATATTGGCAGCTCTCTTGTTATGTCACACACTAATGCTGATAGGAAATTAAATCCTAAGCATATATTGCATGTGCCTAGCATTACAAAGAATCTACTAAGCATATCTAGATTAACAAGGGATAATAATGTTATGGCTGAGTTTACTGCTAACAAGTGTGTGGTTAAAGATCTGAAAACTGGCATGATCCTTCTCCAAGAAACTGCTAGAGATGGTTTATATCAACTGTAGCTCGTTGGATCTGTAGGAACCGTTTTTTCATTCTACTGGTCACGCAGCGGAATTGAAATTTAAAAAACTTTTATACAGATCACAAAAACGATCTGTGACCAGTAAAACTTTAGAACTATATTTTCGAAACAATAAAAAAAAATATATCAAATATATATATATATATATATATATATATATATATATATATACATACAGAAAATTGTAATCAATTAAAAAAAAAATTAAGGAACATACCAACGTTGGAGGCTCATTCGTATTTTTTTTTTCTGCAGCTCCTTGTCTGTACCACTACGTCTTCCCTGCTATGTCCCGGCACCGGTAACTTACGTGTGAGCGCGTCACGTTGTCATGAACAGTGAATAGGTAGAATGAAGAGGAGTTAAAGAGATACTATATCTTTCCGGTCACTTTTCTTTTTTCTGTATATCTTACGTAAAAAAACTTTGAACGTAAAACTCTTTGGTTTAGTTATCTGTTAAATTAAAAACTCTTTTTAATATATCTATTTAAGTTACCAAATTAATAAAAACTCTTTTTATTAATTTATCAGTAACTTTTGAATTTAAACTTTTTAAATTCAATTTTATTTTATCTTATTTAATAAATGAGATAATCCTATTATCTCTTTATTCAAAATAAAAAATAAAATAAACTATTATCAGACTTTTGAATTTAAACTTTTTAAATTCAAATTTATTTTTTTTTATTTAATAAATGAGATAATCATATTATCTCTATATTTAAAAAATAAAAATAAACTATTATCAGACTTTTGAATTTAAACTTTTTAAATTCAAATTTATTTTATTTTATTTAATAAATGAGATAATCCTATTATCTCACTATTCAAAATAAAATATCAACTATCACCCTGCTCTTATGACTAATTACATAATTAAATAATCTTATTATTTAATTGTTATAATTGACATTATTTAATTAATTGAATAATCACATCACTAAATTAACTCCTAACACGTGTCACTTTCGCAACACTATTAACTGGACTATCCAATTAATTATACGTGACCCTTGTTACCTAAATGGATCGGGCTAGCAAGGGGACCTAATGGACCCACAGTATTTTAAGCTCCGATAATCCTCAGAATCATTAATTGAACTCTTTAATTAATATTCCTTGATTATCAACTCCGGTATTATTCCACTAAAAATCCGAAACTGCATTCTCTCAACTGCGGACACTTTTACACAGACCGATATTACTCGGTGTCCATCGATATAGCTATTACATATGGTGTGACCCTCCACAGTAGTTCATAATTAGAGCTAGGTCATAATGTCCGTTATACCCCTCTAATTATATATATCCTTTAAGCACCGTTGATTCTCTAATGAACAATAAATCCTATTTCCTCACGGAATTAGGAGAGCGCTCATATTGTTCAAGCCCCGAATCAACTCTTAAGGGAACTACTCTCTACTTCTCACAAGAAGGAGTGGATTCCACTATTGTGTGCAAACCTTCCCAGCCACAAGGCAAATCGCAATCCCAACATACGGAGAATATTGATCGGGAATAATCATTCGACCTCACCCATGGTATATCAAAGATCACGATCTGACCTGAAGGAGTCAATAAGACACTCAGGATTGAGATCACCCACATATAGCCATCATAAGTTGATGTATATGAATCTCATTGGTAAACGGATCTTAGTGAGAGATTCATATAGATCATGGTCCAGTCCTATATGATCATATCATACAAGGTGCCTCCATTCCCATATCTCCATATGAATGATTCAGGATAAAATCATCGTACAATACAGAATGGACCGCAGCTATAGATTAACTACAAATAAAGTATCCAGATTTATTTGCTATCTATGGACTCTTTAGATTGCACATCTCTTACTGTATCCATCTGTATATGACAATCATATACACAGTACGAGATTACATCCGGCAATCTAGGATGTTATAATGTGCAAGTTTATATAATATAAATGACACAATAAAAATGAATTGAACTATTCTTTTATTTATTTATAAATACATTTACAAAATTACATCTTTAGGGCAAAAACCCCAACAATCTCTCACTTGCACTAAAACATGTGATGCATAAGACGTAACCCTAGACCTTCTAGGTGACCCATGAATACATTAGCCGGTAAGGTCTTCGTAAATGGATTAGCATGATTGTCTTGCGAGGCTATCTTGGTGACAATCACATCTCCTCTCTGCATTATCTCTCTAATTAGATGATACTTCCTTTCTATATGCTTCCCTCTTTTATAGCTTCTTGGTTCTTTGGAATTAGCCACAACACCACTGTTATCACAATAAAGTGTGATGGACCTATCCATATCTGGAATAACTTCCAGATCACTCAAGAACTTGCGGAGCCAAACAGCCTCTTTAGCAGCTTTACAAACGGCTACATATTCGCCTTCCATAGTTGAGTCAGCAATGCAAGATTACTTAATACTTCTCCACACAATGGCTCTACCACCCAGGGTGACAACGGATCCAGACGTGGATTTCCTAGAATCCATGTCTAACTGAAAATCAAAATCCATGTATCCTAACGGGATCAAATCCTGTCCGGAATACACGAGCATATAGTTTCTCGTTCTCCGACGATACTTGAGAATGGTCTTGACTGCAACCCAATGATCTAATCCCGGGTTGGACTGGTATCTGCTGACTACTCTCACTGCATAGCAAATGTCCGGTCTCGTGCATAACATAGCATACATGAGACTTCCTACTGCAGATGCATAGGGCACACGTCTCATATCCTCAATGTCTTGAGGTGTCTTAGGACATTGTTCCTTAGACAAGTGAACTTCATGCCTAAAAGGTAAATTACCTTTCTTGGAGTTCTGCATCGAAAATTGAACAAGAACTTATCGATATATGATGCTTGAGACAGTGTTATGAGTTTGTTCTTACGATCCCTTATAAGTTGGATCCCTAGAACATAACTCGCCTCTCCCAAATCTTTCAATTGGAATTGGCTAGCCAGCCAGCCCTTGACATTAGACAACACTCCAACATCATTCCTAATAAGTAGGATGTCATCTATGTATAGGACTAAGAAAACTATCTTTTTGTCAATGATGCACTTGTATACACAAGGCTCATCAACGTTTTGCTCGAAGCCATAGGTTTTGATCACATCATCAAATCTTATGTTCCAAGATCTAGATGCTTGCTTAAGTCCATAAATTGACCTTTGCAGCTTGCAAACTTTTTGCTCTTGATCTGGGGACACGAATCCCTCTGGTTGCATCATATAGATGTTTTCGTCAAGATTGCCATTTAAAAATGCAATCTTGATGTCCATTTGCCAAATTTCATAATTGAAATAGGCTGCAATGGATAAAAGAATCCGAATAGACTTAAACATGGCAATTGGCGAGAAGGTCTCTTCATAATCGACCCCCTCTTTTTGAGTATAACCCTTAGCCACTAGCCTTGCCTTGAAGGTCTCTACCTTCCCATATATTCCTTTCTTTCTCTTGTAGATCCACTTACACCTAATGGGTTTTACCCCATCCGGTAAGTCTATAAGATCCCAGACTGAGTTGGAGTACATAAACTCCATCTCGAGATTCATGGCTTTGAGCCATTCCTCTTTATCAGGATCTTCCATTGCATTTTTAAATGACAATGGGTCATCCACACTATCAGTAGAGACAACATCTTGTCCCTCACCTATACCTAAATAGCGTTCAGGTTGTATCACAACCCTCCTACTACGTCTAGGTGGTAATGTATCCCGATTAGGAATCATCTGACTCTCAGATGTTTGTGGATTAACAACTCTTGTTAATGGAGTGCTGGTCTCACCAGGCTCCAGCTCATTTAACACAATCTTGGATCGAGGCTTATGGTCACTAATATAGTTGTCCTCAAGAAACGTTGCATTTGTCGATACAAACACTTTGTTATCTTCAGGACTATAGAAGTATCCGCCTCTGGTCTCTTTGGAGTATCCTACAAACAGGCATACTGCAGATTTGGAGTCTAGCTTTCCACTTTTGTTCTTCAGCACGTGTGTTGGACACCCTCATATGCGGAAATGTCGCAAACTAACTTTACGACCATTCTACAATTCTAGGGGAGTCTTAGGAACAGATTTGGATGGCACTACATTCAAAATGTATGCCGCTATTTGTAACGCATATCCCCAGAAGGAATTTGGTAATGACGAGAAACTAATCATAGATCTCACCATTTCCATTAGGGTTCTATTTCTCCTCTCCGCTACACCATTTTGCTGAGGTGTACCCAGAGCTGTGAGTTAGGATACTATCCCATGCTTGACCATAAAGTCTTTAAACTCTTGGTCAAGGTACTCACCCCCACGATCCGATCGTAGAGACTTTATAGTCTTACCTAACTGATTCTCAACTTCAGCTCGGAATTCTTTGAACTTTTCAAAAGTTTCTGACTTACGTTGCATCAGGTAGACATATCCGTATCTAGGGTAGTCATCTATAAAGGTGACATAATACTCATAACCACCCCTGGCTTTAATATTCATCGGTCCGCAGACATCAGTATGTATAAGCTCCAGTGGCTCTTTAGCTCTAAGGCCTTTTCCAGTAAAAGGTCTCTTAGTCATCTTACCTTCTAAACAGGATTCACAGACAGGTAAGGTGCCAACCTTTAACTCGCTTAAAGGTTCGCTTTTTACTAGTCTGTCTCTCCGGTCAAGGTTAATATGACCAAGCCTTAGATGCCAGAGATACGTGTCATCATCTAGAGAAATCTTATGTCGTTTGGTTTTAGGTTTTTCAACCTTAAACAATTCGGTGTTGAGCAGTGTTGTATGTATTAACGGTCTTAACACATACAAATTGTTTTCATTAATTTCTGAACAAATATTCAGACCATTCTTTGAAATAATAACATATTTATTATTAAAAGAAACAGAATATAATTGTTCTAACAATTTAGAAACGGAAATTAAATTCCGTGTAAATCCAGGAATATAATAAACATTGTTCAAAAGTAAAAATCTAGTATTATTACAAAAATTCAATTTTATTGAACCCACTGCTCGAGCAGACACGACATCCCCCAACCCCACACGCATCGAGAAGGCTCCCTCCTCTAGCTGTGTCCAAGAATCAGTCCACTGCGAAGAAGAACAAACATGGTTAGTGGCCCCTGAATCAACTATCCAGGGTAAAGAATCATCTTCCACTAAACAAGATTCAAGAACTAGTAAATCATATTTACCTTTCTGCTTTTTCTTCTTGGCTACCTCCTCTAGGTACTGAGGACAGTTCCTCTTCCAGTGCCCAACCTTGTTACAATGAAAATATTTTCCCTTGTCTTTGTCGGTGGAGGTGCCCTTCTTTTTGCTTTGGGCTTTCTTGGGCTTGGGTTTACCTTTAGCCTTCCCAGCAGACCTCTTCCTCTTCTTATTTCTAGAGGAGGAAGATGGTTCGACAACATTTGCCTCACCGGTCTTCACCTTATTGTCTTTTGTCAAGGCCTCGAAGGTGGCGAGCTCATTGAGCAACTGAGTGAGACTGAACTGCAACTTGTTCATCCCGTAGTTGCTTTTAAACTGATTGAAACTCTTCGGAAGAGTTGTCAGTATGATGCTCACTTGGCTAGGTTCATCAATGGCTCCGCCATTAATTTTTGCCATGTTGAAGTAGGACATCATGGTAAGGACATGTTCCCGAACAGATGTACCTTCCTTCATGCGAACGAGCATAGCGGCACGAACAGCTTCATGGTGCTTTTGCTCAGAGGGTTACCCGAACATAGCCATGATTTCGAACGCTGTAGTCATTGCTTCGTGCTTTGTGACAAGCACTTCTGTCATAGAAGCTAACAGATATGTATGGGCTTTCTCATCATATGAGACCCATCGCTGGTATGCCTCACAAACTCTTTGTGGGGCATTGGCAGCAGGCTGTGGAGGACATTCCTCCGTAAGCACAAACTTAAGGTCTTTGGTGACCAAAATTGCATTTATGTTAAGTTTCCACTTTGTATAGTTATCACCAGTTAGTTTGTCGTATGTAAGTATTTGTAATAACGCAGAAGACATTATTGCTGAAAATTAAATAAACATCCATTCAGTCATTTATTAAAAACAAGTGCTAATGTTTTGGCATAAATTTAAACATGATGCATGTACATGTTTAACGAACTAGAACTACCCCAATAAAAACAGTTACTACGCCACGATAATCCAACATACTTGCCGCCTTAGGGTCGGGCAAGTCCTTGCATGTTGGACCGAGACATTCTCAATCAAATAATATTCTAGAATAACTCTTATTCCATATTATTTAACCATCGTTTATTTAGTCAGGTTTTCGATTAACCACATTTAATCTAAACCTTGTGAATGTAACCCATCATTTCAGATCTCATGGGCTTAACTCGAGAGTGCCGCCTTAGAGTCGGTCAAACCCAAAATACCCCCAGAAATCCTATCCGTTAGGAAGTCAACCTTGGTATTGATCTTCGTGGAAACCCTCCTTAGGGAGGACGAAAGCAAAGTCGTCACGAGGCCCCACTCGGATCTCACGGTGTTGAATTAATAATGGAGACTGCGGGATTTATATGTCATATATCCCCCTCCCACTCACTATTTTAAAACTTAGGGTTTTCTTTTCGTTAATGCACCTAGACTCTACGGGATCAAACAGCTAATTTTAATCAAGTTATCTAGGGCATTAACTAATTTATTATTAAAATCATATTCTAAATAATTATGATTTTTAACACTTAAAAATCTATAAGTGAATAATCTAAACTTAGGTAAACGTTTTACTAAAGTTAGATTATTAATTTGGTGTTTACCAAGTTTTAACTATTTAAAACTCTAACATTTTATTTGGTTCATTTATTTATAAGGTGATTAATCATATTAAACCTAATTTAATAAATGAACATATTAATCTAAATTTATTAAACACTTTAATAACAATATTAATATTAAAATAATTATTCAGTTTTTAACTGTTAAAAACTAATTATTTTTCATAGTAAATTATAAATATATTATTTACTATTTTAATCACATTAAAACAAATAATATATAAATACTATGATGTATGTATGACAATATCAATATATATTTGTGTAGGCACACTTAAATCTAAATGACATGTATATGCACGATAATGCTAAATTATCACATAATAAAATATATATGAGTTGACCGAGTATTGTGGATTATTTAACCTAAAAAACAAAATTAAAAAACTAAATTATAAAAATAACCCTGAGACATTCCTTGGTCTTCTTGTAACTTCATAATATTCCAGTCTCTTCAAGAATCTCCGATTCATCTCATGAATTTAGAACATTAGCTGATTTGCGCACTAAATACTAGGATTTGTGCACATGACGTCACGTACTGTGCAATAGCTGATTTCTTTGTTTTTTTCTTTTATGACAACACATACTGTGCAATAAAAAATATTTTCAGCTCACCAAACTCTTTGGCTTTTTGCACATGACATCAGCACCAAACTTTTTTTTGGCTTTTTGCACATGAATCAGTGCACATATACACAGTGGCTGATTTTTGCACATGACCAGCGCACCATACTTTTGCACACACTTGTGCGCTTGACGGTAGACACTGGCGCAAAAAATGCGTCTTGTGTTCGCAGCCAGCTTATTCAGTTTCGGATCATAACTTGTTCTTCAATTTTCAGCATTTTTATTTTCGATTATATTTTATAAAAAAAATAATACAAAAAAAAAAGAAAACTAGAAAAATAAAATTAATTAATTTACAACACAATAACATCTAAATCCATAACACCATAAAAAATTACGACCAACCATGTTTAAAATTAAACTATTTAATTTAAACAATTATACACTCAAATAAAAAAATATTGTGCCTACACAATCATACATTAGAAGCATCGAAAATAATTTTCCGTTCCGAAAATAAACCTAGCTTTAATACCAATTGTAGGAACCGTTTTTCCGTTCTACTGGTCACGCAGCAGAATTGGGGTTTAAAAATTTTTTTATACAGATCGCAAAAGCGATCTGTGACCAGTAAAACTTTAGCACTATATTTTCGGAACAATAAAAAATATATATATCAAATATTTTTATTTTTTTACATACAGAAAATTGTAATCAATTAAAAAAAAAATTTGGAACATACCAACGTTAGAAGCTCCTTCGTATTTTTTTTTTTTTCTGCAGCTCCTTGTCTGTACCACTACGTCTTCCTTGCTATGTCCCGGTGATCGGTCATTAATTGTTATATATTTAAGACCCTTGGATCGTTTCTTTTGATTGTATTTTTGAGTATTTTTGGTACGTTTGATATATTTTGTGAGTATGTGCAGATATTAGGTGAGCCCCGTGAATTAATACGAATACACGATAAGTCGAGGCAAAAACTGGGCAATTCGGGACATGTATTCTTGGTATGAGGCATAGGAGCTTATCAAGGAAGCTTTAGTGGATTAAATTGCAGATGTACCATACACATGAACAGTACCGTACACGTGAACAGTATCGTACACGTGAATAGTGTATTGTGAATAGTAATGCCGCCTTGAACAGTCAAAGGGCGCCGCAGTCAACAGTCAATGAATAGTAGCGTATACGCATGAACAGTCAATGAATAGTAGCGTATACTTAATTAACCTAGGCATTAGATTAACTATGGTTTTCGATTAATTGCACTCTAGGACCAATAGGTGTGGTTGACCGAATTCACATACCATACCATTGCGGGAGCAATATAATGTGGTGTGGCCTTAGTTGAATTATTCTTATCATGTTAATAACGTGTTTCATAATAGTCAATATATTTCCTTATTCGGAATTGGAACCGTGAGACTACCTAGCATCATCTTCCATTTAATCCGTCCCGCTTTATTTTATTGCATTATAATTAATTATATTTTAATTAAAAAAACCCAAAAACCAACAACTTGATTTATTTTACCGCTGTAGTATAATCTTTAATTTATAGAATTAGTTCCACCACTTCCTTGTGGATTCGACTCCGTACTCACGGAAATTTATTACTTCGACACATCCTGCACTTGGGATTTATTCCCACGCGTTTGAGCGTGTCAAATTTTTGGCGCCGTTGCTGGGGAAGTGTTTCGGTAGCTTATTCTTTAAATTAGAGATTTTTTAGGTTTTATTTTCTTTTTTAGGTTTTTATTTATTTATTTATTTATTTATTAGTTATCATTTTATTTCTATTTTCGTGGTTGTATTTTTTTTAGTTTTTCTTGTTTTTATTTTTCTTTTGATTTATTTTTATTTGTCAGGTGCTCGAGCCATTAGCCATGCAATCTAGACAGTGGCAGATGTTGGCCGCTAAGACTAGGCAAAACCGCACAGGGCTTGCTTGCTATATATGTGGAGTTGGTGGACACGGTTCTTCTGTGTGTCCATCCAGGGAGACCTTCCCGGAGTATGAGTATGAACAAGCACAGGCGCTTAATTATTATCCTCCGTGGTCAGGGAATGATCCATACTCCAACAGCTATAATCCAGGATGGAGTAATTATCCAGACTCCTCCTGGAGAGATAGTCAGCAGCAGCCATGGCAGTATCAGGAGTGCCAACAACAGAGTTGGTTTGAGCCACTGCATCAGTACCAGTACCAGCCCAATGCACAAAGTTATTTTGATCAACCGGCTGATCAATCATTTCAGCAGGTTCAAACATCACAAGATGACATGCTTGAGAAACTCATACAAAAGATGCAGCAAAACAATCAGATAACTGACAGGATACAGGCACAACTCGGCCAACTGATCGAGGCATTGCAAAATAAAGTGCCAGAAGAGTTCCCCAACCAGCTAGAGCAAACAAAGGAGATTACCATTCCTCTGAATGATATGACAGTTACTGATAGGGTTGAGGATGAACTTTCTGATTCTGTTAATGTTGCTGCAGGTACAGGTACTCAGCAGGTGAGAGTAGAGGTGAAAACAGGTTTGGGGGTTAAAACGGAAGTCAAACCTAAAGAGGAGCCCAAACCCGTTTCAACTAAGCCACCTGATGAAGGGACTAAATATGGAGATGATAGAAACTGCTTTAAGTTGAAAAATCTATTCTCCTTATTATTTCAGGTCCATAGAGAGCATGTACAATCATGCAGGCATGAGCTGATTGCAGGTTATGCAGAAAGCAAAGTCTGGGATGTATTTTGAGAGATAGCTCGAGTACGACGTCTTGCCTAGACGTTAAATTAAGCACTAGGAGGGAGGTAACCCTTTATTTTCATTTCTCTTTGTTTTCATTGTGTTTTTATCATTTTCATTCAATTTTGCTTTTCCAATTGAAGTGCTATGCCTTGTGTTGAGAAAACGAAGTACGGGGAGTGAGGTTGGATGAAGTGATAGTTATGGATATTTAGGATTGTTAGTCGTGGATACTAGGACTGTTGTTCTGTGTTCATATTTTGTGAGTTTTTGTTGTTTCCTTTGAATCCATGATTTTAAACATTGAGGACAATGTTTATCTTAGGTTTGGGGGTATTTTATATTTTTGTCTTTTGTGTGTTTTTGAGTCTTGTTGGTGTATATAGGCTGGAAACCTAGACTTTCCTCATACGCACTGCGTTTGGAAGACTTAGGTATAACAATGCCACGTACACCAGTTTTGAGTCTTTTATTGTATCTTTCGTGTTTTGTTTTATTTGTTTTAGGATAGCAAATCATATGCATGCTTTATAGATAATTGGGTAATAATATGTAAATGCTTAGGTCATTTGAGTGTACAAAGTTGTTAACTAAAATAATGTCGGTAGTGTCTTTGCATCTAAACATATATGTCTGACATATTTGCATTGTAATATGTGAAAACTTCCAATTAGTAGTCCTGATTAATAGTGGAGACTACCCTTAGTGAGTTTTGAGCTTATTGTATATTCATTCTGAGAGAATTTTTGTTTCTACTCTTAAAACACTTTCTTGAGCTTTATTGTCACTAGATTGATCTCTATAGGTTTGCATTGGATGTTAATGAACTGCATTATAAAAATCTTGTATGTATGTTTTGAATGTTCAGTTTAGTAGATTTTGGAGATATGATCCAGGCATTGTGTGTGAACTCCTGAATAGCTTGATTTCCTGTCCTTAAATTGTGTGCTCCCTATCCCATTTATGGCCAAACACTCACATATTAGCCTTTTATTGTATGACCTACATGTTCAAAACAATCCTAGCCAAAATTGTAAAATGTTACCTTTGATGCTTGGAAACTAGAGACAATTAAAGAGGGAATGTGTAAGTGTTGAGTGAGAAAAAGGAGTGGAGTAGAAAAGATGAAATGGATGTGGAAATGTGCAGAAAAATAAAATAGCCAACAGAAAATATAAAAATACATATATGAAAAGAGTTGGCTAAATGAGAAAAGAAGTATGATGCACAAAGTAAAAATTGAAAAAGAGTTTGAAAAGAGGTTGAAGGAGAAAGGCGAGAAAAAGATTTGGAAGAAAAGTTGAATGAATTTGGTAGTCGTGAGAGAAATTGCACGAATTGAATGTTCAGTTTAGTAGATTTTGGAGATATGATCCAAGCATTGTGTGTGAACTCCTGAATAGCTTGATTTCCTGTCCTTAAATTATGTGCTCCCTATCCCATTTATGGCCAAACACTCACATATTAGCCTTTTATTGTATGACCTACATGTTCAAAACAATCCTAGCCAAAATTGTAAAATGTTACCTTTGATGCTTGGAAACTAGAGACAATTAAAGAGGGAATGTGTAAGTGTTGAGTGAGAAAAAGGAGTGGAGTAGAAAAGATGAAATGGATGTGGAAATGTGCAGAAAAATAAAATAGCCAACAGAAAATATAAAAATACATATATGAAAAGAGTTGGCTAAATGAGAAAAGAAGTATGATGCACAAAGTAAAAATTGAAAAAGAGTTTGAAAAGAGGTTGAAGGAGAAAGGCGAGAAAAAGATTTGGAAGAAAAGTTGAATGAATTTGGTAGTCGTGAGAGAAATTGCACGAATTGAATGTTCAGTTTAGTAGATTTTGGAGATATGATCCAGGCATTGTGTGTGAACTCCTGAATAGCTTGATTTCCTGTCCTTAAATTGTGTGCTCCCTATCCCATTTATGGCCAAACACTCACATATTAGCCTTTTATTGTATGACCTACATGTTCAAAACAATCCTAGCCAAAATTGTAAAATGTTACCTTTGATGCTTGGAAACTAGAGACAATTAAAGAGGGAATGTGTAAGTGTTGAGTGAGAAAAAGGAGTGGAATAGAAAAGATGAAATGGATGTGGAAATGCGCAGAAAAATAAAATAGCCAACAGAAAATATAAAAATACATATATGAAAAGAGTTGGCTAAATGAGAAAAGAAGTATGATGCACAAAGTAAAAATTGAAAAAGAGTTTGAAAAGAGGTTGAAGGAGAAAGGCGAGAAAAAGATTTGGAAGAAAAGTTGAATGAATTTGGTAGTCGTAAGAGAAATTGCACGAATTGAAAATTTTATGAAGTCTCTCAATAGGTTTCCAAGTAAGTTGAACCCGATTTCCATTCTTTTTTAGCCAATCACCCCAAAGCCCCATTACAACCTGAAAAAGACCTGTTGATCTCCTTAGGAAACTTAATTGTAATATTTGACATGTATGTATACTGATTTTTCTGTTCTTAGCATTTGATATCTTTCATGAGGTCCTTTGCTTAATAGGTGCGTTCTTTCTAATTATTGATGCATACGACAAACTTTGAAATTCTTTGCTCATAAATTCCAGTCGTATGCAGTTGAAAGTGTGATTGCCTAGGTTCTGAGTGTCATTGAGTGAAAACTGGTGAGACTAGAGTCGAGGCGAATTACATCAGTGGTTTATTGGTATGGAAGGATTCACTATTATAAATGCGTTGCATGTCAGTGTCCTGTATGATATAGGGTGTATTAGACTAATTGACAGCATTTTGGATTTCTGATTTTGTGCTGTTCTTATGCCTTTGTATTTGTGTATATACTTGATTTGATGTGTAGCTATGTATGTGATTAGCTTATGACGTTTGTGGGTATCGTAGCTGGTAAACCCTCACGAGACTATAACTCATCCACTAGGGCCACCTAGGGGTTTAAAGGCTTGTGGCACGTGTTAAGTGCCATCGTTTCATCCTACGAAAATGGATATAGCTTAGTTTATTTATTTATGTTTCTATTATTGTTAATTTTAGTTGCTTTTATTTTTGTTTTTGTTGTGGTGTGTGCCAATTTGCTTGAGGACAAGCAAAAGATAGGTTTTGGGGTATTTGATCGGTCATTAATTGTTATATATTTAAGACCCTTGGATCGTTTCTTTTTATTGTATTTTTGAGTATTTTTGGTACGTTTGATGTATTTTGTGAGTATGTGCAGATATTAGGTGAGCCCCGTGAATTAATACGAATACACGATAAGTCGAGGCAAAAACTGGGCAATTCGGGACATGTATTCTTGGTATGAGGCATAGGAGCTTATCAAGGAAGCTTTAGTGGATTAAATTGCAGATGTACCATACACATGAACAGTACCGTACACGTGAACAGTGTATTGTGAATAGTAATGCCGCCTTGAACAGTCAAAGGGCGCCGCAGTCAACAGTCAATGAATAGTAGCGTATACGCGTGAACAGTACTCATAAACAGTACGTATACGCGTGAACAGTAACCTGACATCTCTTATAAATAGCCCCCATTTGTGAATCAAAAGGGATATCAAAAAAAGAAAGGGAGAAGAGGGGATCCAAGACAGAGAGTTCAGCTGGGTTCGTTCCAGCAGCTCTTAGCTGCGGCCTAGGGCCAATTTTCACCATTCTTCACTCTCCAAAACACCAACCATCATCATCAAACACCAACACAAGATTAGTTTTACGAATTACATCGATTGTTCATCAAGAGAAGACGAAGATTTGCGGAAGAGAAGTCTCAGCCGGACCAAAGCCGATTTCGACTCCACACGTCTCCAAATGGGTTGTATCACATCCCTTTTCCTATCTTCTTGTTATTTCGATTATATGAGTTGCTAATTTTTTTGTTAGGTGGTTTTCGGAACCATGACCGAATTTGGATTTTATTGATTATGAATATATTTTGTATATTATTTCATGATATTGTCCTTGAGCTTATTTGAACATTATCTTATTGCGTTTGATTTATGGTGTTTTGCGATTGCGAGAGTAGATTGCATGCCCCGTGATGAGAACTGATTTGATATTTACTGTAAGAGATTATATTGATTTTGAGTGTATTATATTATTACTTTGTGTTCGATTATGGTATTTTGCGATTGCGCAAGTATATTGCATGCCCTGTGATTAAAACCGATTTAATATTTATTGTAATATTATATGAGAAATCATTGAAATTGCAATCGAGCTTAATTGACTCTAAAATCAATACTGGGTTAGTTTCGATAAGAAATTACTTAATTAACCTAGGCATTAGATTAACTATGGTTTTCGATTAATTGCACTCTAGGACCAATAGGTGTGGTTGACCGAATTCACATACCATACCATTGCGGGAGCAATATAATGTGGTGTGGCCTTAGTTGAATTATTCTTATCATGTTAATAACGTGTTTCATAATAGTCAATATATTTCCTTATTCGGAATTGGAACCGTGAGACTACCTAGCATCATCTTCCATTTAATCCGTCTCGCTTTATTTTATTGCATTATAATTAATTATATTTTAATTAAAAAAACCCAAAAACCAACAACTTGATTTATTTTACCGCTGTAGTATAATCTTTAATTTATAGAATTAGTTCCACCACTTCCTTGTGGATTCGACTCCGTACTCACGGAAATTTATTACTTCGACACATCCTGCACTTGGGATTTATTCCCACGCATTTGAGCGTGTCACCCGGCACCGGTAACTTGCGTATGGGCGCGTCACGTTGTCATGAACAATAAAGAGGTAGAATGAAGAGGAGTTATAGATATACTGTATCTCTCCGGTCACTTTTCTTTTTTCTGTATATCTTACGTAAAAAAAACTTTGAACGTAAAACTCTTTGGTTCAGTTGTCTATTAAATTAAAAACTCTTTTTAATATATCTATTTAAGTTACCAAATTAATAAAAACTCTTTTTATTAATTTATCACTAACTTTTGAATTTAAACTTTTTAAATTCAATTTTATTTTATTTTATTTAATAAATAAGATAATCTTATTATCTCTTTATTCAAAATAAAAAATAAAATAAACTATTATCAGATTTTAAATTTAAACTTTTTAAATTCAAATTTATTTTATTTTATTTAATAAATGAGATAATCATATTATCTCTATATTCAAAAAATAAAAATAAACTATTATCAGATTTTTGAATTTAAACTTTTTAAATTCAAATTTATTTTATTTTATTTAATAAATGAGATAATCCTATTATCTCACTATTTAAAATAAAATATCAACTATTTCCCTCCTCTTATGACTAATTACATAATTAAATAATCTTATTATTTAATTGTTATAATTGCCATTATTTAATTAATTGAATAATCGCATCACTCAATTAACTCCTAACACGTGTCACTTTCTTCGATAATCCTCAGAATCATTAATTGAACTCTTTAATTAATATTCCTTGATTATCAACTCTGGTAT
The DNA here is from genome assembly GCA_003430845.1 of Xanthoceras sorbifolium. Lineage (NCBI taxonomy): Eukaryota > Viridiplantae > Streptophyta > Magnoliopsida > Sapindales > Sapindaceae > Xanthoceras > Xanthoceras sorbifolium. The sequence continues at coordinate 10,967,796 of CM010617.1, read as the reverse complement.
TATTCCACTAAAAATCCGAAAATACATTCTCTCAACTGCGGACACTTTTACACAGACCGATATTACTCGGTGTCCATCGATATAGCTATTACATATGGTGTGACCCTCCACAGTAGTTCATAATTAGAGCTGGGTCATAATGTCCGTTATACCCCTCTAATTATATATATCCTTTAAGCACCGTTGATTCTCTAATGAACAATAATCCTGTTTCCTCACGGAATCAAGAGAGCGCTCATATTGTTCAAGCCCCGAATCAACTCTTAAGGGAACTACTCTCTACTTCTCACAAGAAGGAGTGGATTCTACTATTGTGTGCAAACCTTCCCAGCCACAATGTAACATCCCGGATTTTGGATAATTAATTTTATATATGTGAAAATAAATTTTGTGATTGGAAGGGGTGTAAATGTAATTAAAAGTATGTTTATTTTTATGATTTCCAGGTGGACCAAATGGAACGGTCCAAAAATGCTGCAAGAAAAAGGAAAACTGAAGCAGAGAGCATCGCGACCTGGTCACCGCGACCACAGGTCGCGATGGCTTGCTCGCGGTGGAAAATGAGATTTTTGGCAGTGAGCATCGCGACCAGTCACCGCGACCACAGGTTGCGATGAACTGCTCGCAATGAAAATGGCAAAATCTGGCAGTGAGCAACGCGACCACCAGCGCGACCAAGGGACCGCGAGGTGTGCTCGCGATGAAGGCGGTGCAAACGCTCCAGTGAGTACCGCGACCTGGTGGCGCGACCACAGGTCGCGACGACGGTCGCGACAGCTGAAAAATATAAAACAAAAAGACATATTTTATGAGTTGTTTTCCCATTAAGAGTTATTTATGATATTTTCATATTTGAGTTTATTGTACACCTACTAAGCTATATGCTTAGCGCGTTAGTTTTGTTTCTAACGCGTAGGTACCAGGGATCCTGAAGAGGCAAAGGATTGAAGAGAAGCTTCCTACAGACAGAAGAGTAGAATCACAACTTTTGGGTAGATGTTTATGTTTAAGTGTACTATGTTTGATAGGCATGCATATACAGAGGACTTGTAAATATGTTTTGTAATATGTTTTGTAACTAATTGTTTATCGATTTCCGTTCCTCATTTTAGAATATTTGTAAATGATGACTTTTGAATTATTTTATTTTATAAACTGTTTGTGGAAGTCGCACTAAACGGCAGAGTGCGCAAGTGTTTGAAAATGAGATATTGAAGTGTTGTTGAGATTTGTTTTTGAATTGATTTGTTGAAAAACAGGTTTTGGGAAATCCGAAAAATAAACGAAACTCTGCCGAATTTTTGTAAAAAGTTTATTTAATGGGCTCACTCGAAAACGATTTTTAAAATAATAAACTCTATGGTTTCCAATGAGTCGAAAATTTGTTTTATGGGCTCACAATGATTTTGAAATGTATATGAATTTAGAAAGTATTGAAAACCGTGTAGCGCTCCCTGGGTCGGTCCGGCCGGGTCGGGTCAGGGGGTGTTACATAAAGTGGTATCAGAGCGCGGTTTAGGCGTTTCTGGACCAAAGAGTCTGTATATGCATGCATTGTATAAAGCTACCCATAAGAATGTGTGACTCTAATTTGCAGACATCTCTTATGTCTTATATAGGATAAAAGAAATGGAAGGAAGCGGTGATAGACCTGATAGTCCCGCTAGCGTGGCTGGGGGAGCATCTAGGGAGTCAGTAAGTCCGAGAGTAGCGGACCCTGTACAGCCAGCGTTTATGCAGCAGATGGCTGAGTTTTTTCAAAATGTGGCTAGAGCAGCGCCACGAAGATCAGCCATAGAGCGGCTAGCTAAAAACAGACCCACTGATTTCCATGGCAGAAAGGATGAGGATGCGTCTACTGCAGAGTACTGGTTTGAAAGGACGAACAGAATATTATAGCAGATGCACTGCACACCAGAAGAGAGACTGGAGTGTGCAATATCCTTACTGCAGGAGGATGCCTACCAGTGGTGGACCTCCATCATACAGACAGTGCGACCAGAGGATAGAACGTGGGATTTCTTTCAGAAGGAGTTCAGGAGAAAATATATTGGTCGCATCTATTTGGATAATCTGAAAAGGGAGTTTACCAACCTGAAACAAAGACAGATGACAGTGACAGAATACGAAAGAGAATTCGTCAGGTTGAGTAAATATGCAAGAGATATGGTGGCGACAGAGGCGGATAAATGTAGGAGGTTTGAAGATGGACTGAACGATTACATCCGCCTACAGGTTGTGTGAAATTCCTACTTTGTACTTAATGAATTGTGAATGACTATATATGTAAATAGAATGTGGATTAATTGAGGAAATGTTACAGGTGGCTGCCTTTGAATTCGAAGATTTTACCCGACTTGTCTCGGCAGCTCTGAATGTAGAGAGAATTAAGAAGGAAGAGCAGGCCAGAAGAGACAGGGGGCAGCAGAGAAGAGGGGCAGGGCCATCCAGCTCATATCAGCCCCAGAGTAAGAAATTGAAGGGACCGCAGCCTAGTGGTCCAGTGCAGTCACAGAGGCCTGTACCCACAGCTAGGCCTGGTCAGTCCGCGACTTCTGTAGCCAGTACCCCTAGGAGTGCAGGTAGGGGACCAGCCTCTGCATTGTGTGATCATTGTGGAAGAAGACATCCTGGGGAATGCTGGAAACTTACAGGAGCCTGCTTGCGGTGTGGATCTCATGACCATTTCCTGAGAAATTGCCCACAAATGAGATCCCAGCAGCCAGAGACAAAGATGCTCCTGACGTGATAGCTGGTATTATTTCTATTTTTGATACTACAGCTATTGCATTGATAGATCCTGGTTCCACTCATTCATATATATGTGATGCCATGCTGAAAGACCGAAACCTGGAAACTGAACCTACTGAATATGATGTGTTAGTCAGCAATCCGATAGGTCAGAGTGTAGTTGTGAATCGTGTGTACAGAAATTGTCCGATTCGGATACAGGAGTGTGAATTTCTAGGAGACTTGATGGAGTTACCATTCCATGAGTTTGATGTAATACTAGGCATGGATTGGCTAACTCGGCATAGAGTAGTGATCGACTGTGAACTGAAGCGAGTGACCCTCAGAACAGTAGATGGTGCAGAAATCACAATGGTGGGTGAACGGAGGGATTTTCTCTCCAATGTCATTTCAGCCACTGTGGCCTGTAAACTGATTAGAAAGGGATGTGAAGCATATTTGGCACAGGTGGTTGATTCCAGAAAGGTTAATACTGAAATCCAGAATATACCCACTGTGTGTGATTTTGCAGATGTGTTTCCAGAGGAGCTTTCTGGTTTGCCACCTCAGAGAGAAGTGGAGTTTGTGATTGATGTGGTACCAGGTACGTCTCCAGTATCGATAGCACCCTACAGAATGGCACCAGCAGAACTGAAAGAATTGAAGATACAGTTACAAGAATTGCTGGATAAGGGTTTCATCAGGCCCAGTGTATCCCCCTGGGGAGCTCCAGTCCTGTTTGTGAAAAAGAAGGATGGATCATTGAGACTATGCATCGATTACAGGCAGCTGAATAAACTTACTGTCAAGAACAAGTATCCGTTGCCTCGAATCGATGACTTGTTTGACCAGCTGAGAGGAGCCTGTGTCTTCTCAAAGATAGATCTGAGATCGGGGTATCACCAGTTGAGAATAAAAGATTCAGACATTCCGAAAACTGCATTTAGAACCAGGTATGGACACTATGAATTTGTAGTGATGCCATTTGGGCTGACTAATGCACCTGCAGCCTTTATGGATCTGATGAACAGAATATTCCGACCATACCTGGATCAGTTTGTGGTAGTGTTTATCGATGATATCCTGGTGTACTCACAGACGACAGAAGACCATGACAGGCACCTCAGAGTAGTACTGCAGATTCTGAGGGAGAAGCAACTGTATGGTAAACTGAGCAAGTGTGAATTCTGGTTGCCTGAGATTGCCTTTTGGGTCACATTGTATCAGCATAAGGTATTAAGGCAGATCCGAAAAAGATTGAAGCAATAGTGGAATGGAAGCCTCCCAGAAATGTTACAGAAGTCAGAAGTTTTCTAGGCTTGGCAGGTTACTATCGACGGTTTGTGAAGGGGTTTTCCTCCATAGCAAGTCCGTTGACCAAGCTACTATATAAGGATGTCAGATTTGAGTGGACTGACAGATGCCAGGCAGCTTTTGACAGATTGAAGGCAATGCTTGTTGAGGCTCCAGTTCTGATTCAGCCTGTTTTAGGTAAAGATTTTGTGATCTATAGTGATGCCTCACACCATGGTTTGGGATGTGTATTGATGCAGGAAGGCAAGGTGGTTGCATATGCATCCAGACAATTGAAAAGTCATGAGTTGAACTATCCGATTCATGATCTGGAGCTTGCATCCATAGTCTTCGCTTTGAAAATCTGGAGGCATTACTTATATGGTGAGAAGTGCTACATATACATGGATCACAAGAGTCTGAAATATCTGCCTACCCAGAGAGAGCTAAATCTGAGACAAAGACGATGGATGGAGTTAATTAAAGATTATGACTGCATAATTGATTACCATCCAGGAAAGGCGAATGTAGTCGCAGATGCTCTGAGCAGAAAAGCATTGTTTGCTCTGAAGGCTATGAATGTGCAGTTACAGCTGAATCCAGATAATACATTGGTAGCTGAGTTGATATGCAGACCCAGTCTGATTCAGCAGATTGCAGACAAACAAAAACAGGATGCTAGAATCCAACTGATATGTGGACAGATCCCAGAGGGGAAGCATCCAGACTTCTCAATCAGAGCTGATGGTATTGTGTGTTTCAGAGACAGGATTTGCATTCTAGAAGATGAAGAATTGAGAAAGATAATCCTGACAGAGGCACACAGTAGTTCGTATGCAATGCACCCAGGTAGCACAAAGATGTACAGAGACTTGAAAATTCAGTACTGGTGGTCTGGTATGAAAAGAGATGTGGTGGACTTTGTAAATAGATGCATGACTTGTCAGCAGGTGAAAGCTGAACACCAGGTTCCATCAGGATTGTTACAGCCAATAGCAATACCTGAATGGAAATGGGATCGAATCACAATGGACTTTGTCACTGGATTGCCACTCACCCGGAGTAAACACGATGCAGTATGGGTTATAGTGGACCGATTGATGAAGTCAGCACATTTTCTACCTGTCAGAACTGACTATTCCCTGGATCGACTAGCAGAATTGTATATCAGAGATATAGTCAGACTGCATGGAGTGCCTGTATCCATCATATCAGATAGAGATCCGAGGTTTACATCCAGATTCTGGAAGAAATTTCAAGAAGCCTTGGGTACTCGACTGAGTTTCAGTACAGCCTTCCATCCGCAGACAGACGGACAATCAGAAAGGGTAATACAGGTGCTTGAATATATGCTTAGGAGTTGTGTAATTGACTTTGAAGGAAGTTGGGCGGATCATCTCCCATTAATTGAATTCGCCTACAACAACAGTTATCAGTCGAGCATAGCTATGGCACCGTATGAGGCACTGTATGGAAGGAAATGCAGGACTCCAGTATGCTGGACAGAGTTAAGAGAGGACAGGTTAGTAGGCCCAGACTTGATCAGACAAACTGAGGAGAAGGTGAAGATTATCAAGGACAAATTGAAAGTTGCTTCTGACCGACAGAAATCCTATGCAGATTTGAAAAGAAAAGAGATAGAATATGAAGTTGGTGAGAAAGTGTTTCTGAAAGTATCTCCGTGGAAGAAAGTGCTTCGATTTGGCAGAAAGGGTAAGTTGAGTCCTAGGTTTATTGGGCCATACGAAATCATGGAACGTGTGGGACCAGTAGCCTACAAACTTGCTTTACCTCCAGAATTAGAAAAGATACATAATGTGTTCCACGTGTCTATGTTGAGGAGATACAGATCTGATCCTTCCCACAGAGTTCAAGCCGAGAGTATAGAAATCCGACCAGACCTGACATATGAGGAGGAACCAGTGCAGATTCTTGATTGGGAGATCAAAGAGTTAAGAAATAAAAGAGTGCCACTAGTGAAAGTCCTCTGGAGGAATCACAAAGTCGAAGAGGCTACCTGGGAGAGTGAAGAAACAATGCGACAACAGTATCCGCAACTGTTTCATTGAGGTAAATTTCGAGGATGAAATTTCTTAAGAGGGGAAGAATTGTAACATCCCGGATTTCGGATAATTAATTTTATATATGTGAAAATAAATTTTTATGATTTTCAGGTGGACCAGATGGAACGGTTCAAAAATGCTGCAAGAAAAAGGAAAACTGAAGCAGAGAGCATCGCGACCTGGTCACCGCAACCACAGGTCGCGATGGCTTGCTCGCGGTGGAAAATGAGATTTTTGGCAGTGAGCATCGCGACCAGTCACCGCGACCACAGGTCGCGATGAACTGCTCGCGATGAAAATGGCAAAATCTGGCAGTGAGCAACGCAACCACCAGCGCGACCAAGGGACCGCGAGGTGTGCTCACGATGAAGGCGGTGCAAACGCTCCAATGAGTACCGCGACCAGGTGGCGCGACCACAGGTCGCGACGACGGTCGCGACAGCTGAAAAATATAAAACAAAAAGTAGCTTCTCGCAGAAGCCAGAAAACAGAACAGCAAGAAGAGAGAGGAGAGACCGAGGAAAGAAAGAAAGAAAAAAAAAAGAGAAAGAAGAAAAAGAAGAAAGAAAGAAGAAGAAAGAGAAGGAAGAAGAAGAGGAAGAAGAAGAGGAAGGAAAGAGAGAAAAAGGAAAGTGTAGGTGAAAGAGAAAGGAAAAAAGGAAAGGAAAAAGAAAGCGTAGAATCGCGATTTCTCGAACGAAAAATGGATTCCAGGTAGGTGTACTTTCGTTTTTCGGAATCGTTACGAAAAGTATTAAGTATTTCGTTTTCGTTTTCGCTTTCGTTTTCGTTCGTTTTCAATTTCGTTGAACGTTTTCGTTTTCGATTTTTATATGAAAGGTGTTTACTTTATATGTAAAATCGATGAATGATACACTTATTGTTGATTTTGAAAAGATTTTATGATAGATTACATGTTGATTGTATTTCGAATATTTCGATTTCGTTTTAAATAGTTGATTTAGATATTTATATGATTATTGTTGATGCTTTTGAAGAATATCGTGTAAAATTGTAAATTTACTGAGTAAATATTGATTTGTAACTGATTGTGAACCTAGTTTATCGGAAACGGTCCTAGGATACTTAGACATAGACATGGATATAGGAGGTTGGTATACCAGCTGGGTTTTACTGAGCAGTACTGCGCCGTTATTGATTGCTATTGATGATTATTATGTACCTCCTCATGGATTCGTCCAGAGGCAGGGAGACACGTACCTCCTCAGGATTCGTCCTGGGGGTTGGGAGCCACGTACCTTCCTAAGGATTCGTTCCTAGGATAGGGAGTTATGTACCTCTCTAGGTTCCGTACCCACGGTCCTAGAGTAGGGAGATACGTACCACTCTTAGGATTCGTCCTAGGGTGGGAGTTTGACCCATATTCCAGTCCTAGTATGTTGGGTATTCTAGCGGGCCAGATTTGAAGTGGACTGAAAAGTGAATTGAATGATTTTATTGATCGAATTTATATATTGACCTCATTATTGAAATTAAAGTGATTAAAATTGTTTTATGCTTTGATTCTGAAATTTAATCGTTTTGAAAATGATTAGAAGTGAAAAAGACATATATTTTGTGAGTTGTTTTCCCATTAAGAGTTATTTATGATATTTTCATATTTGAGTTTATTGTACACCCACTAAGCTATATGCTTAGCACGTTAATTTTGTTTCTAACGCGTAGGTACCAGGGATCCTGAAGAGGCAAAGGATTGAAGAGAAGCTTCCTGCAGACAGAAGAGTAGAATCACAACTTTTGGGTAGATGTTTATGTTTAAGTGTACTATGTTTGATAGGCATGCATATACAGAGGACTTGTAAATATGTTTTGTAATATGTTTTGTAACTAATTGTTTATCGATTTCCGTTCCTCATTTTAGAATATTTGTAAATGATGACTTTTGAATTATTTTATTTTATAAACTGTTTGTGGAAGTCGCACTAAACGGCAGAGTGCGCAAGTGTTTGAAAATGAGATATTGAAGTGTTGTTGAGATTTGTTTTTGAATTGATTTGTTGAAAAACAGGTTTTGGGAAATCCGAAAAACAAACGAAACTCTGCCGAATTTTTGTAAAAAGTTTATTTAATGGGCTCACTCGAAAACGATTTTTAAAATAATAAACTCTATGGTTTCCAATGAGTCGAAAATTTGTTTTATGGGCTCACAATGATTTTGAAATGTATATGAATTTAGAAAGTATTGAAAACCATGTAGCGCTCCCTGGGTCGGTCCGGCCGGGTCGGGTCAGGGGGTGTTACACACAAGCTAAATCGCAATCCCAACATACGGAGAATATTGATCGGGAATAATCATCCGACCTCACCCATGGTATATCAAAGATCACGATCTGACCTAAAGGAGTCGATAAGACACTCGGGATTAAGATCACCCACATATAGCCATCATAAGTTGATGTATATGAATCTCATCGGTAAACAGATCTTGGTGAGAGATTCATATAGATCATGGTCCAGTCCTATATGATCACATCATACAAGGTGCGTCCATTCCCATATCTTCATATGAATGATTCAGGATAAAATCATCGTACAATACAGAATGGACCGCAGCTATAGATTAACTACAAATAAAGTACCCAGATTTATTTGCTATCTATGGACTCTATAGATTGCACATCTCTTACTGTATCCATCTGTATATGGCAATCATATACACAGTACGAGATTACATCCGGCAATCTAGGATGTTATAATGTACAAGTTTATATAATATAAATGACACAGTAAGAATGAATTGAATTATTCTTTTATTTATTTATAAATACATTTACAAAATTACATCTTTAGGGCAAAAACCCCAACAGAATCTACCTCACCATCTACACAGGGCCAATCTCATTCAGTTTTTCATAACTATATAGACTTTACTGTATAGACAGTACTCAATTTTCTTTCAAACAAAATAATAAGTCACCACAGTATGGTGCTTATGCAGCCAAGGTTCACTCCTCTGTTTGGCATGCACGTTTGGGTTACCCAGCCCCACTCATTCTCAAAAAAATAATGCAGGCAATGCATATTCCTTGTAATATTGCATCACTAGAGTTCTACGCCTATAAATATATGAGTAAATAACGCCTACCTCCCCTAAGATTTGCTCAATTACAAGCAGAGTTAACTTTTGGGTTTATTGACTAGGACCCCCCCTCCCGTTAGTCAACTTATGAGTTTTTTTAATAAAGACCTCCCCTAGTCAACGGTTATATTTGACTAAATTTTACTAAGTTCAGGGGAGGTATTTATCAATATACGATAAAGTTGACTCCGATTGTAGTTGGCAAAACTTCAAAGGAGGCTGATGCAATTAGCTCTCTCTCTCTCTCTCTCTCTCTCTCTCTCTCTCTCTCTCTCTCTCTCTCTCTCTCTCTCTCTCTCTCTCTCTCTCTCTCTCTCTCTCTCTCTATATATATATATATATATATATATATATATATATATATATAGCATAATCAATCAAATACCATTGACCCCTTGTATGTTAAAACTTCTCCAACAAGTATACGAATCTTGTTAAATTAGTTACTACTCTCAAACTGCTTTAGGTATTATATATAAATTGGTTTTGAATTAAAATGTTTTGTCATTTCTTCAAATGTCTCTCTAGTTACTTGCATCATCTCAGATGCATTCCTGCCATTTACAATCAAAGCTGGTGAAGAAATTGGAGTTCGACTGTATTGATTTTTACAATATCAGCATGTAGCTTTATGGGATTTAAGCAATTTCGGACGCTCAAAGAAAAAGGTCTTACACCACTTAAAGGCATGTATTACAAATAGTTAATAAAAACGATGTTGATTATTATATGATTAAATTGAATCAAATTAATGCAGACGAGAGCCATCTCACAAAAGAGTATTTGGACACAATTGTAGACTGGATTCCAGGTATGAATCTCATGTTTAACCTAACCATGGAAGCCACTGACCAAGCTTCAGAAGCTTCCTGTATTGTTATCCACACTTTCCAATCACTAGAGATCCAAGTTTTGGACGCTCTATCTTCAATGTTTCTACAAGAGGAAGTGCCCACAAGAGGAAGTGCTTAAACACAGAGCGGTTGGGGGTTTCTTGAGTCATTGTGGATGGCATTCAACAATGGAGAGTTTATGTGCTGGAGTGCCTATTATTTGTTGGCCTTTTGGAGGAGATCAGCAAACGAATTGTCGATATGCCTGCACGGAACGGGGGTTTGGAGTGGAGGTTAGGGGTGAATATGATGATGGATATGTGAAGAGAAATGAAATAGAGAAGGTGGTGAGAGAGTTGATGGAGGGAGAGAAGGGTCATTAGATGAGAAACAAAGCCATGGACTGGAAGAAAATGGCAGAAGAGACTACTGATACTGATGGTCCTTCATCTATAAATCTGAAAAAGCTAGTGAACCAACTACTTTCAACTCATTCACAATTCACAACTCTTTAGTAAATTGTTTAGATTATAACTAAGTTGTTTTTCCTACTTCCTTAGTGGCCTAGTCAATCATGAAAAAAGTTTTAAAAATTTAAAAATTATCTTATGGAATTTATCTTTTTGCTCTTTGCATTTTTAAATTTCTTTCTAAACCAAATGAAATTGTGACAGACATGCTAGATTAATCAAAAATGAATTGTCTCCATCTTGATTTTTAAAAATATTCTTAAATAATTATAAAATTACCCTTTATAAAAATTTACCAAAACATCCTTTTTATTTACTTAATTTATTAAAATTTGGCTCAATTTCTTTGTTAATATTAAAATTTTGATCTTCTAACTAGGTATGTTTTTATAAATTATATAAAATTGGCTATTTTATTTTATTTTGAAGTTTTAAGGTTCATTTAATTTCAAAATTATACTGTAATAATATAAAAATAGAGTACAACGTTAAATGAATAAAGATTTAATCAGATAATATATGGTTTATTGAAAATCTCGTTAGTGTTGTTTTAGCTATGTCTGAGCATTTATAAAGAAATAATTTAGTTTAAATTTTACATTCTTGTAAAATTTTGATTTGAACTTCCAAGAAAGCTCTAGTATCTAGTTGGCTTGTTAATGTTTAGTTTGTTTTAAACATGATTTTTAGACATTGAAATTGTTAAATCTAAAAAATTACAATAAGTTTTGTATATTGAAAATTTGAGAGCTTGTAGTTAAGCAAATGTATGCATAAAAAGAGAATAAATATTTGTACATTTCCATTCTAATATTGCATATTAGAAGTATAACTACTGATGCAGGAGATGCAAGTGATGCAAAATCAACTTGCGTGTTGAACAAGTCTATTCATGCAATCAGCAGCAAAACTTACTCAGCAAACCTTATTGATGCAGAGACAAATGTGCTGTGTGCAGTGCATACATTGAAGGTGTTAGATAAACATCTAAAGGAGAGAAGTGATCATGAGAGATGGCATGTTGATCAATAATATAGAACTTATCATGACAGATGTCATGATCACAATGCTTAATATATTTTGGAGGAAAAATCTGCTAATTAGTTAGAAAGGTTGTTATGTTATCTATACTAATCTTGTTTTCCACTAGGTGGTTGATAACAAACCTCTCGTGTTGCATGGTCGGACGGTAATATTCCTCCAAATCATACCCATTGGTAAACTTGGGAGGAAGCTCAGGCGTCCTCTCCCGAGACTTATCCCCATAAGTTCCGCTCAAGGAATCCTCTGAGGTACTAGCCTCGGATGACGTAGCTAATCTAGAATCCTGACTGTCCACAGACGAGCGACACCTAGAAGACATAGTAAACAAAAGGAGAAGAAAATGAAATTGGTTCGGAGACTCACCTACGAAGCTGGATAACCGACGAATACCCCAAAGCTCACAAGTCACCAAATGAGGGGGAACAAGTTGAGAACACCCTCTATTTAAAAGAAATCTAAATTGATCTTGGTCGTCCATCTATCTTCAAATCCATGGGTGATGGTGGCATCGAGACGTGAAACTACGTCATGATTGCGCCTGACAGCTAACTCATAGAGGCGGCGCAATGCCTCAAAAAACGAATCATCGCGCGACTGTTCATGTCTACTCCAATTAACTTTGAGATCGCAAGGACCTAACTCCGAACAATCCGGTGATAGTTAAGAATACTTCCTCCAAAGCAATCCCTCGAAGAAGGCATTTGAGGGGAATTGATTGTACATTCTCCATTAAATGCTGATAGACCAATAAAACAATGCCACGTGGTGTAAAAGTGCAAAGAATTCCTGGCCATTTGACTAAGTTGACTCTTTGACCTTAACTCGTGAAACAGGGTTGGAAGTGAAACAATGCAAGCTTCTAATCAAGCAGTCTAATCAATCAATTAGATAAACACTATGTCAGAAATAGTATAGCTACAGTAGCTTAAGTAGTAATAAAAAGGATCGTAGAGCCAAAATAAGGTAAGCGAAAGCCTCATGCAGTCTGTCTACCATCTCCCTTTCAAAGCCACATAAACGCAATGCTACAATTTGCAAAGCTTCTTCACTGCAAAGGATTTCGTATAACATTTGTCAACACAGAGTTCAACCATGAACGTTTTCTCAAATCAAGATCAGGTCTTGACTCTTCAAAGGGTTTTCCAGACTTCCAATTTGAAACCATCCCAGATGGTCTGCCTATTATTTCTACAGAAGAAAACGCCACCCAAGACTTACTCTCTCTCTTTGTAAAGCCATAAGAAATGCCACATTTTTTAACTCATTTCGTGATCTGCTTGCCAAACTCACTGACACCACTTCAGGTACGTCTTATAATTGTTTTCATAAATATAATTGTTGAGGTAAAATTGGTTCAACTGTTAAGTTCTGAAATTACTATTCTGACTAAATTTTCTGTAGCTAGTTTCAATGTCGAGTAAAAAGGAAAAAAAAAAAGTTCAAGGCAGAGACTGAATTATAAATTTTTATTTGAAGAGGACATTAAATTATAACTATTTATTTAATGTAGGTCAAAGTAAAAAAAAAAGTGAAATTGTATAATTTTAATAGCATGTGGTTTGGTACTAAGAGCGTTTATCCAAACTGACAATGTTACAGGTTCGCTACTGCCTAAAAAAAATTATATAATTTTTGATATTATTTTTTGAGGTCCAAATTTCCTTTATCTCAATCTTATTTGTTTTTTACCACCGAAAGACTCTGCGGTCCACCTGCAAGAGTGACCCACCGCCTGGCCATTTTGTTATTTCAGCGCCTAATGCTACAATACACAATTCACATGCTAGGATGATCACTCTTTTAGTATTTTGTCAAACACCTGCAGCAGTATATCAAACACCTTTCCAATTTCATCTATATATGGCAGAGGAAACCCTTGAAGCCCAGCCAAGTTTTTTTTTGAAAAAAAAATATTTTATTTATTATATTATTTTTTAAAATTTTTTTAATAAGACCATGTTAATATAAATAAGTAAATCCAATCCAATAAATTAAAAATTTTAATAAGAGGATGTTTTTCTAAACTAACTTAAGAGCCCAATAAATCCAAATATAAATAAACTCAATTAAAACAAATAATCACTTTCCTTATCTTTCCATTCCACTATCTTTTGTCTCTTTCGACCTCTTACATTCCCCAAAAAAAAAAAAAAAAAATTTCACCAGCTGACACACACTCTTTTCTTCATTTTTATATTTTATTTTTTATTTTTACTTTTCTAAATTCAAAACCCTAATTTTTTACTCACCTTCTTGAAACTTTAAATATTACTTCTCTTTATTTGAAGTTTCAAATGTAATTACTTTTAATTTTATTTTTATTTATTTAATTATCTATAATGTATTTAGTTTTAAGTTTTGTATTTTGTAATTGAAACTTAAATTTCTATTTTATATGTATTGAAAAATCTTATTGTATGGTCTCCTAGTGATTCATTCTACAGTATAGAAGTTTAGCCTTTTTTTGTCTTATTAATTAAAATATTAGATGTATTGTAAAATATATTAGGTTGAAAATTATGTATCCTTTATTATTATTAATGAAAATTCCATCTTACCGTTGAAATTTGACCATTATAATTTTTTTTTTGTTTTTTACAAAATAGTAAAACTTTTAAATAAAAAAATAAAATTTAGATTAGCCCACTCAATTAAAACCTTCTAGCTACGCCTATAAATATATAAGTAAATAATGTATACCTTTTCTGAGGTTTTCTCAATTACAGGCGGAGTCAACTTTTGTATTTATTGATAAAAATCTCTCTTTTGTTAGTCAACTTATGACTTTTTTGACAAAAACCTTTCCTAGTCAACTGTTACATTTAACCAAATTTTACCATGGGCAGAGGAGGTGCCACTTGTAGTTGGCAAAATCTTTGGGGAGGTCGATACAATTAGCTCTCTCTCTATATATATATATAAAATAATATATAATATATAGACACCATAGCATGATCAATCAAATACCATTGACCCCTTATATGTTTTTTTTTTTTAATGGGATGACAAATTTGCAAAATGCATTACATAAACGTTGAAATAAAGTGCAAAATCTTGGCAAGCTTAAGCCTCATGCAGCTCCCTTCCAGAGTCACATGACCGCTATGCTTCTTCACCATTTGAACTTAAAACTTCTCAAACACGTATAAGAATCCTGTTAAATTAGTTACTAGTCACAAACTGCTTTAGCTATTATATACAAATTGGTTTTGAATTAAAATGTTTTGTCTTTTCTTCAAATGTCTCTCCAGTTACTTGCATCATCTCAGATGGGTTCTTGCCATTTACAATCAAAGCTGGTGAAGAAATTGGAGTTCCAACTGTATTGTTTTTTACAATATCAGCATGTAGCTTTACGGGATGTAAGCAATTTCGAAAGCTCAAAGAAAAAGGTCTTACACCACTTAAAGGTATGTATTACAAATAGTTAACAAAAACGATGTTGATTATTATATGATTAAATTGAATCACATTAATGCAGACGAGAGCCATCTCACAAAAGAGTATTTGGACACAGTTGTAGACTGGATTCCAGGTATGAATAATAAAAACATACGCATAAGAGACCTTCCAAGTTTTGTGCGAACAACAAACCCAGATGATCTCATGTTTAACCTAACCATGGAAGCCACCGACCAAGCTTCAAAAGCTTCCTTCATTGTAATCCACACTTTCCAAGCACTAGAGATCCAAGTTCTGGACGCTCTATCTTCAATGTTTTCTCGTC
Organism: Xanthoceras sorbifolium; assembly: GCA_003430845.1. Lineage (NCBI taxonomy): Eukaryota > Viridiplantae > Streptophyta > Magnoliopsida > Sapindales > Sapindaceae > Xanthoceras > Xanthoceras sorbifolium. The sequence goes on along the minus strand of CM010617.1, from coordinate 10,952,536 downwards.
AACATGTACTTCCCATTGGTCCTCTCCAGTTACTTCTCAACAAAGTACATCAGGAACCTGAAATTACTTCTCAGGGATGCAATCTCTGGAAACCAGACTCTGAGTCAATTCAATGGCTCGATGCTCAAAAACCTGGCTCTGTAATTTACGTGAATTTTGGAAGCCTCGTAGTTCTCACAAAGGAACAAGTTGTTGAACTTGGAACGGGACTTGTTAATAGCAATCATCCCTTTTTATGGATAATCAGGTCCGATTTGGTAACCGGAAACTCAGGTGTTTTGCCGGCGGAGTTCATGGCAGAAATCAAGCGAAAAGGCTTTGTTACAAGCTGGTGCCCACAAGAGGAAGTGCTTAAACACAGAGCGGTTGGGGGTTTCTTGAGTCGTTGTCGATGGAATTCAACAATGGAGAGTTTATGTGCTGGAGTGCCAATGATTTGTTGGCCTTTTGGAGGAGGTCAGCAAACGAATTGTCGATATGCCTGCACGGAATGGGGGTTTGGAGTGGAGGTTAGTGGTGAATATGATGATGGATATGTGAAGAGAAATGAAATAGAGAAGGTGGTGAGAGAGTTGATGGAGGGAGAGAAGGGTCATGAGATGAGAAACAAAGCCATGGACTGGAAGAAAATGGCAGAAGAGGCTACTGATACTGATGGTCCTTCATCTATAAATCTGGAAAAGCTAGTGAGCCAACTACTTTCAACTCGTTCACAATTCACAGCTCTTTAGTAAATTTTATAAGTTTGGTCACGAAGAGGTCTATCACATAATTGAATTGTTATAGGTAATAGTAAAAAATAATTATTTATAAATTTACATCACTAAAATTTGAATCTCGTGGTTTAGAGGTTTTGAAGCCTCCAAAATCAATTGCTTGTGTGTAGTTTGCTCTCTACTTTTATATTTTCTTTCATTACATTTTCATTATTTTACATTATAACTAAGTTATTTTTCTTACTTTATTACGTTCTTACTCTTTTATTTTATAGCAATTTATCACTCTTTCATTTTATGACACATTATCAAGTAGTAATTTACTTACTACTTATATTTATTTATTTATATTGTACTATTGTTACAAGGATGCTATATGCTCAAGTCTACCCTAGTGGCCTAGCCAATCATGAAAAAGTTTTAAAAGTTTTAAAATTATCTCTATGATGGAATTTATCAAATTGCTCTTTACACTTTTAAATTTCTTTCAAAACCAAATAAAATTGTAACAGAGATGCTAGATTAATCAAAAATGGATTGTCTCCATCTTGATTTTGAAAAAATTCTTAAATAATTATAAAATTACCCTTTATAAGAATTTACCAAAACATCCTTTTCATTTACTTAATTTATTAAATTTTGGCTCAATTTCTTGTTTTACCCTTAGAATAGTTTTTGGCTTATGTCAAGTGATGTGACTGATATTTAACAATTGATGTAGTGGTTAATATTTTAACAGTTTGACCATTTTACTCTTAATGAAATTCAAATTATTTACACAAAAACTTTCATGCCCCAACGGTCAATCTGTACAAGGTTTCATTTGAATTTTTTTTAAAAATGTCTCCCAACTAATTTTTTATTTTGAAATTCTTTCTTCCCCTTTTTTATTACGGTTTCGTTTTATATATATATATATTTTTTTTGTCATTGCAATATTTATTGAAATGGAAAGGTCAATTTATTTTTATTATATTTTTTGAACCATTTCAAGCAATCAACACTCATTTTTAAATTCCTTTCAAAAAAAAAAAAAAGACCATTTGTGAATGTAAAGTATTCAACTTAGATAACTGAAAATAATATTTAAATATTATATGTCTATAATGTTTAATATCTATTTGCTGCATAACTTTAAAAATATATGTAAATATATTTAATATATTATGCTGCTTATGTACTAGGTTCAACACCAAGATAATTACTTTGTGCATATTACAACACATATGTCCATTAAAGATGGATGAAGTTGGGATTTTTGTGAATTTTTGCTTACATATTTAAGTACAGGAAACTAATGCTCACAAAAATCCCAACTTCATCCACCTTTAAGTAGCTTACTACTCCTTTATTATTATTATTATTGATATAGTAAAATGTTGTTTCTAACCGTAATAGAGCTTCTACAATATTATTGCAGCTTTCCCTTAAAAATATATATATATATATATATATTATGACAGTACATGAAAATAAAAAAACTACAATCTATAATAACAGAAACAATTGAATGAGAAGCTAAACCAATTAGTAAAAAAACTGATATATATATCACAAATAAAGTTATAATTCTTTATTACAAAAAATAAAATTATATAGAGCACTAGTAGTTCGATAAAGAAAATAAATAAATTATTCTTATTTGAATTTTGTTCAGAGATAATTTAATCTTTCGATTCTAAGAAACTTTGAGGATGAGAAGTGGTTAATTTTTTTTTAATGAAACCGGTTGTGAAAAGAAATAAGGTAAAATAAATAAAATTGTATGATATAAAATTAAATAAATCTGGAAACATGTTACATTTAGGTGAATAATTTTGGAAGAGAATACTTTAAATATATTTAAGTGATTTATAAATAAGTGAAAATTTAAATTATTTAACTATTTAAAAAAATAAATAAAAATAATTTAATAGGGTCCAATTTAGATTAATTAAGTTATAACAATTAAATAATAAGTGAAAAAAATAAACAAACCCTTATTCAATCATAGATTGCAATCTATGATTAGTAAGAACTAGGATAAAATTCCCAAATCTGAAATAAAATTTTAGCCCCCCAGTTGTAATTATTGGGCTTCATGTTGTTACCCATGGTAAGGTCCAATTAATTTTCCATGGGCCATCGAATGTAAGGTCCTATCTAACTTTCTAATCACAGTGTTTGTTCTGGGCGGGAAAGACAAAAGGACCCTCCTTTCGACACGAGATTTACAATTTTAAGCTTTATCGATGAGTTGAGTTGAGGTTGTGCTTTTCGAGGTTCTTTGAAAAAAAAAAAAAGAAAAAAAAAAAAATCCATCAGCTAAGTGTGTCTGTGAGTGATGACTTCGGCCGTGACAGTCGTGTACTCGGTGGGCTTACGTGGGCTGCTGCCTCACTCGCGCACGTTAGCAGCGACAAGAAGAAGAACACCACTTTCGTTTTCATCAACATGGTCTTCTTCTTCAAAGATGGGTTTTTATCATCTGCAGCAAAGGAGCCCTGCACCCCGAAGAAAAAGACTCATAATCCGAGCTGCAAGAACCGAGTCCCAAGGAGTTTCTCTAGGATTCAGAGCCCCTCATTTTGAGGTTCTTTCTTACGCTTTTAAAAAAAAAATAATTATGTTTCATTTCTACGTTCTTTTGAAATCTTAATAGACTTTTTTTTTTTTGATTGATGAGTGAAATAGTTGCCAGAGCCGCTAACTGGGAAAATGTGGAATTTGGAAGATTTTGAATCATATCCTGGTTTACTGGTAATTCCCATTTATTTATTTGTTTATTTTTACCAAGTTTCTTTCTTTTTCTTATAGTAATTTCTGTTTTTAATTTGACCACTCTTGTTTTGTGTCTATGTTCATTACGGTGATGTATTCGTGTCTTAATGCTTACATTTTTTTTTGTTGTTTCATGTGAAAGAAGAGATTACAACTGTTAGATTGCAAATTGTAAGAAAAACATGTAACAAGCTATCGAGAATGGAAGAGTATGTCCATATATACGATTGTTACAACTTAAAAAACAGAGGAGTTGTCAGTGTACACACAACTCAAATGTCATTATATTATATTTGTATATCTGTGACTATAATGCTGGGTTCACATTTTGTGCACCTGTTTTATTAATGCAGTTCACTTGGATGAGAGATAAAAGGTTCTTATATGGGAAAAAGGAAAAACAACAAGTACCAAAATTTTTTCTAATTAATGTCAATGGGGGTCATACTATTGAATTATACTCTGAAATATACTTAAATTCTAGCCAAAATGATTCAAGAAACAAAATTCTCAGAATTCTATTTGGAATTGTTGGAGACTGCATGTAAGTGTCTAACATTGGTTAAAAAGTGTGAAAGTAAGGGATTTAAGTTAATTTGCCGATCTACAAACGATTGGCTCTTTTGGAGACTTGCTGATTGAGGTGCTTTGTGGATATATAACTCTCCTTTTTTCTTTTTCTTCCGATTTTGAATCTAAAGTGGAATTGCACTAGTTAAGGAGAGATGTGGTCAAAGATTAATGAGCATGAGAGACCAGAAAACGTACATTTCGATTTCTTTTATGGTGAAAATTACCCACATTAGTCTAGATCAACTTGCTGCTTGTCTGCTTATGAGATACATTAGTGTGGATATTACCCACATAAGAGTCACAAAGCTTAGGTGGTGTCTCCTCAGAGTTGTCTTGTTGGGACCTGTTGAGGTATTGTTCACTTGGCTTGAAGCAAAGCCGCAAAATATTGTCCTCAAATGAAGCCACAAAGTTTTGTCCTTAAAAGCTGTTTCAGCAGTTTAATTTTGTTACTGAGCTGCACTCAAACCACTTCTCACTCCCCGAAAATGTAAGATGTGAGATGTATTTATTGGGGGCTGAATCAAAATATAGAGTCAAAATAAAGCAGCAAAACTATCACTATTTATGGTTGGAAGGATAGGCTAAGTAAGAATGGAAAGAGGAAGGAAGATAGAGAGAAGGGATAGTGACTCATCCTTCCTCTTGTCAGTTTGGTTGATAGGATGAGAGGAAGAGGGAAATAATATTCACTTTCTACTTTAGGCAATGCCTCCATACATTGATTTTTTTTTTTTTTTTTTTATATTTGCCCATATTTGATATATTTTGTCGGTAAGGGTTAATTATACATGACCCTCTAACTCAATCGGTCTATTATTCCCATTCTTTTTCAACGCATCTATTGGAGGATTGAGTTTTGTGCAGTTAGATGGATAGTACCATAGTCGCACATTAAGGCGCCATGCCTGCGCCTCAGGCATGGTAGCTGCAGCGCATGACGCCAGGCGCGCGCCTGACTGTGCTTAGCGCCAGGCGCAGTTGAGGTGCGATTCTTTGATTTTTTTTTGTCTGCATGACTGCATCTATTTGCTTTTGATAGCACACACATCTAGAAAAGCATCATGGTCTGTTAGTCACTCTATTCAAGTTAGTAAAGTTTCTGACAGATCATGTTGGTCGAGGATAATGCGGAAAATACCTGGATGTAAACTCACATAAAGACAAAGCACCCAAAAGAAAGAACGAAAGCATAAAGAGATAGGGGACTTTTACGTGGTTCAGCAATCCACTGATTCCTACATTCACAGAGCGCATCTGTACGACTGTACTAAATTCCACTATGAAAGAATGATTATAAAGACACTTGAAAAACCCTCTCTGTTTTTCTTCTCTACTCGTATGTTTTATCTCCGCTTGCTCTCTCTTTGTGCAAAGGCAAAAGGAAGCTTGACTGCAACACCCATCGAGCAGGGACAAAAGTCGGCCTTAATGATCCGACGGTGCCGAGTGAAAGGGCCACTGCTCAACGGATCAAAGTTACTCTAGGGGTAACAGGCTGATCTTCTCCAAGAGCTTACATCAACGAGCAGGTTTGAGCAACTGAATCTGATAGAAGAACAAAGGATGAAGGCACTCCACCATACCCAGGCTTATCAAAGGAGGATTGCCAAAGCAAAGCTTTCGCTTTCTATAAGAAGGTAAAGATCAGACATGTGCAACAAGGGGATCTAGTCTTAAAAGAGAATCGGGCTCCTCTCCATGATCCTAGAGGAAAGTGCAAGCCCAATTGGGGTGGACCCTATGTAGTCAAAGAAGTTTTGCCAGGAAAGGCAATCAAGCTCACAGACCTAGATGGAAACGACTTCGGGGTAGAAGAATTGCTTTCGATGCCAAGAGTTCCTCTTCAAATCTTCGCCTCTTCATCTTCCTAAGACGAGGAGAAGGAAGTAGAATACTTAGAATGCCAATGCTTTTCACAGACGGAGATGGACAAGAGAAGTTTTTTCACCAAAGACGAGACGAGCGGGAAAACCCTCACTTCTAATAGTAGGACAGCAAGGCTCGGAACGAGGTAGTAGGACAGCAAGGCTCGGAACGAGGAGCTTTCAGTCCCTGGTTCAAAATCATTCTGATTTCCGGGCGGAAGGCAATCAGTCGAAAGAACGAAAGCCTGCCTTAGTCTCAAATCTTGTGTCTCCCAGGTGTTTTACAAGGGTTCATAATCAAAGAATAAGTCTTCTTTTTATAGGCTTAGTATTCGTGGTCCCAGAGTAATCAGATACCCACCAAGAATAGGAAAACCTCAAATAATTACTTCTCCATTGCGAAAACCAAGTCAACATGTCAACCACGCTCTTTCACGTGCCCCAAAGACCGCCCCCATCCGCTCGTGCAATTCTTGCGTGTCCGGCCTTCGTTTTTTATGCCGTTTTTGTTGTTGTCTTTGTCTCGGTGCCCTCTTTGTACCGGGTTTTTGAATCGCCTTAATCAGACACCGTTTGCTATATTTTCACATCAGTTGAACACAACTTACTCACGTTAGCTCTACGGGAAGCTCGACCCCTGAGTGCGAAGCGCAATAGTACTGGTTTAGGCTTCACAATCCAACAGACCAATAGTAAAAAAAACTGACTGTGCTGTACAGAGAGGGTAGATAAAAAACTGTCAGTTAATTAAAGTGGATCAATGGCTGACGTGATATGTAGTTGCATAAATATTATATGAAAAAATGATTAGACAGTACTTTATGTCTGGTAATAGGTATAAATAGTGTGTGTGTATATATAAACAAATCCATTATTATTCTCTGCTTTTTAGGTATGTGCATGTCATAGGTCCCACGTGACTGAGACTACAAGTCTAACAAGTCATCTGAAAAAATCAATTACTCCAAAGAACAAAAGCCTCTTCAATTTGGCAAATATTATTGGTAGTTGGTGCCACCATTGCATACAATAGTAACATGCATGGCTCTCCTTTCTTATTTTCTCTAAGAATTTGTTTCTTCTTTTTTTTATTTATGAGATTCGTCTATTTATTGTCCATTGACATCATCAAAAGGAAACCAAGAACTAGTTTAAAAAAGGCTATGGCCATATAAAAGCTATAAGGCATCTTTTCCAAAAAGAGTGTGCCTCGCCTTGATCGGGTGTGTGCATTGCCTTGCGCCTTGCACCTTGCACCTTGAGCCTTGTGCCTTGCGCCTAGGCTCTAGGATGATCTTGATGCCTCAGTGCGCCTTGCGACTTAAATAACTATGGATAGTACATCTTTCTCCCTACCCTCATATAACTCTTTCTGTTAAGCGATGAAACTGGTCTTCCTTCCATCTTACTTTTTCTCCCGGCTTTTGTCCCTCTAAAATTCATTTTACCAGTTCTTGGTTCTTTTCCTAATGTGATATGTATCTTTAAAATTTAAAATGTAGGTAAGCTGAACTTTACCTACATGAAGTATTGATCCAAAAAAGACAGAAAAGGAACTTCCTTTTCTTATTAGTAATTATGCAAGATCCTTTTGAAGTTATTTGTTAAAAAAAAAAACAACGCTGCTGAGGTTAGTATTAACTCTAGATAAGTGAATTTTGTGTACGACGTTAAAGCCAACAAGATATGTGAGTTCTTATCATTCTTCTCTGACCAACTTGATATGACCTCAGGCTTTTGGATATCCTAAAGAATGGAGTGATGTGGTATATGAAAGTAATAGTTTACATTACGAAATGTTTAGTGTTAAGCTAATCGTTCTGCGTTCATTTAATTGGAAATTGGTTATTGCAAATTCTCTTTTGAAGAAGTTTTGAGTGTATATACTAGATGAGATGCCTAGGAATTATGCACTTTAACTTGAGATTTTAAGGATGTTTAGGACGGGTACTCATAGATTTGATCATATTTAATACGTATGAAGAAAAAGGAAATAGAAATGCAAATCTGTGGTTGTACGTCATCCCTAATACCTTAAATGAGTTTGGAACAATTGTTAAGCATCTATTATTTTTCCCTAGATGGGAAGGTTTTACTATTCTATCTATTGTACTATGAATTTCAGTATGGTCTTCTTTCTCAACACTTGAGCAAGCATGGGATGCACTCAAACTGTAACTGTATGATCATGCAGGTTATGTTTATTTGCAACCACTGCCCTTTTGTGAAACACTTGAAGAAAGACATTGTGAAGCTTGCAAATTTCTATATGAAGGTAGCTAAATTTATTCCAGATTGGCTTGATTTATCCTACACAGTTGTAGTTGGAACTCATCCTAATATCATTTAGTATGTTGCTGCAGAAAGGACTTGCAGTTGTTGCTATATCTTCAAATTCTGTAGCTACTCACCCACAGGTTCCAGTGACTCATAATTTGAGATTAGAGCTACGTTGAAGCTGTTGTATGACTTTTCCAAAATGAATCTGTTCTTCACAGGATGGACCAGAATTCATGGCAGAAGAGGCTAAATTGTTTAATTACCCCTTCCCTTATCTGTATGATGAGGTATGTTGATGCCATTCTTAACTAGCTCCTTACTGTCAGTCATTATTCCTCTTCTATTTTAATTTATCAGAAATATGGCTATATTTGTTGCCTAGGGTTATGTACTTTTAACATAACTACAACATTCATAAATATTCCAAAAAGAATCATGGTTTTGGTTTAACTTTGAAGCCATGGCATATTCATAATAACTGAATATGTCTAGTGACCTTCATCATTAATTTTCTTTTAAATATTTATGAATGTTGTAGTTATATTACTGTTAGATGATAATACAAACACTTAGAAATAAATGCATACATATGTTTCAAGTGTGTGTGTTAATGGAACTTGAAGCAGAAATGTTGTGGCCCATTAAGATCACATACTTGTTTCCTTGTCTATTAAAACTAAATTAAATATGTATTATAACTCTTTTTTCATTGGAAAGAATTGATTTCATTGAAGTCAGCATTGAACAATTGAACTTTTGACTCTTCTATAAGAGTGTTGATTTGGGAAAAGATAATAGCTGATTTTCTAGTTTTCTAAAGCATCTTTCAAAATAACTAATGAATAAATACTTAGTTATGGAACAGGTGCTGTTGATTTTGGGTAACCCACTAGGACACCTTCCATAATAACATCACAACAATTATCATTTCTCTACTATATTTTCAAATATTTTAGGAAGTGGTAGATGAGTAATATTGTTTTCTAAGGTTATTTGAAAAGACCTTTTTGGCTAAAACAATTATAGTATTTGATGTACTCTCTGCATTGCTATTCATGAACAATGGTAAAAGAAGGTACAATCTGGAGATTGTATTCAATTATATCCTTGAAATCTAATAAGAAAATGCTGATTTTGTTTTTGAAAGAGGGAGGAAGGGGGCACACTTTTGGATGTAATATTTTCACCAATAAACAAACAAGCAGATAAAATGGGAGCTTGTTGATGACAACAAGCTAAGTGAAACCATGACTTTCTAACCCTTTATTTTTTTTTTTTAGCGTTGACACAAGAAATTAGCTTCATGTCAACGAGTAGAATCGTCTCAAAAGTTCTGAAAGGTTGACCGAGAGAGACTCCTTCAGAGGGGGGTGTGTCGTGTGACCTTGAAGCTAAAAGGACCAATGAACGAAGAATGACCTCTGACAGATTGTGGGCTCCCTCCGCCTATGAAACAAAGAAGAGAAAAGGTCAGGGGTCGCCGGTGCTCCACCGATGAAAACTCTCTGATGCTCGTGTCAAATGGAGGGTTTTTAGGTGAAATGTAGCTAAAATAGAGCTAGATATATTCAAGGAGGATCAATGGAAAACATACTCCTAGTATTTTTAGAAGGCGTGCATGAATGAACTCCCGCTGCACACTAAGGTTTTTCCAGAGCAGAAGAAGTTACTTTTTGCTAAGATGGTGGTATGTTTATGTTGAGCACCTAGGTCTAAATCCCCAATTAAAACCCTAACCCTAGAATTTGAGTTCTATGATTAGAGAGTTTGATTTGATTAATCGAGAATTCGACTAACCAAACCTCTAGAATTAGTCTTTGTGGAGACCTAATCCTAGACCAAGCAATCCCTAAGTGTTTGATCTCAAGAAAAGCTGAAATAAAAGTCTTTGGTAATTGCTAGCAGACAGATATATAAATTGATATACTTGCCAACTGAAGAATGAATAATGATTACAAATCTAATGTTTAATTATCTATTTATACCTAACAGAGTCCTAATACCAAAAAACTAGAAAATAAAAAAGAACTAAAACAAGAAAATATAAAAGAAAACAATTTCGGAATTTCCCGTTCTGCGCATGCGACCTAACATACGCAACATGTGGTTGCGTATGTTGGTCATGTTGCGTATGTTAGGTCGTGCTTTTCACTAGAGGCTGTTGTGACCAGCGCACGCGACCTCAGGTCGGCGAGCCAATATCCGAGTGATGCTCTCATCATTCCCCTTCCTTCAAGAATGCCCTTGCCCTCAAGTAGCTCAGGAGTCTACTTATCACCCTGTCACCATAATCCTCCCAAGTAGCTTCATCCTAAGGAAGTCCTCTTTAATGCACCGGCACTTGCCAAACTCTCTCTCTTAATAATACCTTAGGTTTGGGGTTGACCTGATGAAGGTCAAAGACAGTTGAGCAAGATCCTCAATAGAATAGATGTCATGTGGCGGAGGTGAAGATATAAGTGGAACACCAGGTTTAAAATTTCTCAGCCGTGCAATATAAACACTAACCGTTTTACGAGGCAGTTGGCCACCTTTACCAGTTTTGCATCTTGTGCAAGTTTGATTTCTTTTTGATTAGCATTGACCAAGAATGTTAGGGTCACACCACACTGACCTGAAGCAATCTGCTTAATAGCACTTGTTACAGTATCCCCATTTTGAAGACCTTTAAGATGTGCTAACGTTGGAGAATACCCATTAACAACAATCTGTAAGTAGACTCCAGCGAATAGGATCCTTACCACATTCTCTAGAATTCGATTTTCCTCCTAGTCTATTCATTGTGATGGCAATTGCTTCATGAGTTTTTCTTGAAATTGCTCCAAGTGACATTCCAATAGTTCAAAACTTTTGAACAATAGCCGATGCACCTCCAATATGTTTCTCTGTTTCCCAATATTAACCTCAAGCGACATAACGAGTCCTTCTCTCAAAGGGTCAATGGCCGGTTTTGTAACCTATTCCTCGGCTCCCTCGTCCGCCTCATACCCTAACTTAATAGGTGGTAGCTTTATCCCATGAGTTCGCCTTGCCTCCTGAATGACTTCACCTTCGATCGGCTGTCCTCCTACGTTTGGCGGTCGATTATTATTGTTCAGCAGCTGCCGCTCAACCTTCCCTATTAGACGTTCCAATGTTTCGTAGATTCTCGTTTGCCCAACTACTAAAGCGTCCATTCTGGTCACAAGGGCTTGTTGTCCGGCTTCCAAGCTTTTATGTGTACCTTATGGGTCGGAACAGTGGTCGGGGTCTGATTGTTATCGCGGGTCGACATCTCAAATTTCTCTCAATGAAAGCACCAAATTGTTGAGGATCTAGGTCTAAATCTTCAAATCTAACCTTAAATTTCCAATTAAAACCCTAACATTAGAACTTGAGTTCTATGATTAGAGAGTTTGATTTGATTAATCAAGGATTCGACTAACCAAACCTCTAGAATAATTAGTCTTTGTGAAGACCTAATCCTAGCCCAATCAATCCCTAAGTGTTTGATTTCAAGAAAAGCCGAAATAAAAGTTTTTGGATCGCCAGCAGACAGAAATAAATTGATATACTTGCCAACTGAATAATGAATAATGATTACAAACCTATTGTTTAATCATCTATTTATACCTAACAGAGTTCTAATATCAAAAGAACTAGAGAACAAAAAAGAATTAAAACAAGAAAATATAAAATTAAACAATTTTGGAATTCCCTGTGTTGTGCATGCGACCAAACATACGCGACCTGTGATTGCGCATGTTGGTCGCACTTTTCACCCGAGGTTGCTGCAACTAGTGCACACGACCTCAGGTCGCGCGCCAATACCTGAGTGAACTGCGACCTTTGCATGCGAGCTAAGGTCGCGTTTTCTTCAATCTCGGCCTTCTAGTAATGCTCTCATCTGTTTATATCCCTTTTCCCCTTACTCTGGTTGGTCCATGTACACTTCACTTGGCAGGCAAGCTCATTTGGCTATTGGACCCCTTTTGGTCATTTTGCCTCCCTTTATCCATTCCAGCATTCCCATCTTATCTTTTTTGCGCCACAAGTCATCTTCTCCTATGGTCTTGGAGGATTACAATTGACACACTCCCACATGGCCTCTCCTGGTACATTTGTACGACTTAAGCCGTACAGTGTCCAGGCAAAGGTGGAGAGCAACTTAGGTTTACAAACGAACCAGGGGAGGCCTTGTGGGAGTGTGTCAGCTATAATCCTCCAAGACTATAGGAGAAGCTGATTTGTGGTGCGAAAAGGATAAGATGGAAAATGGGAAATGGATAAAGGGAGGCACAATGACCAAAAGGGGTCTAAAAGCCGAATGGGCTTGCTTGCCAAGTAAAGTGTACGTGGACCAACCAGAGCTAAGGGAAGAGGGATATATAAGCACACCACCATCTTAGCAAAAAGTAACTTATTTTGGTTTGGAAAAACCCTAGTGTGCAAAGGGAGTTCTTCCATGGACACCTTTAAAAAATACTAGGAGCATGTTTTCCATTGACCATCCTTGAATATTTCTGTCTCTATTTGAGCTATATTTGACCTAAAAACCTCCCTTTCACTTGAATGTTAGGAGGGTTTTCGTCGGTGACCCCTAACCTTTGCTATTTTTTTTTATTTCATAGCTAGAGGGAGCTCACGATTTGTTTGAGGTCATTTTTCGTTCATTGGTCCTTTTAGCTTCAAGGTCACACACCTCCGAAGGAATCTCTCGGTCAAACTTTGAGAGCTTTTAAGACAAATCTACTTGTTGACGTGAAACTAATTTCTATGTCAACAGTTAGCTTGGCTATATGAGGAAATTTATTAAAACAAAATAAAAAATGACTCCTAGTCATGGGTCACATAATGTGCTTTACTCATTAGGAAATAATCTAAAACGATAGGGATACAATTCTATCTAGAAAACATTGCGAAAGATGCACATGGAACAAATATGTAGTGTTTAGAGAACCCACATGTGAAGTTAATAAAAGATGAGATAAATCTAATATTGAAAAAATATAAAGTAATAGAAGGGTATATATATCAAGGGTTGCCATAACTTAAAAGACTAGTCTTTTGGGTTGTAAGGCTATCCACCAATATATATACCACTTCTCATAAACACATAAAAATTCACAAAGTGTTGAAATTTAACTTGGTATTAAAGTTTTTGACATACGGGGTCTGAACCGAGCTGTGCCAAAAAAAGGCAACTCAAGGGATGCCAAAATGGATAAAGGGAGGAACAATGACCAAAAGGGGTCCAAAAGCCGAATGAGCTTGCTTGCCAAGTAAAGTGTACGTGGACCAACCAGAGCTAAGGGAAGTGGGATATATAAGCACACTACCATCTTAGCAAAAAGTAACTTATTCTGGTTTGGAAAAACCCTAGTGTGCAAAGGGAGTTCTTCCATGGACACCTTTAAAAAATACTAGGAGCATGTTTTCCATTGACCATCCTTGAATATTTCTGTCTCTATTTGAGCTATATTTGACCTAAAAACCTCCCTTTCACTTGAATGTTAGGAGGGTTTTCGTCGGTGACCCCTGACCTTTGCTATTTTTTTTAATTTCATAGCTAGAGGGAGCTCACGATTTGTTCGAGGTCATTTTTCGTTCATTGGTCCTTTTAGCTTCAAGGTCACACACCTCCGAAGGAATCTCTCGGTCAAACTTTGAGAGCTTTTAAGACAAATCTACTTGTTGACGTGAAACTAATTTCTATGTCAACAGTGCTAGTCATGGGTCACATAATGTGCTTTACTCCTTAGGAAATAATCTAAAACGATAGGGATACAATTCTATCTAGAAAACATTGCGAAAGATGCACATGGAACAAATATGTAGTGTTTAGAGAACCCACATGTGAAGTTAATAAAAGATGGGATAAATCTAATATTGAATAAATATAAAGTAATAGAAGGGTATATATATCAAGGGTTGCCACAACTTAAAAGACTAGTCTTTTGGGTTGTAAGGCTATCCACCAATATATATACCACTTCTCATAAACACATAAAAATTCACAAAGTGTTGAAATTTAACTTGGTATTAGAGTTTTTGACATACGGGATCTGAACCGAGCTGTGCCAAAAAAAGGCAACTCAAGGGATGCCACAATTCAAAAGACTAGTTTTTTGGGTTGTAAGACTATCCATCGATATATATACCGCTTCTCATAAACACATAAAAATGCCACAAAGTGTTAAACTTAAAATTTAACATGTAGAAAACATAAAGACTCCAAAACTAGCTAGTGAACCGTTATAAGAAGGCAAAACCCAAACATCATTAAGTAGTTGGCTTCAGATTCTATTAGGAGGAAAATCAAACCAAGTAAATTGATCACAATCTAAACCCAATTTAGCAAGGCTATCAGCAACAACGTTTGCTTCTTTGACGTTGTGAGTCAGACAAACATTCATGAAAGCCAAATAATGAGTGCAATTCATCGCCAACGATTTATTTTTTGTGTTTTTTTATTTTGAGTTAGTCACAGTCCATGACTTTATGACCAACTCAAATTTTTTTACAAAAAAAAGAAAAAGAAGAAGAAGAAGATAAGAAAAAGTAGAAATAAACGGTGAAGATAATACAAAAGTTTTGCCTTATATTTCTATTTTAACTGTGGATAGTATGTTCCTAATATATTTTGAACTAGCAATTTCTTGTGCAATCTAATGTCAGAGAATATAAGGGACTGTAAAGTGCATCTGTTTTCTTCCTAAATTATTTGTCATCTAATTATAATTATAATTTAAATGTATTAGCTTGCATTGAGGATTTTCAATTTGTTTGTAGAAGATAATTACGCAATGCGACCTCTGTACTTGTAGTTTTATGGTTTTAGTTTATCGAAAATATTAGAATATTGTTATGTTCTAGTAAATATATATTTCTTGAAAGTGCCTCATTTTTTAACTTCAGTCACAAGATGTTGCGCGAGATTTTGGAGCAGTTTGCACTCCAGAATTTTTCCTGTTTAAAAAGGTAACTACAGCCCACACTAGCATTTTACTCAAGAAACCTGTAGTTAATTCTTTTGCTGTGTGAAATGTCTAACCTTTGCATATAGTCTTGACCTGGGACAAGGGAGAGTCTGAAAGATAACCAGACAGCCGGCATATAAAAATTTCATTGGATCCCATGACATGAATCCAAGAAATGTTTTACCAGTGCAAAGAATTCATGTAGCTGGTCCAGTATGGGAAGTCATGAAATGTTATCTCACTTCTTCATGAAGGCTCAATTTATGGATATCCCTAGTGATTCTCTCCATTAGACCTAATAGTGTGATCTATGATTTACATAAAACCTTATTTGTTGTTACAAAGACCATAAAGTATTTTGTTCAAACTTGCCAACACTGAGAAATATTTACGACTCTGCAACAGGATGGTCGAAGGCCGTTTGAGCTGGTTTATCATGGCCAATTTGATGCTTCCCGGCCAAGTAATAATCTGCCTGTTACCGGCAGGTTAGTTTATAGGGTTTTAAGCTTCATATGAATTTATACTCTTTTGTTTCTAATAATCTTAACTAATCTGCTTCATGTATGTTGCATAGGGACATAAGCTTTGCAATAGAGTGTGTTCTCAGTGGACAACCAATATCAGCAGTTCAGAAACCCAGGTATCCTACTTAGTATACTGCCAACATGCCTCTTTGTAGATTTTCCTTAAATCCATTGTTACATGAATATATGCTCAGAGTCATTATTATTATTTTTTTCAACAGCGTTGGATGCAGCATAAAGTGGCATCCAGAGAAGATTCAATAGTTTGTACTGATGGTTTTAGCCTTCTCAAGATCCTATCTGTGATTGTAAATTCTTCTTTCAAATGTGAGCTGCCTTTTTGGTAATGGTTGACATCCATTTACATATTGGAATGTAGGTATGTAAAAACTTTTCTACTCATTCCCCCATTTCCCTTGCATTATTCTTGATATTCCTGAAGTGCAGAAGGCATGGGATGATGGAATAGTTTTTTTTTTTTTTTTTTTTTTATACCTGGCAACTCGAACTTGGACATTACCAGATTGAATGAGCGCCCTTACCCACTAAGCCACATTGGGCGTGGGGGATGATGTAATATTTGACAATTGCTTTTGTAAGTGTATGTAATACCTATTTTACTTTTGTAATACCTAAATTTTTCTATGTTAAATATTCTCATTGGGTTAATTTGATAATTTATTATCTGTGGTTAAAAATTTAGTAGCTTTTGAAAGGCTGCTCTTACACATAATGTTTAGTAAGATAAAATAAAATTGCTTGATATATGGGATGCAACTATTCTTCTACAAGAAATAAAAGCAGAAAGGGATAAAGGACCACAATAAGTATAATTTGATGTTAAACAAATTAGAATTCAAAAGCCACATGACACAGCTCAATAATAGATACTAACATGTATCTATTAATATGTTTTATAAAAAGAAAAATAAAGAAATGAAAAACTACTAAATGTATTTGTATTTAATAATAATAATTACTCTTTTAATAAATAAAGAATATTTAAAAGCTAAAAAAATTAAAAATAAAATTAAAATTAGATGGTGGATAGAAAAAATATAAGAGAAGAGAAAAGCGAAAAATGTAAGAGAGGAGAGAAAAAAATAGGATAGAAAATATTAATATATTAAATTTAGGAAAGAAAATCTTGGGGAGAGGAGAGAAAAATTAAAATAAATAAATTCATTAAATCTCAATTACCTATGTCTCAAAGATCCAATTACTCTTAAACGGAGTTAAAATTTGTGTTCCTCCAATTCTTTCTATATATATAAAGAATAATATTAGATTGTTCAAATTACTAAAATATTTAATAATTTATATAGCATTAATAGTTATTTGGACAAATTTTGTAGACAATTTAATATTATAAATAGCCTATATAAAGAGAGAAATTCTTTAATATCTCCTTACTTGTCAAGTTACTATTTGTAACTAGTTCTGAATTGGAAGTTGGGTAGAAGAGAAAAAAACAAAAATGTCAATTCAATTTCTACAGCCATTGTTGAAATGGGTACAAAGTCTGCGATCTGACATGTCCAAATAGTTTTCAATTTATATGTCCATTTATAATTACAATTTGGTTCTCGTGATGCTTGATCTAGACATTCTAAGTCCAGCAACTAATATACTTTTTCCACTCTCTAATGTATAATCATCTTCACAAAAAAAACTACAAATACTGTACTTCTTCAATTCTCTTCCACCCACCCATACCAAATATTGAAAAATAAGACAGTGAATATGTGCCTATGCACATAAAGGGGGTTGCAAGCATGGTAAAGCTGAATGTAGAATCCATATAATTTTATTGGAAAATTGATCTGCCTCAGTTTCCATAACTACTTTGATAGATTTTAGAAGAGGTTAGTGATTTGTAACTATTAGAGTGGTTGATTATGTTTTCATATTGTTGTGTTTATTCTTGCACTTATTTATGCCTTTTGCTAATTGATATTATGTTTGGTGCCTGCTTGAGGCTGGTTATTGTAATTATAACTATTAGAAGAGTGGTTGGTTATGAATTATACCAAATTCATATTAAGTCTCCTGTACTTGAAGCTTTGCAAGTGATAAATGGGGCCCTATCGCATGCTTAACAAAACTTCAGTGAAAAAAAAAAAAAAACAATTATTCTCTCTTGATTAAGTTGGCTTTTGCAGTTCATGCGTCGGCATCTTGATCTGCTTAAATGTTTATGTCATGTATTTCTAGATATGGGTTTCTAGATTAGGATTGAATTATTTAGTTTCATGATATGCTATAGTTTGTCTTAGTTCTTGTTACTTTGGGAATGATAGGTACACAGAGTCCCTGTTTGTGCGCGGCAGACCCCAGATGAAATTAACTACATTTTACTCATTATTAAGCTGAATTTGCTTGAATGAGAAATATCTTAAGAATGTAACTTTAATAGTGGTTGCTTGCATTCTTAGCCATTAGAGATTGAGAAGGTACCAATAAGCTATTTGTGGGCCTAAGATGGTTTCATGTCACATGGCTAGAAGCAATGAACTTTCAAGAACATGGAGCATGAGATCTCTATATCTTTACTGGAATAGATAGATGGTAGGGTAGCTTGTGGAATGGTGGTGCTTTTACTTCATGATTTCATGTTTTATTTGGCTAATGCATACCTTGCCTTTTCTTTCACTTTCATTGGCCCATCTCTCTGTCCCAATATGAAAATGTAGCTAAGAGAGCAATGTCAATTCATTTTTGGTACTGTAGCTCTTTCATTATTGTTCACTTTCTGTCGCCTATGCTGTCAACTGGAGACAACTTTTTGGATTCCTTAGATAGTGGCTTTTACATCGTTGATGTACTTAGAGGCAATAATTTGAAGATTAAGCTAAAATTATGTACTATTTGCCTGATTGCTGATTGTAATATACTTTTCCAGATGTCATCTGAGTCTCTTATTTTGGATCTTACGCAAATCTTCACAGCTATAAAGGTCAATGATTTGAGGAGAAAGTGCAAAGAGTTGGTTTATGTCAGTTACAAAGTGCCTTTTACAATACAAATTTTAGCTTAGAAAGATGCTTTGTTTTATCATTTACTTTTCATTCTATTATGAACTAGGCGATTTGATGTTGGCAGAACCGGACATATCTGGTATGATAGTGGAATGGAGTTGATACTTTTGCTAGAAATTACAGAAGTCAATGAAACAAAAGTTGAATATTAATTAATAAAAGAGAATATGAAGTCGTATTAGTACTACTTGCTTTCAATCTATACAATTATTTTTGTTACTTGAAAAGAAAAGAAAAATTATCAATGACCTGAAGTGCAAGAGTTTGGGAAAGTGTGGCAGTTAGGAAGGTGATCTAATTAGAGGTTCGGATGATCTAGAGAAACTAGAACAGTGAACTGCTGCTTTTGGGTTGGTTACTACTTTGCCAAGAGAAATTGGCTTTTCAAAATCATCATTTTCATGTCTGATCTCCTTAAGCATTGCTGTTACATCTTTCATTGTCGGTCGTTCCTCAGGGCAAGAATTTACACTAAGGAGAGCCACACCAAGCACTTGAAGCATCTCTTGTATTTGTGTACTTGACTGCATTAGAAGTTGCTGGTCGAGAATTGTCGTGAAATCTTTTTTTCTTTCTTTGAGTTCCTTGTTAACCCAAGTGATAATGTGGGCACCTTCTGGAATCTGGTTATCGGTCGGTTCCTTTCCAGTTAAGACCTCTAGAAGCACCACACCATAGCTATACACATCACTCTTCTCTGTAATCTTCAAACTGTACCCGTATTCTGCGAATTTTTTGACATATGCTATGTTTTAATACCATTCAACTTGACTACAAATCATTTGCTATAAAAAAGAGAAAATTTTCACTAGTGTGGTTTATTCTACAAGAGTACATAGAAAGTGGGAGATTTTCATTTCAAATATTGTTTTGACATCTTTAAAACACTTGAAATGATTCAAGAAGAATTTGAAGTTACCACTAATTGGTTGGCTATAGGATAATGTAAGGAATGATTTGAAATTAAAATATGTTAGATTGAAAATGCAATATTAAAACTTATGTTAGATTGCCAGCATACCATATGAAGAAATTGCTATTTTTTTAAAAGGTTGTACTGGAAACTTGAAATGTGTTTCGCATGCAGTATTTATTATACAACCTGAAAGCATTTTGTACTCACCGGGAGCAATGTAGCCATAGGAACCTGCAACTGTGTTGGAAACTATTGAACATTCTGAAGAATCAACAAGCTTTGCAAGTCCAAAATCTGCAAGAAAAGCTTCAAATTGTGGTCCTACCAAGATGTTGTTGGCTTTGATATCGCGGTGAACTATCGGAGGAATGCAGTCGTGGTGAAGATAAGCTAAACCATGGGCTGCTCCCAGAATGATCTTATACCTCGTATCCCAGTCTAAAAAAACCTTCTTCTCATGGAGCAAACTAGCCAAACTCCCATTGCTGATGTAATCAAACAAAAGCAATCTTGTTCTTCCATTGTTACAACATCCTAAAAGCCTGACTATGTTCTTATGCCTGATGGATCCCAGAGTCTGGACTTCTGCAGAAAAGAGGTCTCTCTCTGGAGCCTCTCCATTTTTTACTGGCCACAATTTCTTCACTGCAATGATCTGTTTTGTCGGAGTTTCCACACGATAAACCATGCCTGAACAACCTTTGCCAATGATATTTGAATCTAACAACTTTGTCACGATATCATTTACAGAGAAATTAAGTTTTTGAAATGGGGTAAAATCCCATTCCAAATCTTTTTCTTCCTCATCATTCCCTCTGTATGTAGTTCCACGAGCTCTGATAATTAAAAGAACTCCAAAAAGTAGAATCAACATTGTTGCAGTTACACTGAGAAAAGCACAGAGAACAAGATTCTTGGTGGATCTTCTGCCATGGAGACTATCACCTATGTTGCACTGACTTCTGTTAATACAAAGCTCTTGATTACCAGCAAATGCAGAGGATGGGAGGTCATGAAAGAGCTTAGTATTTGGGAGGTTACCTGAAAACTTATTGTTTGAGACATCCAGAGAAACAAGATTGTCAAGACTACCCAGTACCCTCAAGTTTCCTGATAGCATGTTGTTGGAGAGGTCTAAGTTGGCAAGGTTTGAGAGGTTTGAGAAACTTTCTGGAATGGGACCGGTTAGAACATTAGAACTCAAGTTCAAAAGGATGTCTAGTCCTTGCAAGCGACCAATCTCTTCCGGAATGGAACCCGTTATCCTATTGCTGCTCAAATCCAACAGTTGCATATCCTTACAGAGCCCTAATGACTTGGGAATCAAACCAGTAATATTATTTTCTCTGATTACCAGTTTATTTAAGGAAGTTAGCTTCCCCAAATTCTCAGGAATGGTGCCTCCTATGCTGTTCATTGAAAGGTCTAAAACATTAAGACCAACAAGAAATTCAAAAGATGATGGAATTGTGCCTTGGAGCTTATTTTTATGCAAATCCACCATTTCTAGCTGAGTGCAGTTGCCAATTTCAGGAGGTATATCTCCCACGAACTGGTTTTCTGACAATTCAAGGAAGCTGAGTTTATGTAAAAATCCCATTTGTGATGGAATATGACCAGAGAAGTTATTTGATCCTAGTCGTAAACGGATCAAACCTATGCAACTGCCGATATCAGGTGGCAGTTCACCTGAAAATTCATTTGATATCAACATCAACTGGGTCAAGTTCTTGAGATTGAAAAGAGAATTTGGAACTGACCCGGTAAGGGAATTGTGTGAAAGATCCAATGCTTGAAGTTTCTCACAGTTGGCTAGTTCAGCTGGTATGCTTCCATGAAGCTGATTCTGCCACGCAAAGAACAGCAAAAGCTCCTTCAATTGCCCAATGACGGGTGGAATTTCACCAAAAAATATGTTGTTATCTAATTCCAGTTGCTTTAGACCAGAAAAGTTGCCAATAAATGATGGAATCTCTCCAGAAATGTTGTTCATGGACAAAAGAAGCTCCTCCAATGCAACTAAACTTGCAAGAGATGGAGGAACCTCTCCATTTAGAGAATTCAATGAGATGTCGATAACTGTCAAACTAGAACAATTTCCTAAAGATCCTGGAATGTTCCCACCCAGATTGTTGTGCCACAGTAACAACCTTTTTAGATTTTTCAATGAACCTAACTCAACTGGAATCTTCCCAGAAATTTGATTTTCATACAGAAACAAATTCTCTAAAGCTGAGCAGTTGCCAATTTCTGGTGGGATATTACCAGTAATATTGGCTGTGTAGATTGAAAGAGTCTTGAGATTCTTCAATTCCCCAATACTACGTGGAAGCTGCCCTGAAATCCCAGTGTCTGCAAGACCGAGAAAAACTAGACCTTTGCAGTTCGATATCTCCCTAGGAATTTCACCATGAATTCCTGAATTGCCACCTCCACGAAAAATCTCTAGAGCCCGCAGCTTTCCTATTTCAGCAGGAATCTCTCCTGAGAGCTGGTTATCAAAAAGTTCAAGTTGTCTAAGCTTGGAACAGTTTCCAATATCTCTCGGGATTCGACCATGTAAGATATTAGAATTCAGTATTAGAAACTGCAATTCAGCTAACTTTCCTATTTCAGCTGGGATGTCCCCAGTCAGTGCATTGAAGCTGAGGTCCAAATTAACCAATGAAGACAGATTTCCAATTGAAGGCGGAATTTCTCCTGTAAGGTTTACATTTGAAAGGACTAGATTGGTGAGATGACTCAAGGAGAGGAGCTGAGTAGGGAAGCTGGTGGGAAGATGTATGGAAGTTATAGTGATTTCTGAAACAAAACCATCACTGGAACATTTGATATAATCCCAATTGCATGGATTTTGGTGGCTTGGATTCCATGAAGAGAAGAAAGTAGTCGATGAAGAAGAATCAAATGTTGAAAGCCATGAAAGCAGGGAAACACCTTCTTGGTTCAAGGCAGAAATGGCTGGAAATAGAGAAATGTTAAGGAACAAGATAATAATTGTGATTGCATTGCTTGACATGATGAGGCTGTGTGCTTTCTACTATTAGTCTAACTCATCTAATTTTGGCAAAACCAACCCCTCAACTCTTGCTGAATGTTTCTCTTGTTGTGGATAGTGGAATGCTTGTACACACCCCTTGGCTCCTTTTCAGCAAAATTAATCTTGAAATCTTCTGCAACAGTTTTTCAAAACGCAAGCATTTGTTGTCATGAAGTAGATTGGAGAGAAAGGAGGTACAGATGAAGTTATGGTTTCCAATAAAAAAATGTTATATTAGATGAATGTTTTGGGAATAAAGTACCCAAATTGCACACTTCATGATTGGTGTCATGAAAAAAGCTGCTTCTTTAAATTATTGCCAAACTATTGCACTTGATATTGATTTATTTATCTATTTATTTTCGTATAGAATTTTTTGTTTCTTTGTTCTTCTCATACTGACTTATTATACCACTGTTAAATAAAAGCATATATACAAGAATATCTTATCTGCAATATTTACAAGAATAGTATTTTGAAGTGCAACTAGCTTCTTCTGGATTTTAGTCTTTTAACAAATCTCATATATGTTCATAAAAATATGTATTATTTATACATCGAATTTGCTAATAGATCCTCCTCTTCATATTGATTCATTTATATATATATATATATATATATATATATATATATTTTCGGTATAAAACTGTTTTCTTGTTCTCCTTTTATTGAGTTTTTATAGCAGATAAAAGCAGATACAGTATTCCTAAGATGCAACTAGATTTTGGGGAGACCTATAGAGATCATTTGATAAGAGAAGCCACGTGGGTATGAAAATGAAAGTGTCGACTTTATTGCTGGAATTTTGGAGTTTTCTTAAATATTCTAGCTAAGATATATTTTGTAATTTGGAGAGATTAGACCAAACATTTCATCAAACATTCAACCATTTACATTTAGAATATACAGAAGAATTACATAATTCTGCATTGCAATTAAATGTGTTGTTATAAATGTTTGATAGCAATATATCTCTGCAATCTTCCAAGGGATGGAAAAACAATGACTCTTCATCTTTTTAAGTTATAATGGGTGTCAATCTAAGGTGTGAAAATGACAGAGCAGCACCAGAAGAAGAGGTAGACACCACAACTTTTTTTCTGTGACATAATAATGGTAAGGTCTCAAAATCATTTTGTATTTGATCTAAAGTTGTTATCATCCATCAAAGTAAGCCATTCATTTTGTAAAGTTCCTCATTCAGTGAGGACCCATTTCCTCAACATGCATGAATCTTCTCACAAAATCCTGTACAATGTGTAGTTTTGCTTTTTTGTTATAATTTCCTATTGCAAATACATCCCCATCATTCTGAATTTTGTGTTTAAGCCATATTGGGTTGTTTCTAAGCTCTTTTCTCTCTAATGATAATTTTACCGTACTAAATCAATTTCGTAACCATTGTGTATTTATGAAAATTAAAATTTAATGATTCCTTTATTTTTCTATATTCTTTTGAAATTAATTAGCTTAATTGGTAAGATCTCTTATAGTTGTACCAGAAGTGTTGTTACATTCAAATTTCGTGCGGGGCTGATCCAAAACTATACATTCTTTTATATTCTCATAATATTTTTATTATTTTGCTTTCATTCTACATGTCTATTATAGCTATACTAAAGTCTATGATTTAAGAATTGAATTTTTGAATTCATATGTTATGAATTGAGGGTGTCACACAAATAGGAATGTCAAAATCTTATATCAAGTGCTTATATGTAATGACTTTCATGGGATAATAATGATATAATTATAGAATATAGTATAAATATTAAATGATACATCCCAAAGCTATCAACTTTTCATCAGTATAGTTTGGACCACAGCCTACAACAACAAAACAAGAAAGTTTGTGATAAGTCTTTGTCTGAAAACAACATTGTTTTAGACATTCATATTAATGTGAACATATATATACACACGCGTGCAAATTTGTGGCGAAACGAGAAGGCTAAAATTTGGGGGCCAAAATATAATGTATACCTAAATGTCAAATAATTAAGACTTTAAAAAATGTTTGTCAAATAATTAATATTAAAAAAAACTCTTCTTAATTAAATGTCAAACAACCAAAAAATAATTTAAAATAATTTTTGTCATTAAAAAACTTTTTTGGAGAATAGAGAGATCATACCAAATACATTGCAGGTGGTGTATTTAATTTAAACTTTGAATGACTTTTTTTAAGTGAATGATTTTTATAGAGTTTATGGGCTAATAACTTTAATACTTTTATAAACTTTCATTTTAAATGACTTTTATAGACTTTACAGAATTATAAAAGACTTTCATAGACTTTCATCGACCTTTAGAGACTTTCATTTCAAATAACTTTCAATGATTTTTAAAAATATAAATACACTAGGTGAACTATATTAACCCATTCAAATTTTTATATCTTATGATATAATTAAATTATTTAAGTTGTTCATAGGGCGAATCATTATTATATAAAATATTTGACCTAATCTTTCACCCCTCTATCTTTAATGCATTTTAGATTTTTTTTTTTTGTTAGAAAATATTTTTGACTTATTCATTAATGATGAAAATATCAAAATTGAAATTTTCTTGTAGTTTTGTTATGCTATAATAAAATACTTGAAATCTACTTCAATGTCCTGACTAATGAAAAAAGATAGTTTATATTCATAAAAAATCTTTCCCCACTTTTTTTTTTTTCCTTTTTACTCTAAACACTCTTTTTTCTATTTTGTCAGTGATATTTGTTAATTTTTTAAATTATTTTTCGTTGCATAATAGGTTACATGGTGGTTACAATTTTTTTTTAATTATTCTTTTCGAATAATATAATCAATAATAAGTGATAATAAAAGTTGTCAATAATTATTTATTAGAAAGTCTTCAAAAGTCTATAAGAGATAAATTAAGAGTATTTTTATGAGAAATTGTTTACAAAAATCTAGCATTTTTAAAAGTTTATGAAAGTCATTGACATTTTGAATGCCTCATAACTTTCGTAAACTTATAAAAAGTCTACATTGAATCCCTAATGATTTTTATAGACATTTTAAAAATTATTAAAATTTTAAATTGAATAACTTTTATAGAATTTATTAAAATTTAGATTGAATATTCCATGACTTTTATATACAGTTTTTAAAGTATGTAAAAATGTATATTGAATAACCATAACTTTTATAAATTCTTCCAAATCTTTATTTAAAAAAAATACTCTATAAAAGTATTTAAAAGTCTACAGTCGAATAAATTATGAATTATTTGCTATCTTATTATTCTTATCAAGCACCAACTTTTAGTGACATAAGTGACATGCAATTAAATCCCCAAATCTAAAGATGGAGAAGAATATTTTGGAATTGGAAAAAAACAAAGAAATAGATAAGATTATTACTCCAAAAATTTATAAGATGATGAAGGAAATTGATTTTTCATGAAGGTGGGCCTTACTGAATTTGGATTAATTGTTAATAACAATGTGGCCCATGAATTGGAATAATGTGTTGAAGGTGGGGGCAAGTGATTCCCCAACCATAATTAGTGGGCTTGATTTAAATTACAATTTTTTTTTTCATTTGTATTCTTTCTTTGATGTTGACCCATCATTTTTCCAGCATATTCACAGCAAATATTTTCAAGTAGCAAAAAATAAAATAATGAAAATGGAATGATTTTACAATGGTTTCGTTACCCTAGAAGCCAAAAAAATTATCAGGGGCAGACTGTCCATTTATTTTCATATTTAATCCAATAATTTGGACAACTAATTCCGTAACTAAGATAATTACAAGATTTAAATATTTAGTTTCGTGATTTAAATAAAATATATTTTACGATCCAGTTTGATTAAAAATGATGTATAGATGTTCACGCTTTTAAAAGACTTCTAACCAAGATGATTTATAGATTTGGTCAACTAGTTTCGTGAATTAACTCTGTTAGAAATAAAATATAGATGTCCGCACTTAAGAATGATTTCTAAAAATCAATATAAAAAAAACGAAAATAAATAACGAAAAGTAGATGACATAGAGTGCTAGGAGCAAGCATGGATAATTTTCTCCCGTTAAAGATTTTTTGTCATGGACTCATGATAACTCTAGTTTAACATGAACAAATAAAGGATAAATTTTAGAAACTTCTCTTAAGGTTGATTTGGTTAAAAAATATAAGCAGATCTAATTGGGGATTTTTTTTTTGCTGATAACTTTCTTGTAAAAGAATTTTATCAAAAATTCTAAAAAAATTACAAACACCTTTTTGAAGAATTTTGGTAATTAATTATTACATAAAAAAGATAGAATAACATTTACCTAAAGTATAATTTATTGACAAGAATCAATGCAAAGTTTGGATGCTAAAATAAGAATTAATAAGTATAATTTTAAAATATTATTCCATGGAGAATAGAAGGCAGCCACTTTTATAGTCTTATAGATGACAATAATAATTGAGCATTTTACATTGCTGCAAACAGGTTTTAATCTGTCACTGTACAGGCCAATCAAATAATGGTCCCAAGTCCCAACAAATTGGTTTTGCATGGTAGGGGACAACTGTAAATACACATACCCATTCCATCATTTACAATATAATTTACAAATATTAGAAACCCTAGTAGAAATGTTGTTGTCTCAACTCCCAACTTTTTATGCCTGAGGAAATTGCTACTTTTACCTAAAAATATAAATAAATAAATTATTGGAGATTTTATATTTATTTATTTTTAAAATTTTTATAACTTTTTGTCAAATTTAACTATGATTTGACTAAAATACTCTCTAATATGTAAAATTAAAATTCCAAAATAAATAATAATAATTTTACACGTTAAAAAAATAATTTTACATGAAAACTACTTTTTTTTAAGTTTGCCATCAAATCCTAGGGCTCAACCCTGGACAGGCATTGAAAACTTCCAAATCGGAGTACGGTAGGGGCAGAGGAAATTTCCAGTGGAGCAGTGAAATGCATAGATCAGAAAGAACACCAACGGCGAAAGCATGCATAATTCCCCCTTTAAGTATGGTTACCTGATACCATGGAAGGGCCTACTTCTATTTCGGCTTTTATATATGCCGCTACTATAGTAGTTACGGGTCTCAACCGCAGGTCTGTCATACCTTCATTGTTGGAGACAGACCTCCATTCTTAGAGATATGTGCAAACCTCTATTGTTGGAGGTCGGTGACCTACAATGAGGTTTGCGATTGCAAATTCATATTTTTATTTATTTACTTTTTATTTAAAATTGAATGAAGGGCATTTTCATTTATAAAATGAAAATGTTAACAAAAATAATAAATTTATTAGGAACTGATAAATTTAATATTTTTATTAATTTATTAATGACTATTTATTAAAAGAGGCCTAGTGGTATATATATACCTGAAAATGCGTACCTCAAAAGGTCCATCCTTACTTGTAAGCCTTAGATCATTGTAAAAGACTTTTTTTTTTTTTTTCCTGAGCAAAAGATTTACTTATTTCATTTAGTTTGAGAGTGGTCATAAAAGCGATAAATATAAGCACATTACTCGCAGCTTAAGATGATTAGTGCATATCTCCACTTGCCTTAGTGGTGGGGTTCAAATTCTACCATGAACAGTTAATCGTATATGTGGGGAGTTCCTTCCCGTATTATGAGAGTAAATATCTCTTCTGTTTTGGAAGTAGATATCCGAGGCGCGTAATTATTTTAATGAAGAATTATTTTGTGTGTCTTCCTTTTCTTATGAGGAAAAAATGAAATGGTTTACTACTAGGAAAAAATGGCAAACAATGTTGCTTAGCTTGTGGACAAATCTCACAAGTTTTATTACTAGAACAATTAATAAAAGGAATAGCAGTACTTAAACTTTATAAAGAGTGATAAGATAAATGCCCCAAACGCCAATGCCAGAGATCAAAACTTGGTGGTTTGATGACAGCTAAAGCTGAAGAAGACTGAAAATAATATAGCCCCTCATGAAGACGACCCTGTCTAATCGTCTTCTTCGTTGACAGGTTCTAAAAAATGCACCGATCACTTGAAAAAGGTTAAAGAACAATTTAGAGTATTTGAAATTTGACTAATAGACAAAAGATTGAATTTGAATAATGGAATATAAAATACATTTTCAAGTTTTATTGTAGGTGTGAGAATGATAGTACCAATTGTTGGAAATAAAATACTCAAACAACTTTTATTTAAACTTAAAACAAATATTATAAGAAAACTCTCACTCAATAACTAACCCACTCTTTTTCTTCTTCTTCACTCACTTAAAAGTTTTGCTTCTTCTTGATGTATAAACCAAAATGGGGAGGGGGTATTTATACTACTTACAAACAATTTTAGACCACACAAATAAACTAATCCAAAATTATAATAACGATACACCTCATCCTTCTACATCCTTCCACATTCTTCCAATTGACCACATGGTTTTTATGCCTAATTACCAAACCCTAGAGAATTCTAGATAAAGGGCTTGTACCTTATTTATGGACTTAGACTCTAATTTATTTGGGCTTGGGTTTGGGCTCCCATAATGGTTCAGACCTTCACATAGTTTGGGCCTAAAACAAGTTCATATTTCAACACCCCCCCTTTAAACTTGTTTTACCATGCCAAACAAACTTCTTAATCTCGAAAAATCTTCAAACCTGAGTGGCTTGGTGAAAATATCTGCAATTTGATCTTTGGACTTCACGTACTCCATTTGTACATCCCTTTTCGCTATGCACTCCCTTATGTAGTGGTAACGAGTATCAATATGCTTGCTTCGATCATGGAACACTGGATTCTTTGCTAGGGCAATGACTGACTTGTTGTCGACACAAATCTCAATTGGCTCTTCTTGTGGCAAACCCAATTCTTTCAGCAAATTTCTGAGTCATATTACATGACAGATGCTCGAAGTAGCAGCTACGTATTCGGCTTCACAAGTTGATAGGGTGACAATCGGTTGCTTTTTTGACATCCATGTGAAAGCTGTGCTTCCCATGAAGAACACGAACCCACTGGTGTTATTCCTGTCATCTATATCTCCACCCCAATCGCTATCGCTATATCCGACAAGCTTGTAATCATTAGAAATTGAATAAAACAAACCAAAATCAAGTGTACCTTTGATGTAACGGAGGATTCTCTTAGCAGCTTTGAAATGGGTGGTTGTTGGATCCTCCATGTATCGACTCACAAGTCCAACAGCATAAAGAATATCTGGTCTCGTGCACGTCAAATAGCGTAAGCTTCTAACTAAACTCTTGAAGAATGTTGGATCTATGCTTTCACCTTTATCATGCTTCGATAGCTTGATTTCGCATTCTACTGGTGTGTTTATCGGCTTACAATCATCCATCTTGAACTTCTTGAGTATCTCATTTGCATAATTTTCTTGGCAGATAAAGATGCCTTCTTCCTTTTGCTTGACTTCAATACCAAGATAGTACGCCATTAATCCGATGTCAGTCATCACAAATTCCTTGGCCATTGTTTTCTTGAACTCTTCAATCAGGCTTAGGTTATTGCCGGTGAAAATCAAATCATCCACGTACAAGCATACTACCAGAATATCTCCATTCATGATCTTGATATATAGGACGTGTTCGTAGGGACATTTGGTGAAGCCATTTTGTTGGAAGTACTTGTCAATTCTGCTATTCCATGCCCTTGGTGCTTGCTTTAACCCATAGAGAGCTCTTCTCAGCTTCAGAACTTTGTCTTCTTGGCCTTTGACTTCGTAACCCAGTGGTTGTTGAATGTAGACATCTTCTTCAAGAACTCCATTTAGGAAGGCAGATTTTACATCCATCTGATGTATCTTCCACTTGTTTTGCGCTGCCATAGAAATGATTAGTCTTATAGTTTCTAATCTAGCAACTGGAGCAAATACCTCATCATAGTCTATTCCAGCTCTTTGACTGTAGCCCTTCGTAATTAGCCTTGCCTTGTGCCTTTCAATCTCTCCCTTAGAATTTCGCTTTGTTTTGTACACCCATTTGACACCAATTGCCTTGTGTCCTTTTGGAAGTGGAACAAGTTCCCAAATGTTGTTCTTTTCAATGGCCTTGATTTCCTCGTCCATCGCATCTCTCCACTTTTTTTCTTGAACAGCTTCTTTAAAACTCACTGGTTCACAATCAGCAAAGAGGCAAAAAAGAGTAAGATTATCAGATCTTTCAGGTACCTCGTATAAATCTTGAAGACCTCTTGTTCGCTCCATTGCTCTTTCTTGTAAAAATGATGGTGGTGAATTTCCATTATTTGTGAAGCTGGTGATGTTGGTGGTGTAGTGGGTTCTTGTTGAGGTTCTTCTAGTTGCTCCACTGGCATCTGCTCTGTTTCTTCAAATTGTAGAGTGAAATTGAAGTTGTCTACATGCGATCCAAAATCCCATTCTCTTTCTTCATCAAATATCACATCTCGGCTGATCACAAACGTTTTTTTGTTCGGGTTGTATAGCTTGTAACCTTTCGAATAAGCGGGATAGCCGATGAAGATGAAACTCTCACTTCTATCGTCAAGCTTGGTTCTTCTCTCATCTGGTACATGAACATGTGCTATGCTTCCAAAAACTCTTAGGTGAGAGATGCCGGGCTTTCTACCACTCTATGCTTCTTGAGGTGT
Source organism: Xanthoceras sorbifolium (assembly GCA_003430845.1). NCBI lineage: Eukaryota > Viridiplantae > Streptophyta > Magnoliopsida > Sapindales > Sapindaceae > Xanthoceras > Xanthoceras sorbifolium. Next base: position 10,921,263 of record CM010617.1, on the reverse strand, counting down.
CTTTCCCCACACACTTTTTGTTGGAGAGCGATTGGACAAATAGACTGCACACGCCACTGCTTCCGCCCAAAACTCCTTGGGCAATCTCTTACTTTTGAGCATGCTTCGCGCCAAATCCAGGATTGTTCTATTCTTTCTTTCTGCAACTCCATTTTGTTGGGGGGATCTGGGAACAGTTAGAGGACGTCTAATTCCATTCGCTTCACAAAACTCCAGGAATTCCTTGGATGTGAATTCTCCTCCTCTATCGGATCTCAGTGCCTTGATCTTATGGCCACTCTCTTTTTCCACAGCGGCTTTGAACTTTTTGAATACTCCAAAGACTTCTGATTTCTGCTTTAAGAAATAAACCCATGTTTTTCTTAAAAAATCATTAATGAAGAGAAGAAAATAGTTACTGTTACTGAGAGAGCTTGGCTTGATCGGACCGCACATATCGGTATAGACTAGCTTGAGTGGCTTCTTGGCTCTTGAGTCTGACTCTTTTAGAAAGCTATTTCTAAATTGCTTCCTGAGTAAACATCCTTCACAATGTCGGTCAGGATGATTGATTTATGGTAGTCCTCTCACCATTTCCTTCTTAGATAGTAGCTCCAAGCTTCCAAAATTGAGATGCTGATCGGTCATTTATTTTCATATAATTACGACCCTTAAACCATATCTTTTAATTGTATTCTTGAGTATTTTTGGTGCTTTTGACATGTTTTCCTCTAGTGTACAGGTAATAAGGTTTTGTGCGTAATTGAAGAGTTTTGGTGGATTAAATTGAAGATTTGGGAGTGCACAACTGTCATCGTTTTGAGGCTGCCATAAATTCTACAAGATGAATTGGGTTGAGCGCCTTATATTTCTGGAAAGGTCACGATGTCTGCTTTCCGAAAAATTTTACGGTTCATGATTCCGAGTTGTCTAGAGAAAGTTATGCTCATTTTCACAATAGTGCGCAGACTCACGACTTTCATGTCGAGAGTTAAGTCATGAGTCATGTTTCGGAGGCCTTCATAAATTCTAGAGAATGAACTAGGTTTCGAGATTTATATTTATGTAAAGATATAGATGTCTACTTTCCAATACATTTTACGGTTCGTGATTTGGAGTTTTCTAGAGGAAGATATGGTCATTTTCGTAACAGTGCACAATCTTGAAATTTGGACCAGTGAGCACCGCGGCCTAGTACCGCGACCGTAGGTCGCGATGAAACATCAATTTTTTGGCAGTGAGCACCGCGAGCACAGTGCCGCGACCAGCGGTAGCAACTCACGGTCACGATAACGACGCGAGAAACCTTATTTCCAATGTCTATAAGTAGAAAAAGGGCTCAAAAGAGAGGAGATTCAGCTAGGGCTCTAAGGAGAGGACCAAGAGGAGACCAAGAGAGAAGAGAAGAGGCAAAGAGGGGAGAAGAAGATCACCTTGAAACCAAGAGGGATTGGATTCAATCCTTGAGCCAAAATCTCACTATCAAGCTTGGATTTGGAGAAAGTGGAAGCTAGACAAATTCCCAATGAGGAGGAGGACGAAAGTTCATCACACCTAGAGTTTTTCTATCCCTTTCCTTCTTTATTTTCATGCTTGTAACTCTCTTTATTAATTGGAAAACATGTTTAGTTGTAAATATTTGATTATGAACTAAATTTGTAAGTTAGGGTTTTGATGGATCTTATTCTATGATGATTGAATGAATTGATTGTTTAATTTATTGTGGTTGATTATTATGTTGTTGAGTGGTATTATTGTGCTTAATGCTTTTGAATGTGAAGGCCTACATTTATATGATAAATTGGTTGTGTGTTATGTACCGAGAGGAGACGCCCTCCACGTGCTCGATATAATGTCCACCACAAGTAGAATTAGATAGAGATATACTAATTTGCTTGTGTGATCACATAGGGTGTTTATTGTGACTAATGCATTCTCATGCACTTGGATATACCATCGAGAGATAGGATATTAGTGTGTGTGGAATAGGTCGGATTTACTTCGAGAGGGGACTTTGGATAATTTAGATAAACACGGTCATCAACATGAATAATTAAACTACAACAATGTGCTCTCATGAAATTCAATTGGATGGAATAGGTGAATTCAAATACCCTAACTAATCTCTCATATTGGTTGTTTGCTTTACTTTTATGTTTTTATATTGTTATCTTTTAATTCATTCTTTTAAACCTTTCGATTATCCAAATAGATATAGCTTGGTTAATTTTGGTACTCAACGCCTAAATATCCCTGTGGAGATGATAATTTACTCATCATTTTATTACTTGTGCCGACCCCGTATACTTGAGTATTTTTGGTGCTTTTGACGTGTTTTCCTCTAGTGTACAGGTAATAAGGTTTTGTGCGTAATTGAAGAGTTTTGGTGGATTAAATTGAAGATTTGGGAGTGCACAGCTGTCATCGTTTTGAGGCTGCCATAAATTCTACAAGATGAACTGGGTTGAGTGCCTTATATTTCTGGAAAGGTCACGATGTCTGCTTTCTGGCAAATTTTACGGTTCATGATTCCGAGTTGTCTAGAGAAAGTTATCCTCATTTTCACAATAGTGCGCAGACTCACGACTTTCATGTCGAGAGTTAAGTCATGAGTCATGTTTCGGAGGCCTTCATAAATTCCAGAGAATGAACTGGGTTTCGAGCTTTATATGTATGGAAAGATATAGATGTCTACTTTCCAATACATTTTACGGTTCGTGATTTGGAGTTTTCTAGAGGAAGATATGGTCATTTTCGTAATAGTGCACAATCTTGAAATTTGGACCAGTGAGCACCGCGACCTTGTGCCGCGACCGTAGGTCGCGATACACTGGTCGCGATGAAACATCAATTTTTTGGCAGTGAACACCGTGAGCACAGTACCGCAACCAGCGGTAGTGACTCATGATCGCGATGGCGATGCGAGAAACCTTATTTCCAATGTCTATAAGTAGAAAAAGGGCTCAAAAGAGAGGAGACTCAGCTAGGGCTCTAAGGAGAGGACCAAGAGGAGACTAAGAGAGAAGAGAAGAGGGAAAGAGGGGAGAAGAAGATCACCTTGAAACCAAGAGGGATTGAATTCAATCCTTGAGCCAAAATCTCACCATCAAGCTTGGATTTGGAGAAAGTGGAAGCTAGACAAATTCCCAATGAGGAGGAGGACGAAAGTTCATCACACCTAGAGTTTTTCTATCCCTTTCCTTCTTTATTTTCATGCCTGTAACTCTCTTTATTAATTGGAAAACATGTTTAGTTGTAAATATTTGATTATGAACTAAATTTGTAAGTTAGGATTTTGATGGATCTTATTCTATGATGATTGAATGAATTGATTGTTTAATTTGTTGTGGTTGATTATTATGTTGTTGAGTGGTATTATTGTGCTTAATGCTTTTGAATGTGAAGGCCTACATTTAGATGATAAATTGGTTGTGTGTTATGTACCGAGAGGAGACGTCCACCACGTACTTGATATAATGTCCACCACAAGTAGAATTAGATAGAGATATACTAATTTGCTTGTGTGATCACATAGGGTGTTTATTGTGACTAATGCATTCTCATGCACTTGGATATACCATCGAGAGATAAGATATTAGTGTGTATGGAATAGGTCGGATTTACTTCGAGAGGGGACTTTGGATAATTTAGATAAACACGGTCATCAACATGAATAATTAAACTACAACAATGTGCTCTCATGAAATTCAATTGGATGGAATAGGTGAATTCAAATACCCTAACTAATCTCTCATATTGGTTGTTTGATTTACTTTTATGTTTTTATATTGTTATCTTTTAATTCATTCTTTTAAACCTTTCGATTATCCAAATAGAAATAGGCTTGGTTAATTTTAGTACTCAACGCCTAAATATCCATGTGGAGACAATAATTTACTCATCATTTTATTACTTGTGCGGACCCGGTATACTTGCGGGTAACAAAGAAGTCGCATCAGATGCCCAAATCGAAGGTGCCATAACCAAGATGCATCTTTATAGCAGGCTTTCAGACACTTTGCAATATCGTTTTGAATGTTCAAAGAAAATAATCTATTCTTTGACATTTTTACTTTGGCTATTAGATTTCCTTTGCCATCTCTTATAAAAAGACTACGATCCTTTATATGAATATTATAGCCTTTTTCTAAGAGTTGACCCATACTCAGGATGTTGCATGTCATGTTGGGCACATAATAGACATTTGAGATTAATTGATGACTACCATTTTTAGTGCGGATAAGGATGTTACCTTTTCCTTTCACTGATATTTTTGAATCATCTCCAAAAGAGATATTGCCAGCCACTGATTCATCTAGCTCTGCGAACATAGTTCTTCTTCCACATATGTGGTTGCTTGCACCAGTGTCGAGGTACCAAGCATTTTCTTGGTCTCCATCATTGTCTCTACAAGCTAGTAGCACTATCTCCTTCTCTTCGGTTTTGACTTCCACATAATTGGACCTTTCGTCAACCTTACTGCTGGGAGCTTTATATTCCGAAGCATAATGCCCAAATTTCTGACAATTATAGCATTGAACTTGAGATTTATCGTACCTCGAGTTTGAATTGCCTCTCCCACAGCCTCTTGTTGAGCTTTCTCCTTTCTAGTAGTTGTTGAAGTTGCTGCTGTTAGAATTCCAACCTCGTCCATGACCACGGCCTCTACCTTGTCCTCGGCCTCGACCTCTACCTCATCCACGCTGGCTTTTCTCGTAGCCTTGACTTTCTTCCTTCTCTTTCAGTTGCATCTTGAGGAGTTGCTCGTTGATCCCTTACTTCCTCTTATATTTTTCTTCATATGCTTGCAATGATCCTTGTAGTTGCTCGATCGTCATTTCTTCCAAGTCTTTAGTTTCTTCTATCGTCACGACAATGTGTTCAAATTTGGAATCCAATGAACGAAGTATCTTCTCTATTATTCTCACATCTTCTAACTTTTCACCATTTCTTTTCAATTGGTTAGAAACAGCTGTTACTCTTAAAAAATAATCTGAAATAGATTCAGATGCTTTCATGTGTAAGGATTCGAATTCACCTTTTAATATTTGGAGACGGACCTTCTTTACCTTTTCGACTCCTTTGTAAGAGATTTGCAACTTCTCCCACGCTTGCTTAGCGGAGCTTGCACTCGAAATCTTCTCAAAACCATCATCATCTAACGCTTGATAGATGAGATAGAGAGCCTTCTTGTCTCTTTTCCTTGAGTCTTTTAAACTATCTTTTTGAGTTTGGGATAGAGTTGACTCATCTTCTGGTTCGGTGTAGCCTTTCTCTACGAACTCCCAGACATCGTGTGCTCCAAGGAGAGCCTTCATCTTGATACTCCAATTATCATAGTTTTCGTTTTTGAGTGTTGAAACTTGAAACGACGCCATACCATTAGTCATAACTCTCAATATAGTGAGAATTTCGAAATTCTGACTACACGGATGAACTCAGAACGTCGAAAAACTTTAAGATGGACTCAGACAAAGAATCAATTTTTTTGGTCAAAGTCAAAGTCAACGGTCAACCTAACCTGGTTAACTGTCAACGTTTTTGACGGCTCGGTCAGCGGCTCGGTCAACAGGCTTAGGGGTTCGGTCAACTCAGCTCCAACTCGACTGGACTCACTTCCAACTCGGTTGACTCGGCTTGAACTCGGTGAGTTAACTCACTCTTTGGCAGCAAACATCCGGCGACCCGTGGCGGCTCGTTTGAAATCCGATCTAGGCGATTTTTGTGGCGTCGGCTTCGTCTCGTCGAGAACTTCAATTTTGATATTCTATAGTGCACACCTTTCAACTCGGCTCTGATACCACTTTGTTGGAAATAAAACACTCAAACAACTTTTATTTAACCTCAAAACAAATATTACAAGAAAACTCTCACTCAAGAACTAACTCACTCTTTTTCTTCTTCTTCACTCACTTAGAAGCTTTGCTTCTTCTTGATGTCTAAACCAAAATGGGGAGGGGATATTTATACTACTTACAAACAATTTTAGACCACACAAATAAACTAATCCAAAATTATAATAATGATACACCTCATCCTTCTACATCCTTCCACATTCTTCCAATTGACCACATGATTTTTATGCCTAATTACCAAACCCTAGAGAATTCTAGATAAAGGGCTTGGACCTTATTTATGGACTTGGCCTCTAATTTATTTGGGCTTGGGTTTGGGCTCCCATAATGGTTCAGACCTTCACATAGTTTGGGCCTAAAATAAGTTTATACTTCAATACCAATATGGGTGACTGTAACACTAGTTCCATCAGGCAATTGAACATGATATGGTGTTGAGAATGGTTTATAAGAAGAAAATAATGATAAAGAATGACACATGGTTGGTAGCATCTGTATCAATTATCCAAACAAAACTTGAAGTAACAGTGAGAGCGATACCTACCAATTGAGCTTTAGAATATGAGATAGATACCTGAAGAGAGCATGTCAAGAAGCTAATTGTACTGTTCTTGAGTAATAATAGGTGGAGTCATGGGTCTTTCATCTTATTTTATTGCCTCAACAACATTCACTTGGCTTCTTGTCTTCTGTGGAAATCCATGTAACTTGTAGCATGTAGTTTTGATATGGCCATCACGACAACAATGATCACAGTGAGGTCATTGTCTTTACTATAACCACCAAATTGTCGATTGCCAGGACCATTTGTTCGAGCTTGAGGAATACTCATTCGATTTTCAGACTTGATAGTATTAAGATCTGCAGCCTCGAGTGTTTGACAACAACATTGATTGAATCTCTTGTTGTTTTTCCTCTTGATGAACCAGAGAATACATTTTAATTGCATTAGGCAAAGGTTCCAGCAATAAGTTCTGACTCCGAATCGCTCAAAATCGATCGTGTAAGCCTTGAACAAACTGCATAGCCTGATCTTGTTGAAGTTGCTCAGCAGCAAACTTGCCACTATCGCAAGAACATAGTTGAACCATAGAAAGAGAATTGAGTTCATCCAAAGTGATTTAAGCTTAGTGAAATAAGCTGATACAGATAAATCGTCTTGTTTCAAGGAAGCAATAGAATGCTTCAACTGATAAAACTTCGGGGCATTAGATTGTGAAAATCGTTCTCGAACGTCCACCCAAATTTCTCTTGCATTTTCGGCATATAAAATGCTATTACGTATCTCATTAAAAGTTGAATTCAAAATCCAAGAGTTTACCAAATCATTACAGTGTTCCCACTTCGCGATTCTGATTGAGTATATGGTTTCATGATTGTGCCATCTACAAATCCCAATTTATTTTTGGCTTGAAAAGCCACAATAATTGCTTGAACCCAAGTTCCATAATTATCGCCCGAAAACAACGATGAAACTAAAACAATAGAAGGGCTGTCAGAATGATGAGCATAAAATGAATCCTGATAATCGGTGGAATCAGAGTATTGTGATGGCAATGGAGGCTGGGTTCCACTCTTGGAACCAGTAGGATTTTGAGATTTTTTATCATCGACCATGATAAAATAGAGTAAAACTTGTTACTGGAAAGAAAAGAAATTAGAATATCAGGACTATGATAGTTTTAATGAAGAATTATTTTGTGAGTCTTCCTTTTCTTATCAGGAGAGTCCAAAGCAAGGCTTTATTAATAGAGTTGTGATTCTACATTAAATTGATCTTTATTATAAAATAGAACTAATTACACCGACCTCCCCTGAGGTTTTGTCAACTACAAGCGGAGTTAACTTTATTATTTATTCATTCAAAGAACTCAATGAATAATTAAGATGAGACTTTAGAGCACTTGAATAAATGTTGTTCAACCTTGTTTTGGATGAGTTATGCATACTATTTATAGTAGGAAATAGAAAAATAGTCATTTAAGACACATTAAATGCGTCACTCAACAGTTCGGAATATGAGCAGAATATGAAAAACTAGCAGTTATAGAGTTTCTGAACCTTGGCAGAATATGACTGTAAATATGAGTATATAAATTCCACAATTAGGTGGAACATGTGGCGAAACTGTTGTATTTTGGCTTTTATCATAATCCCACATTGGTGAGATATGAGATGTGATGGGCTTTCTTATGCTATAAAAGAAAGACCCCTCATTTGGTTTTGAAACATCCCACTAAAGCCTCTCATCTCTAAGGCTTAGTATTCTTTCTCTCTCTTTTGTATTCTTCTTTGAAATTAGTGAAGTCATCTATTGGTGGTGTCCGAGGAAGTAGGCATAATTGGCCGAACCTCGTTAAATCTCTGGTGTTCTCTCTTTTAATTTTGTGCTTCCAAGTTGTTATTGTCGGGCACTATTGAATTTATTTATTGGTGGAAAAATAGCCCGAATTTCCACAACAAATTGGTATCAGAGCTCTTGGTTGCGATTTCTCTTAAAATTCAAGTATGCTCTGTGGTCGCAGTTTTAACTGATCTTCCACATCAGAAAGAATTTTTTGAGAATTGTTTGGTGTTTTGATTACTAGTAATATATTGTCTAATTTAGTGCATGTCTAGGAAAGGTCTGTCTAAGGAAAGATTTGGTACTTAAGAGTGTCCGTTGTGACCCACCTCTCTTTCCTGGGAACTTTCCTGGTGCATTTTTTTAAGACCATTTTATTGCTAGTAATTTTCACGCTACGGAGCCAAAATGACAGATGATATGGAGCAGACTCAAAAATCCACAGTTTCCGCCGCATCAACTTCGACAGCCTCTTCGTCGTCAATTTTGACGAGATTAACTGTGCCAAATGTAAGATTTGCGGTGGAGATTTTTGACGGTACGGGTCATTTCGGCATGTGGCAAGGTGAAGTTCTAGACGCTCTTTTTCAGCAAGGTCTAGACATTGCTATTGAAGAGGAGAAACCAGATGAGATTGATGAAAAAGAATGGAAGACCATCAATCGGTTGGCGTGTGGTACTATTCGATCATGCCTTTCCAGAGAGCAGAAGTATTCATTCTCAAAGGAAACTTCTGCAAGCAAGCTATGGAAGGCATTGGAGGATAAATTTCTGAAGAAGAGCGGTCATAATAAGCTCTATTTGAAGAAGAAATTGTTCCGGTTTAGTTACCAATCTGGTACCACCATGAACGACCATATTACTGCTTTTAACAAGGCAGTAGCTGATTTGATGAATCTTGATGAAACTTTCAAAGATGAGGATCTGGCCTTGATGTTGCTGTTTTCCCTTCCTGATGAGTACACATTTATAGAAGCCATGTTACTTCATGGGAAAGAGAAAGTTTCCCTTAGTGAAGTGTGCAGTACTCTATATAGTCATGAATTAAGGAAAAAGGATAGAGAGGAAAGCAAGAAAGCAGAAGTGGTAGCAGAAGCACTAGTAGCCAGAGGCAGACCACAAGGCCAGAAGAAAGGAATAAGAGGGAGATCTCATTCGAAAGGCAGACCTAGTAAAGACGAATGTGCCTTTTGTCGAGAGAAGGGGCACTGGAAGAAAGATTGCCCAAAACTGAAAAAACAAGGGCAAAGATGATAAAGGCAAAGCTGTTGCAGAATCATGTGTAGCTGAGTACAGTGATGAAGATTCAGATCTTTCACTGGTCGTTACAACCTCAACAAGGCGATCTGACAAATGGTTGTTTGATTCAGCATGTAACCAACATATTTGTCATATCCGAGAGTGGTTCTCTGAATTTAAAGAAGTAGATGGCGGAGTTGTTTACATGGGCAATGACACATATTGCGAAACAACTGGAATTGGTTCAATCTACTTAAAGAACCATGATGGGTCGACTAGAGTTCTGACAGAGGTCCGATATGTACCTGATATGAAAAAGAATCTCATCTCTTTGGGAGTTTTAGAATCCAAAGGATTAATTGTGACAATGCGAGATGGAATTCTGAAAATAACCTCTGGAGCTCTGGTGATGTTGAAAGGCACTCGGAAGAATAATTTGTATTACTATGATGGTAGTACAATTGTTGGGACAGCTGCAGTTGCTACTCTTGATGATGAGGAGTCAGATGTAACCAGGTTGTGGCATATGCGGTTAGGGCATGCAGGCGAAAAATCCTTGCAAATTCTGGTGAAACAAGGATTGTTGAAAGATGCAAAAACCTGTAAGATAGATTTCTGCGAGCATTGTGTGATGGGAAAGCAGAAGAGAGTGAAATTCGGCACTGCAATCCATGATACCAAGGGTATTTTGGATTATATTCACTCTGATGTGTGGGGACCTTCCAAGACAGCTTCTTTGGGAGGAAAACATTATTATGTTACTTTTGTTGATGACTTCTCTCGAAGAGTGTGGGTGTACACTATGAAGTCAAAAGATGAAGTGTTAGAATGTTTCCTTAAGTGGAAAAAAATGATAGAGACGCAGACTGGCAAAAAAATCAAACGGCTCAGAACAGACAATGGAGGTGAATACAGAAGTGATCCGTTTGACAAAATTTGTCAAGATGAAGGCATTGTTCGACACTTCACAGTTAGAAATACACCACAACAGAACGGGGTGGCAGAGCGCATGAACCGAACATTGCTGGAGAAAGTTCGGTGTATGTTGTCCAATGCTGGGTTGGGCAGACAATTTTGGGCTGAGGCAGTGAGATACGCGAGTCATCTTGTTAATCGTTTGCCATCAACTGCTATTGGTGGCAAAACACCTCTGGAGGCTTGGTCTGGAAAATCTGTTACTGATTATGATTCCTTACATGTGTTTGGTTCCGCTGCATACTATCATGTTAAGGAATCAAAGTTGGATCCGAGAGCTAAGAAGGCACTCTTTATGGGGATCACTACTGGTGTGAAAGGATACCGTCTCTGGTGTCCAGAAACAAAGAAGATAATCTTTAGCAGAGATGTTACCTTTGATGAATCTGCCATGTTGAAAAAGGTGACAAAAGATGATATTCAACAGATCGATGATACTCCGCAACAGGTGGAGAAAACTCCAAAGCAGGTGGAGTTTGAAGGAAGAAGAATTGGCTCAGTAATCAATAAAGCAGATGGAGAAACTCCTACGGCAGAAGAGGAGTTAAATGAAGAAGAGGTTCTAACCCAAGAACCTCCACAGCAACAAGAACAAATTGCATTAAGAAAGTCACAACGAGAGAGACACAAACCTGCTCGATTTAATGATATGGTGGCTCATGCATCTATAATTGTAAATGATGAAATTCCTACCACGTATCAAGAAGCAGTTCAAAGTTCAGAAGAGGAAAAGTGGAGGAATGCTATGAATGAAGAAATGCAGTCTCTTCATAAAAATCAGACATGGAAGCTAGCAAGTCTACCGAAGGGAAAGAAGGCAATTGGATGCAAATGGGTATATGCAAAGAAAGAAGGATTTCCTGACAAGAAAAGTATTCGCTGCAAGGCAAGATTGGTGGCTAAAGGCTACGCTCAGATGGAAGGAATTGACTATAATGAAGTTTTTTCTCCAGTAGTGAAACATTCCTCCATCAGAATCTTATTGGCCTTGGTAGCTCAATTGAATCTGGAACTAGTTCAACTTGATGTAAAAACTGCATTTTTACATGGAGATTTGGAGGAGGAAATCTATATGACTCAGCCAGAAGGGTTCAAGGTTGCTGGAAAAGAAGATTTGGTATGCAAACTTGGAAAATCATTGTACGGATTGAAACAATCTCCAAGACAGTGGTACAAGCGATTTGACAAGTTTATGTTGGGGCAGAAATACACAAGGAGCAAGTACGATCATTGTGTGTATTTGCGCAAGCTACAAGATGGATCTTTTATCTATCTTCTCCTTTATGTTGATGATATGTTGATAGCTTCAAGTAATCAAGAAGAAATTGAGAAGTTGAAAGCTCAATTGAGTCAAGAGTTCGAAATGAAAGATCTGGGAGAAGCTAAGAAGATTCTCGGCATGGAGATAAGTAGAGACAGAAAATTGGGGCAACTTTGTTTGACTCAGAAACAATATCTGAGAAAGGTACTGCAACGTTTTGGCATAAATGACAAGTCAAAGCCAGTGAATACACCACTTGCCCCTCATATGAAACTTAGTGCTGATTTATCTCCAAAGAATGATGCTGAACGAGAATATATGTCAAAAGTTCCATATGCTAATGCTGTTGGTAGCTTGATGTATGCTATGGTGTGTACAAGACCTGACATTTCACAGGCAGTTGGGGTTGTGAGCAGGTACATGCATGATCCTGGTAAAGGACATTGGCAAGCTGTCAAATGGATTCTGCGGTATATTCTGAACACCGTGGATGTTGGTTTGATGTTTGAGCGGGATGAAAAAAAATGGTCAATATGTAGTTGGATATTGTGATTCCGACTATGCTGGAGATTTGGACAAGCGTCGATCAACTACCGGTTATGTGTTTACTCTTGCAAAGGCACCGGTCAGTTGGAAGTCTACTTTACAGTCAACAGTTGCTTTGTCTACTACAGAGGCAGAGTATATGGCAGTTACAGAGGCTGTTAAAGAGGCTATTTGGCTTCAAGGATTGCTGAAAGACTTGGGATTTGGTCAGAAGCACGTGAAAGTGCATTGTGACAGTCAAAGTGCTATTTGTTTAGCAAAGAACCAAGTCTATCATGTACGGACGAAGCATATAGATGTCCGATATCATTTTGTAAGGGAAATTCTTGAAGAAGGTCAAATATTACTTCAGAAGATCCACACAGCTGAAAATCCTGCAGACATGATGACCAAAGTTGTGACATCGATCAAGTTCCAACATTGTTTGGACTTGATAAATATTTTGAAGATTTGAAGATGGGTGGCGCCCTAGGCGCATTTGGAGACACTACTAAGGATAGCTTTTCTGTGAGAGAGATTCGTAAATGTTTCTTGGGATTTTGATTTTTCGCCAAGGTGGAGATTTGTTGTATTTTGGCTTTTATCATAATCCCACATTGGTGAGATATGAGATGTGATGGGCTTTCTTATGCTATAAAAGAAAGACCCCTCATTTGGTTTTGAAACATCCCACTAAAGCCTCTCATCTCTAAGGCTTAGTATTCTTTCTCTCTCTTTTGTATTCTTCTTTGAAATTAGTGAAGTCATCTATTGGTGGTGTCCGAGGAAGTAGGCATAATTGGCCGAACCTCGTTAAATCTCTGGTGTTCTCTCTTTTAATTTTGTGCTTCCAAGTTGTTATTGTCGGGCACTATTGAATTTATTTATTGGTGGAAAAATAGCCCGAATTTCCACAACAGAAACATGTTCTGCAAGTTCCGCTACTTATGAATTTTAAATTCTGAGATTGTTTTCAAGGTCCTATTTCACAATCTAAAATAATATCATGATTGAAATATAATTGATGCTCTTAGGACCTATTTGAAAGGATTATTAGGCTAAATGTAATATGAGGACCTTGAGCAAGCCTAAGCTCTAACCTTTACATTAAATACATATATGACAATAAGCAAAACTTTAATCAATCTTCAATAAGCTTCCTCAATAATGAAACTTGCTTTCTTGACTGTTTTGGAGCTTTGACCAATCATGCTATCTCAGATGAAGAAACACATTAGCACAAATCAATTGTTTGTTATAATCAAAATTAGATGATGAAGCCTTAGGGCTAACACTATCATACATTACATGTATGAAATTTAATACCAAAATAAATTTCTTAGTAGTTCGAAGACATAAGATATATTTCCATTATAATTCGAGCCGAACTATACTTTTCAGTTTCATTCCGAGTCGATTCGATTTGGTTTCAGTTTTAGTGCCCACACCTAATTTTGAATTTGAATATGAAAAAAAATTTGAGATTTGAAAATAATTTACCAGTGGTGAAAGTATTTTTATTTTATTTTTTAATTTTTTTATTTCACAGATTTGGACCTGTGGGTGCAAACCCAAACCCGCAAACCCGCAAAATTATGCGTGTTCGTTGGGGGAGGGGGTTTGAATCAAACCCGCGGGTGCAAACCTGAACCGAACCTAACCCGCTGCCGTCACTATCTCCAACTATTTTCCAAATTTTTCTCCAATTTGAAGAATTAAAATGGAATATTCCTGAAATATTTCATCTCTATAAATTTACTACTCCAACCATTTCAATTTTACAATATTCAATAACAAAATATTATTATTTTACTTTATAACTTATTTTTCAAACTTTTCTTAAATAAATTTTTCTCTTAATTATTTTAGATAATAATTTACTCACTTAATTTATTTACATCTAAAAGTTTCTAAATTGTCACAACTAATTATTTTTATATCTAATGGTTTTGATCTAATTTTTTTAAGGGCAACTATTCATTTGGTCTCTAATTTTTGGAGAATCATTAATTTTTTAATGCAGTTTTGTTTATTAGTATTGGGCCCTAAGTTTTCGTAAATGTATCAATTTGGTCCCTTTGACTAATTTTTTAACAGTCAAATTAACTGAAAATGTTAAAAAGATAGTTTTGTCCTTAACTATATCTAAATGAGTTAAAATTATAATTTTACCCACAAATTTTAAAAATATTATTAATAATTAGAAGGGTAATATGATTATTTATAATAATTTTTTAAAATGATCATATTACTCTTCTAATTATTAATAATATTTTTAAAATTTTGAAAGTAAAATTGTAATTTTAATTCATTTAAATAGAGTCAAGGGCAAAACTATTTTTTTTAACATTTTCAGTTAGTTTGACTGTTAAAAAATTGGTCAGAGGGACCAAATTGATACATTTATAAAAACTGAGAGCCCAAGAGTACCAATAAACGAAACTGAGTAAAAAAATTGATAATTTTTTAAAAATTAGAGACTAAATTGATAATTGCCCTTTTTCTAACATTTAAATTCTTTCATCTAATTTGTCACCTAATTTTCCGCATCTCATTTTCCACACCTAATTTTTTTTCTTCTATAAAAGGGCTAATAACACCACCCATTTCTGATTTCACCATCCAATTCCTTACCCAAATTTGTTAAGATACTTTCATGGATGCTTTGGAAAACTTTGTTTTTAAATAAAATATTTATTAGTTTATTGATTAATAAATAGATATAATAAATAAAAATTTAAAAATAATTAAAATATAGTGAATATTATACTCACTTGAATTATTTCAATAAAATATTTTTAATGTATTATTTTTATAATAATTAC
The DNA here is from genome assembly GCA_003430845.1 of Xanthoceras sorbifolium. Lineage (NCBI taxonomy): Eukaryota > Viridiplantae > Streptophyta > Magnoliopsida > Sapindales > Sapindaceae > Xanthoceras > Xanthoceras sorbifolium. Next base: position 10,906,260 of record CM010617.1, on the reverse strand, counting down.
ATTTATAAATAAAAAAAGAAAAAATTACACAAGCAACTTAATGTTTGGTAGAATCACACGAATAGATAAAGTTTGACCATATAGACACAAATATCAACCGACATTTTAAAATTGTCAAACGAATATCCCCTCTCGTTAGTTTCCAACCGTTATTGTCTAACGGTCAATGGTCAAAGGTGAAAAATATCTGGAATACTCTTTTTTTTTAAATATTAATAATTAATTTTAAATATTTTTAATAATTTATTAAATAAAAAAATTAATAAAAAAATTAATAATCTCTATTCCTTCACATAGAGATGGAGCGCATCTCGTGGATGAAGATGGAGCTTGGCGTTCCATCTTATTCCATTATGAAGTAGACTGCTCCATTGAGATGGAGCACATCTTCTCTATTTTGGAGCATATCGCTCCATTTGATAAAGCAAAGATGGAGCGATATGCTCCATTAAAGCAGATTTGGAGATTTGATGGTAATGAAGCAAAAGCGAGGTTGAAAACATAGATGGCGATCACCTCACACTATTGAATGAATACTGTGCATACAAACAAAACAGTAAGTGCTTTTTCTAATTATTCATATGTTTTTATTGTTCTAAAAAGGATCTAATTGGTATTGAAATTCTTTTCATTTATGAATGATTGCATATGAGGATCCAACTTGGTGCTATGAAAATTTTGTCAATCACAGGGCATTGAAGTCCGTTGATTTTTATTTCCCTTTAATGAAGATGGTAATGTTTGACGAGGAGATGATGATTTTGGTTTTTTTTTTTTATAAAGAGGAAGATGAAATTGTTTTCATGATTTTTTAATTAAAACTTAATTAAAATTTCTTTTTCATATTAAACTATTTATTTAATAAATTAAAGTATTATTTAATTTAATAAAAAATTCATATGATGTGATTGTCTCTGACAGGGGGAATTAATGTACCATTTTACCCATGTGTTACCCTTGTCATTTTAACGGTAATGGAAAAAAGTTAACGGCAAGGAATATTCATGTAACAATTTTGAAATATCATGTGAGTTTTGTATTAATAAGGCCAAACCTTATCTATCCGTATAGTTACGCTAAATGTCAAGGGTGTTTGTGCAATTCCTTTAAAATTTAAAAAGGATATGAGAGAAATAAAATTTGTTTGAATAATGAAAATGATAGAATACAATCTCCAAATTTGGAGATATATATTGAATTGTCGCCAAAAATTTCTTTTTGGGAGCTGAAGTATGATGATTAGTTGGAACAAATCTAATCTCCATTTTGACAATTTGGAGAATGGTGGGAGAAGGCTAAGCGATTATCTCTTCACCAACTACTTAATTGTACTGTGTTCTTAGCATCATCTTGTTAATTCTCGTCACATTATATAACTCCCATAAACGCACTCGGTATATATACTGATATCATATCACGTAGTATGAAAATCAAATTTGATTTGTTATATGTGATATGAAAACCAAATTTAATTGATATGGCTTAATATGAATGGTTAAGGTGCACCGTACCGGGTGCATGGTGCATGGAAGATTAATTCTGTCCCCCTTAACAGACAACATGCAACCTCAAACATGTGATGGGTTGACATCATCACTTGAAGCCTTGAAGGACTGGTTTCAACTTCCAACTAATTGCATCCAAATAAATCCAAAGTCCCATGGAAAAAGGGCTCATTCCAAATTCCTTACAAACATTAATTCCAAAACCATGTACCATGGTGGTATGAGACTTGCATTCTCTGTACACCATGTGCACATTATCATCATCATGTGGGGGTTTACCACGTGTGATGCCGCGTATTTATCATGTGATGTGATCAAGTGCAACTACTGATGTCAACAATACATATTTCCTAAACCAACCGTTTTGATCTTTCTATTTTTAACTTTTAATTGTAAAATAGATCATTGATATATATGGAACACATCTCTCTTACTATTGCTTACTGGTTGCTCGTATCGTATGAGTGAACACAAATACTCTTTTGTTAGTTGATAAAACAGATTACCTAATCCAAGGGAAATATAATTTTAGGAAAAGACTGTATTTGGGAGTGTTCTTTGATAAATCATTTTGGGTTAAAGGGTTTTTGTTTTGTGAAATTATTATATGAATAAGCACTAGTATTAATCTGACATAAATTGGGTTAGGGGTCTAGTAGGACTTGATGAGATCTAACACTATAAGTTCGGTTTGGAATAACAACTTTTACTACTGGGAATGAGTATTCAAACTCCAATCATAGAAGTGAAGGAAAAAATGCTCAACTATTTTGCTAATAGTGGATGTGCGAGTATCATCCTTTTGGTCAGTTAAAAATTTTGAAATTGATACCAGGGTTTTGTTTTAGTAGGTAGACAAAACACATCAATTAAGCATTAATTCCTCTGGCAAATGTTAACCATTTCAAGTGATTCTTGGATGGCAAAAATACTTTGTAATTATAAGATCGATGTTAAAAATCAAGTAACCGTCCATAAGTACCCTAAATATATTTTGATCATTAATATTTTAACTCACTTCTGTTGACTTGTCAATTAGAGTTGCCTCATCTTCTTGTAATTTTCACAACTAAACCATACATGCAGCACAACTAATACTAACAAATAAGAAATAAAAATCATTAAAAATAACTTTCCGTAATTTTATTGTATATATTTCTGTTTAGATATAATGATTAATTATAATACCACGACTCTTTATCATGGTATGCAACTAAATATGTAGAATTATAAGAAGAATTTCTCCAAAAAAAAAAAAAAAAAAAATCGTAAATTAGACATTAAGGTCTTGAATAGATTTCAAATCCCGAGAGATCGAAGGAACTCCAATTGTCAGTTATTAAACTCGCGGGAGTCTTTAACTGGTCATGTTCTGCGGGAAAAGTATCGAATTCCTGAAACTGCAACATTGGTTGCCATGTAAAATTGGGCAAAGCTACAGTCGAAGAATCAGCCAACAACACATCTTGGACCGCTTCATCGCTCATCCATGTTTGTAATTCGAACGTGTTCATGTCATTTTCCAACAAATCTTGAATTTTGTCATGATCTTCTTGTTGCTTCTGATCAAACACTTGAGGGAATTCTTCAAGTAAATTTGTTTCGTCAACGATATGATCAGACAGCTTCTGGCATTCGATCATTGCATCGCTTTGCACGCTATCCAGCGTCAAAGAATTCGACACGTCAATAACTGAACCAGTCTCAGTAGTACCTAGTTCTTGACAAACGATTTCATGATCAGGTTGCTGAAAATTACTCGAACTGTTGTTGAGGTACTTAGCGAAAACAACTGCTAAGTCAATATCCGGTCCGTTGGTCCCACCTGATTGAACAAGTGAATCAGAATCAGAGGAAAAGGAGTTGGCAGTTTGCTCATCAAAACTATTAAAATTCTTGATATAATTCTCCGAAAGATGTCCATTCTGTGTAAGCCTCGCGGACTTGGCTCTACGATTCTTGCGACAACCACCACCAACAGGCACATTCCTCAGAGACCCCCCTTTAGTCCAGTATCTTCTACAGCCTTTACAGAAGTACCTAGGCTGTGACAAGCTATAGTTGTTGTAGTAACAGAACTTGGTGTTGGGAGACGCGCAACGCGGACAATTGGGAGCGATTTCAGTGTTGGATTTCCATTTCATCTCCATCGTAGACAATGGCTGAACGGGGAAGTGATCATATATTTGATCCGTGAACATATTCTTAGCACTAGTAGTGTTTGGGAGATAGAGAAAATAGAAGAGAAAGATAAAAGGAGAAGGTGTTTGTGAAATGCGTGTGTGAGAGTTTGTGCAGGTGCATGTGTGTGTGTGGGGAATTTGTTGAATCGTACGGTGGTGTTAATAAACGTGAGCGGTTGCCGAGCCGTTAGGACCAAGAAAGTGGGGTTTGTGTGAGAGTTATTATGATGATCGTGAGTGTTTGTGCTGTACTCTACTATTTAGTAGCCGGATTGATCGTTCGTGGCTCTCTACAAAAACGTGTCATTTCCTCATTGGAATATCACGAGAGTGATTGAACTAGATAAGTCAAACTTATCTTAGTTGTCAATTATAATTTTCTCATCTGCTAATTTAAAATGACCAAGATAACCTTGCAAAATAATTTTTAAAGGCTTTGACTCGGTATCATTTTGTGGAGCATGACACATGGGTAGTAGGGTAATTAAGCCGAAAAAGGAAGAATAGGGACGAGTCGGCATTAAATTGGACTTAATACAGTGAACGTTACTCGTGGGGATTAACGAAGAACAAGGCGGATTTCCCAATGCACGTGCTTAATAGGCTACGTGTCAGGCTTGCTCTTCCTTTCAATTCCTTAAATTTTACAAAAGGTGTTGATCTCAGGTTGCGGATGATGATTGCTACACGTCATTCTCGATTTCAGTTTAATAGATCCCGGATTTTCATGGTCAAAGTATCACATTTACCATCTATACCCTCCTCTCGCCTCCTATTTGGTGTTGCTTCACTCTTTTTTTTTTTCCCTTCTCAAAAGGCTCATTAGATTTGAGTTTACAAGTTTAAGCTCATAAATTAGCCATGAAAAAACAATATAAAAAAAATAAAATTAAAATATATATATATATATATATATATATATATATATATATATATATATATAGTTTCTTAGAGCTTAAAGATGATATCATATAATTAAGTAGGAGATTGGTTTGCATGGGGCATATGAACTTTTGGACGCTATCCAGATCCTTTGGTAGCAAAACGTTTGTTGTTGAAGGCTATTTGGGTATATCCAGCTATCAGTTTTGCATAATTCTTGGAGGAGATGATTGGATCTGCAAACAAGTTGAAGAGAGAAAATTGCAATCACGTGGGGATTCCGCGTAGTTTTCGTGTGAATAAGAGGATTAGTAGCTTCCACGTCTCATTTTCTTCTCAACATTTACTGCGTATTTACTCATCTAAGCTAGCTAACCCCACATATTTCATAACCGAGCCAACAATGTATCCTTTTCACACAGAACATCATTTTCAATGTGTGTTACTATCAACAAAAACCAAACAAAATATATAGCACATGAAAATGGTGCTTACATATTTCACAGAAAACTGGTGATGAATCATAGTTATGACTTATCACTGATGGTGTGTAGTCCATTATTAAAAGAGTATTTTTTTAGATAGCACCTGTTGGGCTAAACTTCGAAAATTAGCACCAAATTATTGTTTTAACTGAAAATAGTGACAAAAAATGTAAACATTCACAAAATTACCACTGAAAAAAAAAAACCAATTCATTCCATTCAAATTTTACAGAGCCAGAGTTAGTGGGAAAAAAACAGAATTGTTCAGCACCTTCACCACTGATTACCACTGGCTGGCCTACCTCCACCGACCGTTTCTAAATTCCGGTGCCGACAACTTTGTGAATGGTGGTTGTGTCATTTATAGAAATGTATTAGAGTATTTGACAGAGTTCTTTTTGTGCCATTTTCTCTATTTGATTTGGAATTTTTTTTTATTTTTGATGGGATTTCTAATTAGTGTTTTATTTAGGATTTTTGATATGTGATTTTTTATTACGGTTTTCTATTTAAGGTTTTTGATTTGGGAGTTGTTAACTTTGCTACCTAACATACATAAAACATTAATATTTTCACTCAACATCAAGCATAAACCATAAACATAATAAATAACTTTCTGCTGGAAAACATAAAACTCTCAGCTATTTTGAGCAGAACACATGCTTACATTCATTAGATTAACATACAAATATATAGAAGAATACAAGTGAGCTACATGTCACGGCCTTAGTATTTTCTAAGCCAACCGTGCGGCACTTAACACACTTCCTCCCGTCGAAGAGGTTAAGTCAGCCTTGATCCCCACGAGCTAGGCAAGTAACTTGCTAGCAAACTCAAGAAAGTTTGTAGGAAGAGAGAAGAGAAGAGAGCACAAGTGTTTGGAATGCTTGAATGCTAGAACTCTTGAATTCTTGGATTTCTTGGATGGTTTGTACAAATGAGGGGTGCCATCTATTTATAGGCACCAAAGAACATTCTAGGTCCCTACCTATCTACCATGTTCTAGAGAATTCTACAATGTACAAGAAATTCCTACAATGTACATGTTCTAGAGAATTCCATGTCTTGGACATCCTACAAGTCTCCACAACATTCTAGAATGTCCCAAGAGCTAGACTTCTCTAGGATTTTCTCCATCCTTCTAGGTTGCTCCACAAGGTTCACCATTCCTCTAGGTTGTTCCGGATCCTTCTAGAAAGATCGTGACATTCTCCCCCACCTAATCCGGCGACGTCCTCGTCGTAGTCTCCTTGTGGAACTCCTCGATTTGATTTGCAAACTGCCACAAAGCCTCCTTCGGTTCCCAAGTAGCTTCACTCGTAGGAAGTCCCTTCCATTTGATCAGGTACTCGCTACTTCGAGGAACACCCCTTTTCCTCACGATTCGATCTGCTAGGATCTCCTCTACTTCCTTATCGTAGGAGGTTACTACGGCAGTTGGCGCCCTTGAAGACTCTCCTCGGCTAGGGTCTTCCGTGTCCGCATGATAGGGTTTCAAATGACTCACATGGAAGACTGGATGGATCTTGAGCCTCGGAGGTAATTCAACCTTGTAGGAAACTTTTCCTACCTTCTTTAGAATCGGAAAGGGTCCTTCGTACTTCCTTACCAAGCCTTTGTGCACCTTCCTAAAGGCCTTGAATTGTTGGGGCAGCAACTTGACAAGCACCAAGTCTCCTACTTGAAATTCCACTCGTCGCCTCTTCTTGTTCGCCCATTTCTTCATTTTCCGCGCGGCCTTGTCAAGATAGGATCGTGCTATATCGGCTTGTTCTTGCCAATCCTTGGCCAACTTATACGATCCTGGACTCCTTCCCGTGTATCCCACCATCACCGTCTGCGGAGTGAGGGGTTGTTGGCCCGTTGCCAACTCGAAGGGACTATGGTGGGTCGCCTCACTCCTCTGCAGGTTGTAAGAGAATTGGGCCACATCAAGTAACTTTGCCCAATCTCGCTGGTTGGCACTCACAAAGTGCCTCAGGTATAGCTCCAACAAGGCATTCACCCTCTCTGTTTGCCCATCCGTTTGTGGGTGAAAGCTTGTAGAGAAATGCAACTCCGACCCCAATAGGTTGAAAAGCTCGGTCCAGAATTTCCCCGTGAAGCGCGGGTCTCGATCGCTAATGATCGTTCTTGGCACACCCCAATACTTCACTACATCCCTTAGGAACAACCGAGCAGCCTGTTCCGCCGTGCAATCCGTAGGGGCAGCAATGAAAGTTGCATATTTAGAGAATCGATCGACCACCACCATGATCGATCCGCAGCCGTCCGACTTTGGTAAGGCCGAAATGAAGTCCATGGTGACACTCTCCCATGGTCTCTCGGGGATGGGTAATGGCTCTAGCAATCCTCCCGGTGATTGCTGTTCATTCTTGTCTTGCTGGCACACAAGACAAGTCTTCACATAGGCCTCAATATCATCCCTCATGTGTGGCCAATAGTAGGTTGCCTCGAGTAAAGCCCTAGTCCTCTGTTGCCCCGGATGTCCTGCCCACTTTGTATCATGGCACTCCTTGATCAAGTTCTTCCGTAGGTTTCCAAATTTCGGGACATACAGCCGGTTTCCCACGGTGTAGAGTAAGTCATCTTGTACCCAAAACCGTTTGGTCTTCCCATCATTGGCTAACCCCATGAGACTCTTACCCAGTGAGTCACATTGTAGCCCCTCTTTGATGAGACTGATGACTTCTCCCTGTGGCGCACTCCTCATAGTTGCAAGCTCCGCCTTGCGACTCAGTGCATCTGCCACCAAATTGGCCTTCCCGGGCTTGTACTCGAGCGTGTAGTCGAACTCTGCCAAAAAGTCTTGCCATCTAGCTTGCTTTGGGCTTAGCTTCTTCTGCGTCTGGAAGTAGCTAGTGGCGACATTGTCTGTCCGAATGATAAAGTGAGAGCCGAGCAAGTAATGTCTCCATGTGCGAAGGCAATGAACAACCGCAGTCATTTCCTTCTCTTGAACGGTATACCTCCGTTCCGTATCATTCAGCTTGCGGCTCTCAAAGGCTATAGGATGCCCATCTTGCATTAGAACTCCGCCAATGGCAAAGTCAGAAGCATCCGTTTGCACTTCGTAAGGTTTGGAATGGTCCGGAAGACTCAACACTGGTTCTTCTGTTACCGCCTTCTTCAATCCCTCAAAGGCTTCTTGGCACTCCTTCGACCATTCCCACGCCTTGTTCTTCTTTAGAAGATCCGTGAGTGGAGCTGCTCTTGCCGAATACCCCTTGATGAATCTCCGATAGTAATTAACTAGGCCAAGGAATGACCGTAGTTCAGGCACCTTTGTAGGAGGATCCCATTCACAAATGGCCTTGATCTTTGCTTCGTCCATCATGAGCACACCATCCTTGATCTTATGCCCCAAGAAGTACACCTCCGGTTGGGCAAAAGAACATTTCTCCTTCTTCACGTAGAGCTCGTTTTCCCTTAAGACCTTGAAAACAGCTTGTAGGTGTTGAGCATGCTCCTCGAGGGTGTTACTATAGACCACGATGTCGTCTAAGTACACCACCACAAACCGATCCAGGTAAGGATGGAAGATCTTGTTCATAAGTGTGCAAAACGTGGCTGGTGCGTTGGTGAGGCCGAATGGCATCACTAGGAACTCGTAGGCACCGTAACGCGTCACACACGTAGTCTTTGCCTCATCGCCTTCCGCAATCCTCACTTGGTAATAACCCGACCTTAAATCAAGCTTTGTAAAATATCGAGCTCTACCAAGCTGATCAAACAAGTCAGCAATCAAAGGAATAGGGTACTTGTTCTTGATGGTTACCTTGTTCAAAGCGCGATAGTCGATGCACAATCGCATGGACCCGTCCTTCTTCCTTTGAAACAACACTGGTGCACCATATGGAGCTTTGGACGGTTGAATGTAGCCAGCATCCAACAAATCCTTCAGTTGTTTCCTCAGTTCCTCCAACTCTGGTGGTGCCATCCGATAAGGGGCCTTGGCGGGTGGCTTCGTTCCTGGCTCCAACTCGATCTGGTGATCCACCTCCCTCCTAGGTGGTAGTTTCTTGGGCAACTCCGCGGGCATGACGTCCTTGTACTCCTCAAGGACCTTCTTGATCTCCTTAGGTAGCTCCTCCGTTGGAACTCCATCCTCATCATGCTTTACCGCGGCCAAGTATGTCACATCTCCCTTCTTAAGGCCTTTCTTCACTTGCAAGGCCGACAGATGAGGGGTCTTCGATCCGGACTTGGCAATGGCTGGAATAATGCAAGGAGTATCTTCCAAGATAGCAACAGAACGTAGGAAGGGTAAAGGAACTACCTTGACTTGTTCGAGGAAGTCCATGCCGAGCACTACCTCGAAGTCATCCATGGGCGCGACTGTCAAGTCTATCTTCCCATTCCAATTACCCATACTGATGCTTACTCCTCGAGCCATGCCAATAAGCGGTCTCGCCTTAGAGTTCACCGCCTTTAACCATCCGGTCTCCTTGGACACCTTCAGTCCAAGTCTCCTTGCCTCCTCCTCCGAGACAAAGGAGTTTGTAGCTCCCGTATCGACCATGACGCGGGTAGCTTTCCCGTTGATGTGTACATCCAAGTACATCAGACCCTGACTCCCTCGGGTCTTTGGAGTTGGTTGGGCTTTGATGGCGGTGAGCGTGCGAAGAGAGCCCATGTGAGATTCCTCAATCTCCTTCTCGCGCTCATCTACCAACGCATTGATAGCCTTGCGCTTTGGGCACTCTCTTGCCCAGTGAGGACCGTCGCAAAGGAAACAGTTGGTCTTCGGCTTGATGTCTTTCTTGCCTTGACCTTCCTTCTGCTTACCTTTGTCTTTCCCACTCGGAGGCTTGTATGGACCTTTCCCTTTGTCTCCCCCACCTTTGCCATGGTTATCCTGTGGTGGTTTCTTCTTGGGTGGTTCACTCCTCCGGTAATCAATTAGGGATTCCGCAATGGCTATAGCTTCCGCGAGATTTTGCACATTGCGACGACGCAACTCTACTTCCGCCCAAGGTTGTAGGTTGTCCATGAAGTTGAATAACAACTCGTCGTCCGACATGTTAGGAACTTCGAGCATGAGACTAGAAAATTCCCTAACATAATCCCTAATTGAACCCGTTTGCTTAAGCTTCTTCAAATTCTTCCGAGCAAGATATGCAGCATCTTCCGGATAGAATTGCTTCTTAAGCTCTTTCTTAAAATCATCCCAAGAATCGATAGTGCACGTACCTCTTTGGATGTCGGCATGTCTCCTCCTCCACCACAGAGTGGCTGTATCGGCGAGGTATAAGGTTGCGGTCCGGATTTGCTCCTGCTCATCCGTGATCCTGACGGCCTCAAAGTACCTCTCCATGTGCCAAATGAAGTTGTCTACCTCCTTGGCATCTCGCTTGCCCTCAAACTCCTTCGGCTTGGGTATCTCCTTCTTTGGAGCACCTTGGAAAGCCCCACCACTCACGGCTCTCTTGCATAAGGCCCAATCGTCCCGCATGTCTTCAAGAAGTGTCTCGAACTCCGCGAGCTTCCCCATTACCGTGTTCTCCAACCGAGCTTGGAAGATCTCGTTCCCCTCTTGTGCCTCTCGCCCTGATGTAGAGCCAAATTGCATGTCTCCCCGGAGGTCCTCGATCCTTTCCTTAAGATCGCCTATGTCCCTCTCCACGCATTGCTCCAACACATCCAGCCGTTCCCTCGAATCGGCTATGGCGAGCTCAATCCTAGCCAACCTTGACTCCAAGATTGAGGCGGCATCCCGAGATTTGTCCTTCCTCGACCTGCTTGGGTTGGCATCCCTTCCACGGCTTGGCTCTTGGACGACAACTTCCTCGACTCCAGCCATTATGCTATCTCTTCCTTGGTTGAGCAACCAGGCTCTGATACCACTTGTCACGGCCTTAGTATTTTCTAAGCCAACCGTGCGGCACTTAACACACTTCCTCCCGTCGAAGAGGTTAAGTCAGCCTTGATCCCCACGAGCTAGGCAAGTAACTTGCTAGCAAACTCAAGAAAGTTTGTAGGAAGAGAGAAGAGAAGAGAGCACAAGTGTTTGGAATGCTTGAATGCTAGAACTCTTGAATTCTTGGATTTCTTGGATGGTTTGTACAAATGAGGGGTGCCATCTATTTATAGGCACCAAAGAACATTCTAGGTCCCTACCTATCTACCATGTTCTAGAGAATTCTACAATGTACAAGAAATTCCTACAATGTACATGTTCTAGAGAATTCCATGTCTTGGACATCCTACAAGTCTCCACAACATTCTAGAATGTCCCAAGAGCTAGACTTCTCTAGGATTTTCTCCATCCTTCTAGGTTGCTCCACAAGGTTCACCATTCCTCTAGGTTGTTCCGGATCCTTCTAGAAAGATCGTGACATACAGCTGTATAAAAGCTGAGCAAAATATGACAGCAGCCCATACTTGATGGCATGCTGATTTACATCAGAAAATTTCACATAACTCCACTAACAATGGAGACTACTACAAGTAATCTAAATATACTTAGACTAAGGCACCTAGTTCCATTAGAAACTAACTAACAATATTACATATTTAGTTAGAAACAAAATATAAAAGATACAGAATTAAAATGAAATAAAAAGACATGGAAACATAAGCTGAAACCACATCAGCTTGTAAAAACCTTAACAGCAAACTGCAAACATTAATAATTCATCATGCCAAGGAGTGTCTAAGAGAAGCTTCACATACATCAACATGAGTTTTGTTTTGGGTTTTCAATTTGGGATTTTTTGTTGGGGTTTTACATTTATTGAATTGGGGCTTTTTAATTCGGATTTATGATTTTGATTTTCGGGTTTTTGATTCATTTATGAAAGAATTTATAGTTTCTGATTTGGTTTTGATTTAAGAAATTATTGATTCAAATCAAGAACTGGTCAGTTCTTGATTAAGAACCGTGATAAAAAAACTCACATTTTTTATCAAGACTGTTCGTGATCAAGAAGTCACAGTTCTTGATCAAGAGACAATTGTTGATTAGGAACTCTCAGTTCTTATCACAATTCTTGATCAGTTCAAGAGCCGTCTCTGGATAAAAAATTCTTGATCAGACAGTTATTAACCAAGACAACTCTTGATCAAGAACTGTGATGAAGAACTCTCAGTTCTCGATCAAGATAGTTCTTGATCAGGTCATTGATAGACAATGAGCTCTTGATCAGTCCTTGACATACAGTGAGTTTCTTGTTTAAGACAGTTGTTGATTAAGAACTGTGATCACGAACTCTTAGTTCCTGATCAAGAAAGTTCTTGATCAAGAGTTTTTGGTTAGACAGTTCTTGATCAAGAAATCACAATTCTTGATCAAGATAGTTCTTGACAAGAGACAATTGTTGATAAAGAACTATCTCTTGATCAAGAACTATATCAAGAACTGTCAGTTCTTTAATCAAGACATTTATTGATTAATATAGTCCTTAACCAAGACAATTCTTGATCAGATAGTCCTTGCAAACAGTGAGTTTTTTATAAAGAAGATCTTTTGATCAAGAGAGTTCTATCAAAAACTCACAATTATCGATCAAAACAATTCTCAATCAAGAACTGTGATCAAGATAGTTCTTGATCAAGAATTGTGATCAGAACTCACGGTTCTTGATCACAGACCAAAAACTGTCTCTTGATCAAGAATTGTGACGGTTCTTGACAAAGAACTGCAAGTTCTTGATTTAAAAACTTGACAGTTCTTGATCAAGAACTGCGTGAGTTTTTGGATCAAGAACCGTGTGAGTTCTTGATCCAAAGAACTTGACAGTTCTTGATTCAAAGAACTTGACAGTTCTTGATCCAAAACTGTCAGTTCCTTTCTTCAAGAACTGACATTTCAACATCAACAACTCACAACTCTTGATTCAAAGAATTTGACAGTTCATGATTCAAGAACTCTGAAGTTCTTGATTCAAATCACAGTTCTTGAATCAAGACATGTTAAGTTCTTCATCAAGAACTTCATAGTTCTTAGGTTGCGTTTGCTTTAATTAATTTTCTGTGTCTGATTAATATAGTATTTTGAACTTTGTTGTTTTTTTTTTGTGAGACTATCTTGCTATAGTTGTTGCACTCTAATTGTCATAATTTTGATGTTGATATTTTGAAGAAGTGATTGGAAAAACAGACGACTTTAATTCTTCTGATATATGTTTTTGTAATCATCTTTTAATTGATTCTGACTTAAATGTCTTGAGTTGTATTTGTATTGGCCATATATACTAGTTTTATGAAAGGATGCCTAGATACCTGTAAACAATTAACTGATATGGAGTCCATGGACATGGGCACCAAATGTAATTAGTTGATAAATTTTGTTACTAAACATACTGGAGTTTTTCCTAGTTTGATTGTTTGATTGTGATTGCTTTTGAAACAATCAGTCTTTGCCTGACTTGTGGTGTGTTATGAACCACTAAACTTGTGCAATGTTTCTCACAAATATTGTTTTTGTGTATGCTAAATCATGTTTCTGACAAATACTCAAAGAACTTGACAGGTCTTGGTTTAAGAACTGTGAGTTCTTTAGTCAAGAATTCGACATTTCTTGAATCAAGAACTGTGAAGTTCTTGACTCAAAAACTTGACAGTTCTTGATTGAAGAACCCTGAGGTTCTTTACAATCAAGAACTGACAAAAAACTATTAGTTCTTGATTCAAAGAACTAAGAGTTCTTTTCTTCAAGAACCGTCACCTATTGAATCAAGAACGGTCAGTTCTTGAATTTCAATAACTGATAATTTTTTATTTAATAATTGACAATTCTTGATTGAATCAGGAGCAAGAAAGAGAGGGGTTTTCGTTGAAAGAGAGAGCAAGGAAGATATGAGTTTTAGTTCTTAGATTTTATTTGAGTTTTCGATATAAGAGAGCTACGTAAGAGAAAGGAAGAAGAAAAAAGAGAGGAGTAGAAAAGAGATAAATACAAGACGAGTCTAAAGTCTTATTAAGGGCATTTTAGTATTTGTTTGGGGGTAAATTGGTAATCCTAAATAAAATAAAATATTCGATATCAAAGAAAATCATAACAAGTTTCAAAGGCAATAAAACGACGACACATGGCAAACCCACTACTAAAGGGAATTTGGAGGGGTTTGGACCAAAGGAGAACCACACGAGTTCCCTAGGTTCCTTTCCAGACCTAGGAAGTCACCTTCACTCACCTGGTGCCTAGGGCAACTTGGGTTCGATGAATCATCTCTTTAACTGTCAAATCATCCCCTGAGATAAAGAAAAGAAAGATCTGGAAGCAACTAAGGATGAACTGTAACCCATGACAACACATGGCAAAATAGAGCTATGACAGTCTGACTTGACAGCGACATGACACATCTGACCTAGGTCAAAACAGGCTATAACATGTTTCCTTGGACTGCAGAACTGAGCTGATAGCTACCACACATCCTTTGACCACATGCCTGCATAAAAAATGACCTTACATCTTAGGTCATGAGTTGTACGGACCTAGTTATACGAAGCAAGCAAAATAAGCCCTTTGGAGGGCGTATCAGATGAAATTTCCCACCATCAAGGGAAAACTTGACACATGTCGCTAAAGAGATAAGATTGCAAGAGGAAGATCAATGAATCAGATCAGATAATCTGAAAAGGTGCATTGACCAAAGAGAGTGACGTGGAGCTTTAATAGCCAGAATTTGAAAGTCTATATAAAGCTCATCAGATTTCATACAAGGTAACTAATTTTTGGTCTAGAAAGTCCTAGTATGCAGAGAAAACCCCTAGTGGTATTCTTCTAAAAATTCTGAGATATAAGCCTTCCATGACTATTTTCTAAACCCATCTCACCTCTAAAGGGTTTACAGAGAAACCCTAGAGAAAAGACTTACAAAGAAATTTAATTTTAACTCACAATGTAACATTTGGAAAGGTAGGTTTTGCTTACATTGTATTAATGTTAGTGTTTTGAATAGCTAATTGCAACATTAAGAATGGTGTGTTATTTCAGAATTTGTCTTCACTTTCTGATTTATGTCGAGGGCTCGTCTAAATAAGAAAATTACAATTATTTTTCTTTATTGATAAATTGATTCGTTTAGTTTTGACTCTTCTTGTTTCTGTAGCCAATACAGATTATCATTTCTTCGAAACAAGATGGATAACGACTTTCTTGCAAATTGTATGGTTATCTACATTGAGAGAGAACTTGTTGATATGATTAATTTAGAATCAATAATCGATATATCCTTCAAAACATGTAATGTACCACTTCGATAATATTTTATAGTATTTGCATTACATGCATTTTTTGTTGTTGGTATTTTTCATATATTTACGGGTAAAACTCATTATATCCCCCCTAGCTAAGTATATAATTTATATCCATATTAATGAAATTTTTCTCATACCATCGAGATTTGACTATTATAAAGAAAATTTTTATTTCGTAAAAGATAATAAGACTTTTAAACAGGAAAATAAAATTTAAATAAACAAATAACACTGAACCTACTTGAGATTTGTTGAATTACACTTGAAATCAAAGTTTATAAAAACTCACACTGAACTCCCCTGGTATTACGTTTGACTGTTAAAAAGTTAGATTGACCGTTAAAAAAAAGGAAAAGTAGAAGAAAAAACGATAGATCCATAGTGGATCCACCATAGATTACTATAGATCGCGAATTAGTGAAGGTTCAAGTCTATTTTTTAATGGTTAAACTTAACGTCAAGAGAGTTCAGCGTGAATTTTTTGTAAACTTTGATTTAGAGTGTAATTCAACAAACCTCAAATAGGTTCATTATTATTTGTTCAATTTAAATTAATCCACTTGATATAGCAAAACCCCCTGCAATTGTGTTTTCTTATGATCTTCCCTTGATTAAAATAGTGATCACACACTAATATAGGCTGAAAAGGTGAGAAATAGGAGGATGAACTTAGGTTCTCAAAGCGATTAATTGAACATTGATTAAGGAAATTAACATACGTTAAGAATCGAGAACATTCAATTCTAAATATGATTTCAATACTTCTAATGTTTGTGTTTGTGTTTGTGGTGTGACCGTGTTGATCTTGGGTTTAATTGGGCTTCCATGAATGGCTCCACCTCTGATCACACACTAATATAGACTGAAAAGGTGAGAAATAGGAGGACGAACTTAGGTTCTCAAAGCCATTAATTGAATATTGATTAAGGAAATTAACGTACGTTAAGAATTTGAGAACATTCAATTCTAAATATGATTTCAATACTTCTAAGACTTGTGTTTGTGCTGTGACCGTGTTGATCTTTGGTTTAATTGCGGTTTTTTTTAGTTAAATGTCAACTTTTTTTTTTTTTTGGGAAGGAATTTTGGTTCCTCCGGATACAATATTGAAAGAGAGTGTATAAATTATAATATCATGTATTTGTAAAAATTTTATACATTGATTAGCTGTAATTGTTATCAAGGATAAATTTTCATAAAATTAAAATGCTGAAATGGAGAGTGAGAAGAGAAAATGTAGATGGTAAATAGTACCACTCCTTTCTTTAATTATTTCCTTCTTTTAATTTTCTTGAACTTTAACTCAAGTAAATGAATACAAATTGTAACCTAACTGAAATGTCGAATGACTATTGTAAATACATGGATCTAATTGAATCAACAAAGGTATATGTATTAATATAGATGTACACATGGTACATGAATAGATGTAGAAATTGAGACAATTGATAGTTCTCATGATTGAAATAGTATGAATGTTAAAAGAATAATTTGTAACGTGGTGTATTTTCCCATAATTATGATGTCATGATGATCTAGTTCTAATTTGGAGAGTTCTTGATATGGTGGCTGAGATTGAAGATGGGAGGACCATAAGAGGATCTAATCACTTCAATAAACAGAGGAAAATGCAAGCATCTATATGAAACCATCAACAATAATATATTAATACATACATATATATATATATATACATGGATCTAAAATATTTGAAATAATATAATATTATATATATATATATGTATACATGGATCTAAAATATTTGAAATAATACATGGATATTACAGATAATTTCCCTGATCAGAGAAACAATGCAGGTAGGTAGCTTCATACAAAACCATACAACAGATAAATAAGTCTATGCAGGCAGAATTTCCTGATCACAAACTGAGCAGAAATTTTTTAATCTCTTGAAGCTTTGTTAAGGTTTCTCTCATGGTTATACGATCTTTTGCCGCTTGAGCTGCACAAGACAAACCAATTCTTATAACAAAAACTACGCACTCTTCACCTCTCTGCAGCCAATAACTGTTAACAATGTTGTCCTTGCTGCAACTGCCTGAACTTGAATAACCATTGCTTGTATTTTGTGGTTGACATTGGTTGTTCTTGAAAAGCCTTGGATCAACGATGTCCAAAATTTTATTATTATCTGTCTTTGATGCAAATTTATGCAGGCTTAATCCTTCTTTGAACATCTCATCAGTTGGCTTCCTTGCCATCATTATCTCAAGTAGCAGAATTCCGAAGCTGTAGACATCTCCACTTGTCGAAGCTTTCCCACCTAGACCGTATTCTACAACATAGTAACAGCATATTAGTGTACAATCAAACTTCTATGCGTCAACTTTCATCATTCAATTTATAAAAGGTAAAGAAGATTGAGGGAGAGAAAATTTTCACCTGGAGCAATGTAACCAATCGAGCCTTTCAGTCCTGTACGTGCTACTCTCTTGTTGTGAGGGATTTTGAGAGATAAACCTTGCCAACCCAAAATCTCCAACATGAGCAACCATATCATCATCTAAAAGTACATTTCCAGGTTTTAGATCGCAATGTACCACTGGTGGATTACAGTCATGGTGAAGATAGTCCATGGCAGAAGCGACATCTATGACTATATTCAGTCTTTGCAGCAGGGTCAGGCATAACCCATGTTCTGCATCTTTTGGGTACAACCACTGATCCAAGTTGCCATTGGACATGAAGTCCATAACCAAGGCCTTGAAGTCGTCTCCTTTGTGATCAATGCTAGAGCAAGAAGTGACAATCTTCACTAGGTTTCTGTGCCGCACATTCCTCAGAGCTTCACATTCTGCTATAAAACTCTGGGGAGCTTTGCTTAGCTGCAAGTCAAGAACTTTCACAGCAAGGGTGGTTACATCAGTGTAGGCTCCGGTTTCACCAGTGCTGAAATTGCCTTTAAAGACTGACCCAAATCCTCCCTTTCCTATCAAATTGTCTGCTGCGAAATTGTTTGTAGCACCCAAAATATCATAGTAAGATACCATAGGTAGCGAACCCTTAACAGGTGAAAATGGTGAACTACTTTTGTCACTCTTGTTATTCTTCTTTCGTGAATTCAATGCCCATAAAACGGTACACACAAGACTGGTTAACAATGTGAATCCAGCAACTGAGGCAATGATTGGGAGTAAAATGTGCCTTTTTTTCTTCTTTGTAATACATAAAGGGATTCCCAACTTTCTTGCAATTTCTTGACTACCACCACAAAGCCTAGTGTTTCCTAGGAAAGAATCTGAACTGAGGTTTTTGAAGACACCTCCTGTTGGAACTTCCCCTTCCAAATGATTCAAAGATAAATTTAAGTTCACCAAATACTCAAGTTCTCCCAGCTCTTCTGGAATTGGACCGGAGAGATTGTTCGAACAGAGATCCAAACTCACCAGAGATGCTAAATTTCCTATTGAATGTGGAATAGAGCCAGCTAGGTTGTTTCTTGCCATTAATAAGTTATGCAAACCAACAGAACTACCAATCCACGAAGTAGACAAATTTCCTGACAACTGGTTATCAGAAACATCCATGAACTGAAGCTGTTTCAAGTTACCAACTTCACTAGGGATTGGACCACTCAGAGAATTTTGAGACAGTCGCAATTGACTTAAACTCGAAAGCCTAAAAATCTCCTTTGCAATGCTTCCGTTGAGTCTATTTGCACGTAAGCCTAGCGTGTTTAACATCCGGCAGGCACCAATACTCGGGGGGATTCTACCAGAAAACTGGTTATTTCCCATTGTGAGGAGATATAGTTGAGTCCAATTGCTAAAGGTATCAGGAATCTCTCCATAAAACATGTTTTGGTGCAAAGTAAGTCTTTGAAGTTTATTAAGCATGCCTAAGGATTTTGGTATCTCACCTGTAAGAGAATTCATTTCCATAGATAAAGAGATGAGATTAGGAAAATTCTCAACCCCTTGAGGAAAGCCACCGGTCAGCATATTATCATCGACACAGAATTGTTGAAGAAGGATTGACAAATTTGCAACAGAACCCGGAAGTTCTCCTGCCAGTTGGTTGCCAAAGAGCTTCAAAACTTGTAGCTCAGTACAGTTTCTGAGAGAATCAAATAATTGAAAATTATGGTTAGTATTAGAGGAAAGAGAATTGTTCCCAAGATCTAGGTGGATAAGTTTGTTCATGTTTTCAAACAAAGGAATAAACCCTTTAAAGTTGTTGAAAGAGAGATCAAGAGAATTGATTTGGGAAGCATTGGATAATGAACTGGGTATCACACCTTCAAACCAGTTTTGTGCCATAGATATTTCTTTGAGATTTGGAAGAGCATGATCATTGTCATTTGGTAGCTTTCCAGAAAGATTGTTCTTTGTTACAGATAAGAAGACCAAAGAAGAGATGTTAAAAATGGAAGATGGGATATAACCAGACAAATGATTCTCAGAGAACTGAATTACAAGAAGGTTATGAAGACGATCCAGTTGACTTGGAATTTCACCAACCAAATGGTTCCTTGCAAGAGCAAGATATGTGAGAGAGGAGAGATTCCCAAACGACGGAGGAATTGTACCAGAAAGATCATTGACAGAGACATCAAAAATTTTGAGTCTTTTCAATAGGCCTAGTTCTGGTGGAAGGTTACCTGAAAAGCGGTTTGATGCTAACTCTAGTGTTCTCAGGTCATGACAACTAGAGAGACCAACGGGAATTGTGCCATTAATGGAATTAGAAGCAAGCTTAATACGTCTGATGTGCAAAAACCGGCCAAAATCAAATGGAATATGACCATGAAATGAGTTGTTGGAGAGGTCAAGCACCCGGAGAAAAGTGAGGTTGGATAGGTAAGGAGGTAAGGCACCAGAGAGGCCAAGTCCGGTAAGGTTGAGCGATTGGACTCGGGCAGGGGCAGCTCCATTCGTGTTGTTGCAAGAGACACCATACCAGGTACAGTGGGAAGAATTCTGTGCCCACCCGTGAAAGAGCATTTTGAGGATCTGTGACTTTGAGTTTGAAATCTATGAGTGCTTCTCTATCGGTGCTGTCATTGAAACTTTCCACCTCGCTCATGCTGTCATAAAAACTTATTTGGAAGAAAAAGAAAAGAAGCAAAACATGAAGGTACTTCATGATTGAAAGTAAATGGCTACGCTCTCTGCCAACCTCAATACAGAATTTTAATTTCAAATCCTTTCCTGGAATGAAGGAGTGCAGATTAGCTAAAGATTAATGGTCTAACGGCTTTAAATAATTTTTTTTCTTCTCCTTTTTCCTTTTTATTTGACACTGGATGGTTAGAAAACTGACAAAATTCGGAAGATATTCTGAACAGTAACTTTTACTGTGTAAAAAGTATCCCACACTTTATAAATTTATTGATAAATATTGAATTCAAATTTCGTATATAAGAATGTGAAGGATAATTAAATTAGTATTTGTGTATGAAGACTGAAGTGAGACAGCGGGTGATAATAACTTTTCTTTTAAATAATGAATTTCGTTGGATAGCTAATTAATTAATTAATTAAAGGGTTGTATGTTGGCTTAAATGTTGTAGGTGTATAAGTGACCAGAGATGGTAACCTTTCGGTCATTAATTAAAAATTTAAAAATATTTCATAGACAAAAATGACAAAATAGGAAAACAAAGAAAGCAAATAAAGAACAGACGCTAAGTTGAATTTTCTATACAGAGAATTTTCTTTTCTCCAGCAAGTGGAGAAAGAAACAGTCCAATTTGGCTGCTAATCTAATAAAATGCGGGTGTGGTGTAACTGAGCGTGAGATGGTGTCCGGTTGACAGTGAAGCGACTTAAATCTCATTATGTATAATTATTAGTATATGTGGGGAGGTTTTTCCAATATTTTAAAAGATAAATTACAGCGAACCTATCCTAAGGTTTGTTATTTTACAGGCAGAAATAACTTTATGAAAAATTGACAGCGAACCCCCTTACCGTTACCGTTGGCCGTTTTAAAAGTTCAAAATGACCAAAATACCCCAAATTAAAAAATGACAAATTATAACGAACCTACCTGAGGTTTGTCATTTTACAAGCAGAAGCAACTCTATGGAAAATTAACAACGAACCTCTCTGCCGTCACCATTAACAGTTAAAGATAACCGTTGGCCTGTTTTAAAAGTTCAAAAAAACCAAAACACCCCTAATTAAAAAATTAAAAATTTAAAAAACAAAGGGTGAATTGCACTAAGGTACTCTGAGTTTCTCTTAATTTTTTTAAAAATTAAAAACAATAAAAAACATTTAATGGACCTCCACTGTTCATCAATCTTGATACACGACAAAAATCATATTAAAAAATAATTTTTTTTTAAAAATAACAATTATAAAATTAAATTTTGGTTGGATGGAAATGGAGATCCAATCTCTATGTTGGTGCTTTGGCATACACTTTGGAAGAAGCTTGGTACTAGCCTCGATTTCAGCTCATCTTATCATCCATAATCTGATGGACAAACAGAAGTTAATCGCAGCTTGGAAAATCTTTTAAGGTGTTATGTGGGAAAGAATATTAGGCAATGAGATTTGATCTTACCTCAAATCAAGTTTGCTTACAATTGCTCAAAAAGCTAAAGCTCCAATCATAGCCTGTTTGAGGTAGTGTATAGTAAGAATCCTATTAGCCCTTTGGATTTGGTTCCCATTGGTTCTAACAAATTTTTCAGTGGAGATGCCGATGATAGAGTTGGAGAGATCAAGAAGTTGCATGCTCAAGTTCGAGAGAAGATTGTGAAGCAAAATGAGAGGTACAAGAAAGTTAAGAACAAGCACCGCAAGCATGTTAAGTTTAAGGAAGGAGATTTGGTGTGGATTCATCTTAGTAAAGACCGTTTCCCAAAAGGAAAATATGGTAAGCTAAAGCCTAGAGCTGATGATCCATTCAAAGTACTTCAACACATTAGCGAGAATATATACAAGATCGAGCTACCAGATTCTTATGGTGTGTCACCAACTTTCAATATAATTGATTTGTCTCCTTATCATAGTAATGCTAACATTTCATATTTGAGGTCAAATCTTTTCCAACATGGGGAGATTGACACGGGAGTGTACCATAGCATAACCTCGGTCCAAGACACAAGGGAATTTCAAATTCTCATTATGGTTTGTTGAACATCAGATTCAGTTGGCAGGGGTAATTTTGGAGCGTTATATCTTTTGATTGGTATGGAATCATATTTCGTGCCATATGTTGTTGGAAAGATCAAGGCTTTAACTTCTTTTTCGTATTTTAAAACAAGTCATTGGGAGGATCCAAGAGAGAGTTATGACTGAATTCGTTCTGGTGATCAAAATAAACTAATCTCGGGAAATGAAGAGGTTTTTTTGTGTCCAGGTTTCTTAGTCAACTTTTGCTTTTATTTCTTCTTGTTATCATATGTAAGCGTTTATGTTTTATACTTTCCATACTTGGAGGATTGTTCCAAGTCATGTCTTTTTATTTAAAGTGCCATGTAAGTCATTTAAAGCGCTTTGACAGAATTTTAATAAAAATTAGAACTCGTTGAATTTTATTTCTCCAAACTTTGTATCTCTTGGGTGATTTTCCTTAGAGTGGTGAGTTTATTATTAGTTCTGTATCCGTGGCTAGTTGAGCGGGTGGTGTTTCTGTATCCCTTTATATTAGTCTTGGTGGTGAGCCATTCTTGCTGGTTTACTAAGGGTGATGATATCTGTATCCCTTGAAAAATTAGTTAATCAATCTTTATTTGTTTTTGTGTGAGTCAGGCTGGTTTTTGCATTTGTCTAGTGCTTACACTATTCGTGAGTGTGTTTAACATCTTTGGATATTGCTTTGGGCTGTCCGGCACCAAATTTGGTATCAAAGCTGTCCCAGGTTCCAAACAAGATTTGTTTGGTTGGCGTGGTTCCTCACTCACTTCTTCACTTGGTTCTTGTGTTTTGAGTTGCTGTAATAGCTGGTCATGGTCGTTTGCCTACTGTTGAAGAAGAGACAAATCCTTAAGAAGATCAACGAGACCTTATCATAGATGATATGAGGCAACAAATTCAGCAACTCCATTTGCGAATGTGTATGTATGAAAATCGTGGGTAGGAGAATAGTCGACGTGATATAGAACAAGATGATGCTTACAACCATGAATCGGAAGATGGCACTCTTCCTCGTCCGCTTGATTTGAGATCTTTGGGGTATATAGAGCGTGACACACAATGGGGTTTTACTGTAAAAGTAGAGATTCCGGGGTTTGAAGGCAAGTCACAACTAGATGAGTTCGTAGAATGGTTGAATATGGTAGATCGTAGCTTTGATAATCAAGATATGCCTGAGAACAAGAAAGTAAAGCTTATTGCCATCAAGTTAGGAAGCATGCATCGTTTTGGTGGGAGAATCTTAAGAGACAGCGAGAAAGAGAAGGGAGAAGTAGGATCGTTATATGGGAGAAGATAAAGAAAGAGTTGAAGAGGAAATACATTCCAGATAATTATCGGCAGGGCATCTTCTTAAAGATCCACAACTTTTGACAAAAAAACCTTTCAGTGGCTGAGCATATTGCTGAGTTTGATAATCTCATGTTGAAAAGAGACGTAGCAGAGTCAAAAAAGCAGTCCATGACGTGTTATCTTGGCAGTTTAAATTATGATATTTCTAATATGGTGTAGCTACAACCATATTGGAGTCTTAATGATGTGTGTAAGCTTGCTCTTAAGGTAGAAAAGCAACAAAAGGAGATGCGTAGTGGGGATTCTAAGTATGGTTCAAGGGAAGGCTTTGCTAATAAAAGAAGCACTTAAAGTTCAAACCTAGTACAGCAACCAAATCCAATACAAAAGCTTCGACATTAAAAGGAGAAGGTGTGGTGTCTAAGCAACAACAACAACCTATTTCTTCTAATAAAAATTCTCGTAGGTGTTTCAAGTGCCAAGGATTTGGGCATATTACTTTCAAGTGTCCAAATCACAAGATCATTTCATTAGTTGAATAAGACAATGATGAAGATGACTTAGCTACAGAATTGAAAGAAGGTGAGTATGAGAATGAAGAAATTACGGAAGACGTAACTTATGGAGATAATGGTACTTCTCTAGTTGTTGAAAGAAGTTTAAGTGTGGTTAGGAATGTGTTCCACACCAAGTGCACTTCTCATGGCAAGGTATGTGTTGTGATTATTGATAGTGGCAGTTTTGAGAATGTAGTGTCTTCTTATATGGTTGACAAGTTAGGCCTCAAAACACTGTAGCACCCATATCCTTACAAGCTTTCATGGTTTCAAAAGGACAACGAGATCAAGGTGAATAAACGTTGCCTTGTTTCTTTTTCAATTGGTAGAAATTATAGAGATGAAGTTTGGTGTGATGTAGTTCCTATGGATGCATGTCATTTACTGTTAGGGAGACCTTGACATTATAATAGGCATATGTTGTATAATGGTTTTAAACACATGTACTCTTTTGTTAAAGGTGGTTATAAGATTGTGTTGGGTCCTAGTAGGCCAGAAGAGGTTCCCAAACCTTCTAAAGGGAAAGGAAATAGCTTGTTTACTCAAGTTGATTGTAGGCGAGAGTTTATACAAAAGGGTGAAGTGTATGTGCTGGTTGTAGTGGAAGAAAATGAGGGGAACAATGATCCTCCACTAATTATGAAGACTATTCTTGAAGAGTTCTTTAATGTGGTTCTAGATGAATTACCACCTGGTTTACCACCATTGAGAGACATTCAACATTGCATTGATTTTGTTTCAGGTGCAACACTTCCCAATAAGGCAACTTATTGAATGAGTCCTAAAGAGCATGAAGAGTTGCAACGTCAAGTAGATGAATTGTTAGCCAAGGGAATGGTGAGGGAAAACATAAGTCCATGTGCAGTACCACCTTTGGTGCCTAAGAAGAATGGTTCGTGGCAGATGTGTATTGATAGTAGAGCTGTGAACAAGATAACGGTTAATTATCGCTTTTCTATTCCAACGCTTGATGATTTGCTTGATCAACTTTATGGGGCAGCATTCTTTTCGAAGATTTATTTACGGAGTGGTTACCATCAGATCAGAATGAAACTAGGAGATGAGTGCAAGACAACCTTCAAGACTAATGACGGACTCTATGAGTGGATGGTGATGCCATTTGGGTTATCTAACTCTCCTAGTACTTTCATGAGATTCATGAACTATATCCTTAAACCTTGCATTAGGCACTTTATTGTTGTTTATTTTGATGATATTCTCGTGTACAACAAAGATGAAGGAGATCATTTGAACTATTTGCGACAGCTCTTTGACATTTTGATAAAGCAAATGCTCTATGCAAATTTGAAGAAAAGCAAGTTCTTTACTGAGAGCCTAATTTTGTTAGGGTATGTAGTATTTAAAGATGGAATTGAGATGAATCTTAGCACGGTGGAGGCTATTCTTAGTTGGTATAAGCCAAGGACAATCCATGACATCCAGTAGTTTTCATGGACTTGCATCTTTTTATCGGTGTTTTATCTAGGGGTTCAGTTCTATTGTGGCTCCTATCACTGAGTACTTGAAAGGGAATGATTTCAAGTGAACGGAGGAGGCTAGAAGCAGCTTTGAGGTAATCAAGAGAAAGGTAACCGAAGCTTTAATCCTATCACTTCCAGATTTTGCAAAGGTGTTTGTGGATGATGAGTGTGATGCTTCAAATGAGGGTATTAGTGCTGTTCTAAGTTAAGAAGGGAAATCGATTGCATTCTTTAGTGAGAAGCTGAATGATTCTCGTAAGAAATACTCTATTTATGACAAGGAGTTCTATGCAATCTATAGTGCTTTGAGTCATTGTAGTCAATATCTTCTCGCTAAACCGTTTGTTCTTTATTCAGATTATGCAGCCTTAAAGTTCATCAACAGCCAACACAAGCTCAATTGAAAACATGCAGTATGGGTGGAATTTCTTCAAGCTTACAATTTCACAATTAAGCACAAAGCGGGTGTTCAAAATGTGGTGGCTGATGCTTTGAATAGAAAACATTCCTTGCTGTCTACAATGGAAGTTAAAGTGGTGGGGTTTGAGATCTTGAAAGAATTGTATACAGCTGATCCATACTTTGGTAGCATTTGGCGAGAGTGTGAAAATGGATTGTTTGAGCAGTTCTTGAAGCATGATGGGTATTTGTTCAAGGCCAATCATTTGTGTGTGGCTAAATGTTTACTTCGGCAAACCATTATTATGAAAGCTCATGACAGTAGGATAGATGGTCATTCCGGGAGAGACAAGACTTTTGCTCTTGTAGAAGAAAAATTTTATTAGCCTAAGATGATGAGAGATGTAGCTAGACATGTGCAGCAGTTTAGGGTATGTCATGTGGTGAAAACTCATGGGCAAAATACAGGGTTGTACACACCGCTGTCAATAGCTCATGCTCCAGAGTTGGTCCTGCGGTTTTTACCTTATTGGGTTTCCAAGCTAAAATCTCGTGTCTTTTCTATCTTACTTTCTCTTACTATTTTATGTCTGATTGATGCTAAGTTAATTATTACATTTTGTAATATTTTAAAGGAATACGAAAAATTGGGCATAACGTATTCACCTACACCTCCCCTTTCACTTTAGGTTATTCCTAGCTTATTACACTCATATATCCCCTTTCATTTTGCTTGAGATATTTTTGTGGGGCTATGTATTTCTCACATCTAGTGTTTTAGAAACTAAATGGTCCTATTTACAGTGGACTCAAAAATCACTTTGAAATGTTTCCTGACACTGAAACAGCTAGCACGACTCGCGATCGTAGGGACACGTACCGCGGTCTCTAGTTGCGACTAATGACTATTAGAACCCAACTGTAACCCTCTCTCGCAATCAAGGGATCGCTACTTAAGGTCGTGAGAAGCAAATCGAAGCACTCGCTATCCAACCTCGGTTGCATGGTATAGCGATCATGTGTCGAGGTCCAAACCAGGACATTACTACAATGGACTAGTGATCCACAACCGCAAGCATGGCATGGCGAAGCGAGGTCGTGAGTCAAACTTGGAACTCACTAGAATGAACTTGCAAGACACTAGCCGCGACCACAATGTCTCGTCAGAATGTTTTGAGTTAAGACCAGTAGCAACTAGTTTGAAACCAGTAAACAATACACGTATTATAGAATCGCGTTCAATGGTCACAAGACACAACTAGTAGCTCCTGGCTGAAATCGCGACCAGATATCGCAATCAAGGGATCGCGTCACAAGGTCATGAATCGCAACCAGTGGCTACTGGCTAAAGCCGCGACTAACCTCCGCGAGCTCATGGCCGCACTTGAAGTCACGAGTGAGAAACATGATGAGTTTTTTGTGGCTAACTTAATTGTGCTGACAAATGTAAATAGCTAGAGGCTGGAGCATGGACATTTCCATGAAAACAAAGAAAGTGAATTAAACAAGATGACATGCAATCATAAAAATATGAACTAATTTTTTATGCGACTAAGTTGCACTACAATGCAGAGACATATATGTATGTAGTGTACATGTCACGTGTCACGAGTCATTGCACAATGATACAGGGACACATGTAAGTAAATTGTTTGTCTAAGTCACTTCAAAAGAACAAGCCAAGTTAGAAACGTACCTTGCGAACCAATCTCTTGAAAAGACAACAATGTTTGTAAAGTTACTTCACTTGAAGTGCGGATTCGAACAGACAACCTATGCAACTAAGGATTACAACTATACAAGTGTTTTGACATAGGAATAAGCCAACCTAAAAATCTATGTCCTCACAATACGAGTTTTGGAGAAAAATTAATACATGAACTCTTATTCCTTTGCCCATTCGGAAGAAACCTATTAGGTGTAAGTGGGTTTAGAAGATCAAGTATAACTCAAACAGTTCCATTGAGAGTTATAAGGCTCTTATTATAGCGAAAGGCTATAATCAAATAGAAGACTTTTATTTTCATAACATATTTGCTCCTATTGCCAAACTTGTTACTGT
This sequence comes from Xanthoceras sorbifolium, assembly GCA_003430845.1. Lineage (NCBI taxonomy): Eukaryota > Viridiplantae > Streptophyta > Magnoliopsida > Sapindales > Sapindaceae > Xanthoceras > Xanthoceras sorbifolium. The sequence goes on along the minus strand of CM010617.1, from coordinate 10,878,101 downwards.
TTATTATTTGTTGGCAATTGACACGCCATTAAAAATTGGCATTTACATCAAGTCAATACTCAAAATGTATTTTTATATGGTGATCTGGATTTGGAAGTTTATATGACTATTTCACCTGGTTTTGCACGAAAAGGCGAGACCAAAGTTTTTGTCTTAAGAAGTCATGATATGGTCTTAAACAAGCTTCACGACAATGGTTTGACAAATTCTCTATATCACTTATTGATTCTGGTTATGTTCAATCTCAATCAAATTATTCTTTGTTTACTCGGTCTCATGGTTTGTCATTTATTGCAGTACTTGTTCATGTTGACGACATCATATAGTTGCATGTAATGATCTTCACTCAATCAAAGATCTCAAACACTTCCTTTATGGTTGTTTCAAAATCAAAGAAATATTTTCTGAGTATTGAAGTTACTCGTTCACTTAAAGGTATTTTTTTTAATGCCAACGAAAATATGCTCTTGAAATTCTTCAAGATAGAGATTTACCTGGACCTTGTCCGATTTCATTTCCTATGAAACAAAATTTGAAACTAGGCAATGACAAAGCGGGTGAGATTATTTGGTTGTTATATCTTCTTAAAGATTTGTCTGTTACTCATTCTCATTCGAATTTATTATTTTGTGATGACAAAGCTGCGTTACACATTGTTGTTAATCCTGTATTTTATGAATGCACAAAAGGTATCGAAATCGATTGTCATCTTGTTCGTGAAAAAATTCAATCAGCAACAGGTCATACTTCACATATTTCCACACATCATCAGCTTGCAGATGTCTCACGCTCAACACAATTGCATGATTTTATTCACAAGTTATCCTCAATATTCAAACTCCAACTTGAGGGAGGCATATTGAATTAAAGATTTGATTTGAAATACAAATATTGAATTTCAAATAACATCATATATCATCTATCCTATTATGAATTTAAATTCAAATGTTTAGCTTATCAATACTTTGTTATTTAAATTTGTATATTCTTATCTAGAAACTAGATGTAGTTTAATGTATATATACTCCAGAAAATGAATAAAATTCAATGTGTATGTTTTACTCCATTTTCAATTTTTATCGCCTAATGCTGCAAATGCCAATAATACTTTTGATCGAAAGAAAAAGAGTTTAGCCCACCCTAAAATAAGTTTTTGACTATACCTTTTATTGTAGGAAGGGAATGTGTAAAAATGGACAAGTTTTCTATGTTTGTATTTAGTTAAAAGTAAATAACGCCATATTTCCTTAACCAAGCCACTGCTTGAGTCGCCGGCTCATTCTTCAACAGGCATGTAGCAGTATCTTTTGAAGTCAGAATGATTTTTCCTCATTTTGATTGATATACAATTTTATAAAGGAGAAATTACAGCGAACCTACCTGAGGTTTGCTATTTTACAGGCGCAAACAACATTATGAAAAATTGACAGCGAACCCCCTTGCCGTTACCGTTGACCGTTAAAGATAACCATTGACCGTTTTAAAAGTTTAAAAAAACCAAAATACCCCTAATTAAAAAAGCACAAATTACAGCGAACCTACTTGAGGTTTGCCATTTTACAGGCGGAAATAACTTTATGAAAAATTGACAACGAACCCTCCTGCCATTTCTGTTGACTGTTTTAAAAGTTTAAAAAGACCAAAATACCCATAATTAAAAAAGGACAAATTACAACGAACCTATCTAAGGTTTGCCATTTTATAGGCGGAAACAACATTTTGAAAAATTGACAGCAAACCCTCCTACCGTTACCGTTGGCCGTTAAAGATAATCATTGACCGTTTTAAAAGTTCAAAAAAACCAAAATATTCCTAATTAAAAAAGAACATATTACAGTGAACCTATCTAAGGCTTGTCATTTTACAAATAGAAACAACTTTATGAAAAATTGACAGCGAACCCTCCTACCGTTACTGTTGACCGTTTAATATGATTATTTTTTTAATATGATCTCCATCGTCCATCAATATTGATGAACAGTGGAGGATCCATTAATTAATTTTATTTTTTTAATTTTGTTTTTAAAAAATAAGAGAAACTTTAACTAATTTACCTCTTTTTTTAATTTTTAATTTTTTTAATTAGGGGTATTTTGTTTCTCCTTTTATAAACACTTAGACATCGCACCATGTACTTCCCTTAGTTTCTTCGCATTTAAGAATATTTTTGCAACTTGGATAGGTGTCTTAGACTGCATCAATTAATAGTGATTCTCTCTTTTAGAAACCATTCAACCCAAAAATTTAACCAGAAAATGGATGTACTTACCAGTAAGAGGAGCTATTTTATCCAAAAAGTTAAACCATTAGAAAATAACCTAACAATATAAGTTAGGGCATGAGATAAAGATTCATTGGTTGATTTGTAAGCAAAACTATTCTGGGGCACAAATTATGCTTCCAGGATGATGGGGACTCTCCCCAAAACCAACAAACTATCACATGCACCATGAAAATCTCTTATCGTGTTATATGGTAATTTAGTTAGACTGTTTCAATTTGTACCAATTAAATTGAAAATTCAAAAAACTTTGAAAATCAGAGACTGTTCTTGATGGCTAAAGAAAAAGACATTGATAGTGGTAGATCCAGACATGCATGGATCACACGGCATTTTTTGTTTTCTTAATAGAAAGGTCGTCTCTTCTCGGACTTGGATCCAGACATGCATGGATCCGGACATGAAAATCTCTTCTCGTGTTATATGGTAATTTAATCATTGCAACGTGCAATATTCGACCCCGAGTGGGATGAAAATAAATGTCCCTACGTGTCGAATAGAAGACGGTTGAATAAGATTGAAATTAATTGACAACTGCATAAATCAAAAACAAATTAATTTATCATATAATGTTTGGAGCATTTGAATTTTTTATGCACTAGCTTGTTTGAAATATCTTCTCAATTGTTTTTTTTTTTTTTTGAAACAGATGTACAACCGACAGAAACAATTGAACCTTGTTATCATTAATTAATTATTACTCAAATCAATTAGTCAACTTGTTTGAAAAGTCTCAAGGATGTTTTGAGATAGTATTAAATTAGAGTATATTGTATAGTATTGTATTATTTTTATACAATTCTCTGTCCACCAAGAATCCAAATCAGAGGCACATCCACTCATAGTTTAATGCCATATTTATTACACGGGATTAAGTCGGAATTGGACTATTTTTATCCTTATCCTGCGTTTGGCAACACAATTGAACATGAGATTAGTAATACTGAGTGGCATTTTAATCCCCCCTACACCGGATTACACAAACCCACCATACCCCCAATCTCTATTAGTCCCATGACTAAAAAACATGCAGGTCCCACATATTTATTACCCAATACCTACACTCTCTCCTCTCTCCTCATACTCTCCATTTTCAAAATAATAAATTAATATAATTTAAACTAATTTCTTACATTATTTTATTTTTAAAAAATTAGATTTTTATTTTTTATTCAATAATTTTTTTTGATTGAATGATGCTATTCCTAACTAGATCAGGGTCTTCTGTCTGATCTTTATTCAATGCTTTAGTTTTAGTTCTTGATTTGCCTATTTTTTCAAAAAAAAAAAAAAATTCAATCATATTATCAATTTTAATTTAATTACAATTTATGTATCTTTATTTTAATAGACTAATTATATTTAAAATTATTAACAAATATTTCATTACATTATTTTTAGTCTAATTCTTAGTGATTCAATTTATGCATATGGATTGAACTATTTTAATCCTATCCCATATTACGCCAAATAATAGATTGGACTATTTTAATCATATCCCATGTTACACCAAACGGTGGATAGTATTATATTTAATCCAATCCAATCCAATTCAATCTCAGTCCAATCCAATCCCATAAAATAGTCCAATCCAATCCCGCGTACCAAACGGTGCCTAAGTGGTTAAGTGCATCCCTCTTCCACTTCAATAGTAAGGGTTCAATTCCCACTATACACATTGATCAACATATGTGGGTAGTTTTCTCCCCTTATTGTGAGAGTAAATGTAACACCCTCTGATCCGACCCGTCTGAATCGACCCAGGGAGCGCTACCGGGTTTTCAAAACTTTACTTAATTCATTTTATAAATTTCAAACCAGTGAAAATCATATAACTTATATTTTAAAAATATGTTTCTAGTGAGCCCATCAAATTTTATTTTCAAAAATTTCGGCAGAGTTTCGTCTATTTTTCTGATTTCCCAAAACCTGTTTTTCAATAAAACAAATATAATACAATATAATTCCAACACTTCTATATCCAAATTTTCAAATCAATGTGCACTCTGCCGTTTAGTGCGACTTCCAAACAGTTTCAAATAAAACATATCTAATTAATATGTACAAACATTTGGAAAGAATATAAATCATAAAGCACTTATTTACAAAACATATATATATATATATATATATATATATATAAATGTCGAATTACAGATTTCTGTATATGCATGCCTCACGAAATACAATATATAATTAAAATTCAATTGTAACTACTCAAAAGAATTGTGACTCTGGACCTTCAATCTGCTGCTACTTCCTCTCTATTCTTTGTTTCCCCCTGTGTCTCTGATACCTGCGCGTGATAAAATCAACGCGCTAAGCAATAATGCCTAGTGGGTGTACACTAAACTCAAGTATCAAAATCAATAATCATTTCATAATAAAATATTCCAATATGATCGTATAAAAATATTTCAATCTTCAACTTTCTCACTGAAAGAAATCATATAAAAACAGTTTAATAAAAGCATCTAAATTAAATCAGTAAAGCATACAACATTTAGTTTTCAATTCTTTTATAATCATTTTATTCATACAAACATTTTGTTCACTTTCATTCTCCATCTGACCATACACTCATCATACATTTCTATATCTGTAACATCGGTGTAACGTTCACCTCCGGTATACGCCTAAACTGGACTAAGTCAGGTTTGCCCCGCGAGATGTAACTGTCAGGAATATCAGTACAATGTCTATCTCCGGGATTCGCCTAAACTGGACTATACCAGGTTTGCCCCGCGAGATATAACAGTCATGGATACAGTGAAATGGCTATCTCCGGGATTCGCCTAACTGGACTATACCAGGTTTGCCTCGCGAGATGCAATAGTCATCATTATTTATCTCCGGGATTCGCCTAAACTGGACCATGCCAGGTTTGCCTCGCGAGATGTAACAATCATGGATACAGTGAAATGGCTATCTCCGGGATTCGCCTAAACTGGACTATACCAGGTTTGCCCCGCGAGATGCAGCAATCTCAACTCGTTATATTCTTTTTCAAAGTAATCAACAATAATTCACGAATCAAGATTAAATTCAAGCATCAAAATTTGCAAACAATATTCGTAATGCATAATTCATTCATAAATTTCATATCAAAACCTTCTGTTTCTTTCAAAATCAACAATTATTTTCACAAAGCCAAAACTTTCATTTATACTCCTATCAATACATTCTACAATTATTTTCAAATCATATTTACGAAACAATAATTATATACGATTTTTTCAAAAATCGTTTCCAAACCATAGAAATTCCATTATGATATCATATTCCCTAATTATTTTCAAACAGTTTCTAACAATATTCGTAAACAAAACATAATTATACAAAATCCATAAATAAATTTAATGCTCAATTTAACGAAATATGGAAAATTCAAATGAAAATATATAACGAAAATTATAACAAATTCAGAAATCAGTGTACACCAACCTGGATTCCATTTTTACGCCTTTTTCCTTTTGAATTTTCCTTTTTCCCTTTCTCTTTCCCTTTTTCTCTTTCTTCTTCTCTTTTCTTTTCTTCTTTTTCTTTTTTTCTTCTTTCTCTTTTCTTTTTCTCTTCCTTTTCTTCTTCTTCTTCTTCTTTTTCTTCTTCTCTCTCTTTTTCTTCTTCTCTCTCTTTTTCTTCTTCTTTTCTTCTTCTTCTTTCTCTTTTCTTTCTTTCTCTCTCTTGCTCCCTTGGTCTCTCTCTTTTTCCCCCTTTCTCTTTTTTTAGGGATTTCTGCGATGACTTATTTTGTTTATAATCTTTCGGTCATCGCAACCGTCGTCGCGACCTGTGGTCGCGCCACCAGGTCGCGCCACCAGGTCGCGTTGCTCACTGGAGCAACTCCCCCGCCTTCATCGCGATCACCCATCGCGGTACCCTGGTCGCGCTGGTGGTCGTGTTGCTCACTGCCAGAATTTTACCTTTTCATCGCGAGCCAGTCACCGCGATCTGTGGTCGCGGTGACCAGATCGCGTTGCTCACTGCCCGAAAATGCCATTTTTCACCGCGAGCAGCTCATCGCGATATGTGGTCGCGGTACACACTGCCCCAGTTTTTCACTCATTTTTCTTCATGCATCAGTTCTGGACCGTTCCATCTGGTCCACCTGGAAACCATAAAAATAAACATACATTTAATTACGTTTTACATCCCTCAAATCACAAAATTTATATTCACATGTTCAAAATTAATTTTTTGAAATTAAGGATGTTACAGTAAATGTCTCTCGTTTTGGGAGTAGAGTGATTAATCTTGGCAGATCTCGGAGATTATTATTATTGTAAAAAAAAAAAAAAATCCAAATCAGAGAAACTCGAGCTACAGACTAGGTGTCAGTGGTGAATGGCCTATAACCGTTTTTGATATTGTACAGCCCCAACTTATCAAAATTCCATCAAAGACGATCAGGATAGTTCATAGGGGTCGGTGGAAAACTCAAGATAAGATCAACCTCTTCTTTACAGAAAGAAGCTGTTGGAGTTTGTGTGAATCTTTTATAAAAATGAAAGTGTTTTTTGTTTTAGTTTTGATGTTCATTCTCTTAGATTATCCTACATTTTTTGGCCCCAAGGGGTATCCACTTTTGTGGAAGGAAATGGGTTTGGGCCCTAAGAGGTACCCACTTTTGTGGAAGGAAGAGATGATAGACCTTTGTTGGTCCACAACACACACGCGCGCATCGCCGCCTGTCCGTCCGACTGAGTCGAGTGTGGTGTAATATATTATTCATTGTAATTAATATTTTTATTATTATGGTAAAAGAGACACCTACATTAATTCATTTTCTTTTTAAACGTTATACAATCAATTTTTTTTTTTATATATAAGAGACAAATACAACCAGTGTAAAAAAAACATAGAAAATTCGTTCTTCACACTTCAATTACAAAACAAAATAGTTTATGTTCTACTGTTTTCCGAGCAGTGTTGGGGTGTCAGTATTCGGTCTTCTTCAATACAGAGAAGTCTGACACAGAGGTGATTATGAGTTGTTTTATCCTGGGGATAACGGTACTGAATGCTGCTCGTAAAAATTTGGACAAAGCCACAAAACGTCTTAAAGAAAGTGACCTAGTCCATGACTCAACCTAAGTTTGGTATTTTTGTTCTGATTGCCATTTCTGTTCAATTTCGTTATTTTGCAGCAACAATTTTAATACGATAATTTTACCATGACTACTGATATTATTAAAGCTATTGCTGATATGAACAAACATTTTCTTTTTGAGGGGTTTCATTTCAAAAGATGGAGGTATAAAATATTATTTTTCTTAACTATAAAAAAAGTTGCGTATGTTCTTACTTTTGAAAAACCGATTATGCTTGTTCCGCCAGCTGAACCAACCGAAACTAAAACAAAGGAACATGATTATTGGGTCGAAAATGATTTCCTTTGCAAGAATTTTATTCTTAATGGTTTGTCTGATGATTTGTATGACTACTACAATTCTGATAAATCTGTCAAAAAAATTTGGGATGCACTTAAAAAAAATATATATTTGACACAGAGGAGGCTAGAGCAAAGAAGTATGCATTAAGTCGGTACCTGAAATATCAAATGACTGATAACAAATCTGTAGAAGCCCAATCACATGAGCTACAAAAGATTACACGTGAAATCATCTCAGAAAATATATTTCTGGATGAATAATTTCAAATTGCTGTTCTAATTGATAAATTGCTTCCGAGTTGGAAAGATTTTAAAAGTATCCGTAGGCACAAACTAAAGAATTTTCCTTAGAGAGTTTGATTACTCATCTTCGGATTGAAGAAGAAGCCCGTAAACAGGAACAAAAGATGAAGTATTTGTTATTTCTAACAACAATGCTAAAAAGAAATCCATCTCTGTTATTCTGAAACCCAAAGGGAAAAAATATGAAGAATCAGAATCATAACAACCAGAATCTCAACAATCAGAATAAGAATTTTCTACAAAATCAGAATGGACAGTAACCCCTCTCAAGAAATGATTCGGGACAGTTTACATGTTATAACTGTAACAAGCTAGACCATTTGGCTCTGAACTGTCGGAATAGACGTCGTTCTGCTCCGCAGGCGAACCTTATTGAGGAGCAACTTATTGCTATAATTGCTAAATTAATATTATTGGTGGATTCGAGGGGTGGTGGCTAGACACTAGTGCTTCTCGCAATGTTTGCTATGATTGTTTTATGTTTAAATTCAATTTTGAAACTATAGATAAGAAAGTGTTGTTGGGTGATTCCCACTCCACTATTGTTGCTGGTTCTGGTGAGGTGGAATTGAAGCTCACCTCTGGAAAGATTGTCATTTTTAAGGTTGTACTGCATACTCCAAAGATGAGGAAGAATTTAGTTTCGAGATACCTTCTTAAAGAAAGCGGCATAATCAACGACTTAACCTAAATTTGGTATCTTTGTTCTGTTTGCCATTTCTGTTCAATTTCGTTATTTTGCAGCAACAAATTTAAGATGATAATTCTGCCATGACTATTGATAGTATTAAAGCTACTGCTGATCTGAACAAACCTTTTCATTTTGAGGGGCTTCATTTTAAAAGATGGAGGCATAAAATGTTATTTTCCAAAACTACAAAAAAAGTTGCGTATGTTATTACTTTTGAAAAACCGATTCTGCATGTTTTGCCTATTGAACCAACCGAAACTCTAACAAAGGAACATGATTCTTGGTTGAAAATTATTTCTTTTGCAAGAATTTTATTCTTAGTGGTTTATTTGATGATTTGCATGACTACTACAATTCTGACAAATATGTCAAGGAAATTTGGGATGCACTTTAGAAAAAATACGACACAGAAGAGGCTAGAGCAAAGAAGTATGCATTAAGTCGGTACCTGAAATATCAAATAACTGATGACAAATTTATAGAAGCCCAGTCACATAAGCTATAAAAGATTACACATGAAATTATCTCTGAAGGTATATCTCTGGATGAATAATTTTAAGTTGTTGTTCTAATTGAAAATTTGCCTCCGAGTTGGAAAGATTTTAAAAGTATCCTTATGCACAAAACTAAAGAATTTTCCTTAGAGAGTTTGATTACTCGTCTTCGGATTGAAGAAGAAGCCCGTAAACAGGAACAAAAAGATAAAGTACTTGTTATTTCTAACAATAATGCCAAAAAGAAATTCACCTCTATTATTTTGAAACTCATAGGGAAAAATATGAAGAATCAGAATCGTAAAAACTAAAATCATAACAATCAGAATAAGAATTTTTCACAGAATTAGAATAGACAGCTGTAGTGACCAAATTTGGTCAGGTCTAAGATGTCAAAACCCGAAACATAGTCTAGCCCAAGTTAGACTATATTTAAAGCTTGAAGTAATATGGACCCAAAGCTTAAAATAAATAGATCACTCATCTCCAAGTCTAAACACTTATTTGAGCCCAATCATGAGTCTATTAAATAAAAGGCCCAAAGAATCATTATGGCCCATATCCAAGACCTAAAAGTAAGGTCTATATGCTGACCAGTAACCTCGACGGTCTACCCAAGTGTCATACCTCATCCTTAACGGTCGATTCGGGTGTCAGGGCTCGACCATGTCACTTGATCATAGGGTCATGACTCGACTATGTCAGTCGACCAAAGGGTCATGGCTCAACCATCACTCGATCAAAGTGTCATGGCTTGACCATATCACTCGACCAAAGGGTCATGACTCGACCATCACTAGACCAAAGTGTCATGACTCAACCATGTCACTCAACCAAAGGGTTATGGCTCGACCATGACTCAACCAAAGGCTTTTGGTTAGACCTCATCAATCGATTAAGAGTCACAACGACATCGACTGTCAACTTAAGGGACATACCTCAACCTCAGCTGTTGAGCTAGGCCACAACCATGAGACTTCAAACTTGAAGTCTGGTGAACCAAGTCAAGGAAGCAATCATGTCCTCCTTGATTTGGGCCGAAATACTAGGGAAGATAATCCACCCTCCAATGGGTGAATCACCCACTATAAATGCCCAACCTTCACTCTAAGTGAGGGCTTACGATTTTACTCTCATGATCACACCTTTCAACCTCCAGACTTTAGTCATTGTGATATAGTGATATTGCACCATTCATCGTCTACCATTGCCAAGTGATTTCCGGCCAACTTCGACTGCCACGATCGACATTCACTTGCAACGCCGATCAACACTCTTCTAAGACTTCGGCCATTGACGATTACATTCTGGTATACAATAAGTATTTCTAAACTCCCTCTACACTCTACACATATTTATCTTTCAGTCTAATAACTTGACCATCGGAACATGTTTGGCCAGCACCACCCCGGTGTCCCGAGCGTCCTACAGGTCATGTGTACTCTGGTTTTGCAGGTTGTAGTGCCCCGATCATCACCCTACCATTTTTATGGCCTATAATTTGGTACCCACCGTGGGGCATGACAATTATTGAACGAGCAAAGCTAGAGCTTTACGTCCCTACGCTACAATGTCGCACAACGATTCTGATCATAGTGCAATGGAAGCTCGGTTCCAACTCCTCTTCTCCCAAATGCATGAGAACACCCAGAGATTACGAGCCCTAGAAGAGGAGAACCAGCACGTCAGAGCGAAGAACTAGGAACTCCAGAGCAAGGTTCACTCCCTTGCGGTCGCTTAACCACTTGAGAATGCCTCGACCTTCTATGCGCTGCCGCTCGACCAAGTCGCTTCCGCTCTGAACTACACAACCGTTCGACTAGAGGATCAAGGTATGACCATTAGTGACCTTGATCCCATTCATGCAGGTAGAGAGCATGGCTCTTAAGCAGTTGGTGAAGTAATCAACCTAATTCTACCACCAATGACAAACTTACAAAATGGAACGACAGCATCTCAAGGAGATGACCTACTACGAGTAGCACAAGAAGTGCGAAACGTGTTGACATCTAACGCGACTAATGGTGGTTCGACCCAACTGACCATTCTACCACAGAGGACGCCATCAGCCCCATCACACTTGACCCCGTCGAACTCGGAGATGGTAAGCTCTAACCTTACCTTGGTTAACCCTGATTTAGCTTGCAGGTTCTCTGACATGGAGGCACTCATCTAACACATTCCTGGAATGCTGGCCCCGATAAGGAAAGCACGGCGAACAGCTTTGCTAACTCACCTTTCGTCGACGGGATGGCTATGGTAGAGATGCCTTGGAAGTTCAGTTTTCTTAATATGAAACACTACGACAGCACAACCGATCTGGACGACCACATAGCACAGTATCACCAACGGATGTTCACGATAGCGATTCCACGTGACCTGAGAGAAGCATGTATGTGCAAGGGCTTCGGGTCGAGCTTGGTAGGACTAGCACTACAATGGAACACTAACCTGCCTAACGTCTCTATCAGCTCATTCGCGTAGCTAACCGATATCTTTGTCGAGCAATTCCCCAGTAGTAGAAAGTTAGAGAAGCAGTCGGACAACCTCTACATTGTCAGCCAAAGGAAAAGAGAGTGCCTACCCGACTATGTTAAATGCTTCAACAAAGAGAAGGTCTCCATCCCCCATTGTAACCCGGCTACATCTATATCAGCCTTCCGGAAGGGCTTGCTATACGAGTCGAACTTGTACAAGAAGCTCACCAAGTATCCATGCAAAACCATGGAAGACGTATTATCCAAGGCATGGGCCGAAATCAAGTGGGAAGAATAGTGAGTGAACTACCCACCTATCAGGTCGAGTAGAAGCAACAATAGAGCCAAAAGCATAGTCGAGCGATGCTCGAGCGAACGTAGGCCATACCCTTACCCTACTACGGCCCATAGAGACAGTAGAAACAGAGACGATCATCTACCCATTGATCGACCGGTTCGACCAGTCGACCAGCTAAAGTATAGTTTGCCAGATTACAACCTAAATATCGAACCAGAGAAAGTCCCGCATTGTAGGGCCTTTGGTAAACCTAATGACCATCTCTAACCCTACTCTACGCAGGTTGATGTTGTACAATACTCCTGCATTCAATGAACATTTCTCGCATCAACCACTACATAAGCTTGAAACTAGTCCATCAATTAAGTGACCTGTACTCAAGGGTCAAGTCCCTCATGTTCGACTCGACATAAAGTTCAAATGTGAAACTGAATGATCTACACTTCAACTGGGGGCAAGAAGATATGATTCTACAAGGACTCGACCAGCTCGACACTTGACACTTGAGTTCATTAACAAAGTTTTCAATTTAATAGGATTTAAATCCATGATTCTACATTAACTCGACCAGTTCAACACTCGACTCTCGGCACTCGAGTTAATCAAAACTTTCAAGTGTTCGATCCAATGAAGGATTAATTCAATTTCTTACTTAGCCAATGCGTCACATGTCACATGTGCATTGACTCAACTATTTTCTACTCGATCAAGTCGAAAGCTTATCAAGATTGTTACTCCATTAAGTAGATTATACGATTTTCACTTCTATAAATAAATGTCTAATTGATTCGTTGCTTTCATTTATCTACCATCATGGTCTACATAATAATTGGACATGAACGTTCGACTATAAGTGTTGACTCCTCTAAGGAACACCTCATCATGTCGAACTCTTAGCGGTAGACCTCTCTCTTAACCATGTTATGACTAAGATACCAAATAGTAGCGGTTGAGCTACATGATCTTGAGCGTCGCTCAATGCACATGGCCGTAATGTGAGTAGGCATGTGGTCACGTACACTTCCACATAACGAAGAAGCTTCCTTCAGGGGTACATGAAGAAATATTCGACTATTGTTGTTTGACTATAGGTATAATGGTCCTATTGAGCAAGAGTTCCTCCACGGAAGGTCGACCATTCGACTACATCTTACTTGACTGTTAGACTATTAGTAGAATGGTCATGTTGACCACGAGTTCCTTCACTGAAGGTCGACCATTCGCATACATCTCACTGGACCATTCGACTATTGGTAGAATGGTCATATTGACAACGAGTTCCTTCATAGGAGGTCGACCATTCTCATACTTCTCGCTCGACCATTTGACTATTGGTAGAATGGTCTTATTGATCATGAGTTCTTCCATGGAAGGTTAACCATCCCTATACATCTCGCTCGACCATTCGACTATTTATAAAGTGAGTTCCTCCATGGAAGGTCGACCATTCCCATACATCTCGCTTGACCATTCGACTATTTGTAGAATGGTCTTGTTGATCATGAGTTTCTCCATATAATGTCAACCATTCCCATACATCTCATTCGACCCTTTTGACTATTAATATAATGATCTTGTTGATCATAAGTTCCTCAATGGAAGGTCGACCATGACCAACGTGACCTCTCAATAATAACAAAGCATCATGCTACTCGACTCGACACATTTGGCTCGACCATTAGATGAACGGTTGAGTAGTAACTCCATGATAGGATATATAAGCAAGACTTTATCTCTCTACTCGACATTACTGTGCCATATGTTGACTTAACATGAATAAAAGATTTTCACTTGACATTGTCGAGTTATAATCGACTCATATTGACATCAAACCTTACACGACAAAGGGTCGTGCGATTATGGTCAAGTCATGTGATGGCTTGACAAAGCTTCAACTTTCTACTAGACATAGTCGTTCGACTAAGTCAAACCATGCTTAATCAATACAACATTTATCGTCTACACGACATGTCAACACGATTGTCTATATGACATGGTCAAACCATGTGCAGGATGACCTTTTTATAAAGGTAAGAGCCTCATATTGTTCGACTTGACACTTGTCATATACACTACATGGTCGATTGATAACCCCATATGAGTATACAAGCTCAAATTAAGGATATGTCTCTCTACTTGACATTGAGGATTGTGCAATACACAGTTCCTACTCGACATGGTCGAGTCATCAACTTAGTTAGACTTCGAGTGCTTACTCTACATGACCCAATGCTTGGGAGCTACTAGCTTCTCTACTCGACATTGTCATGGTAAATACTGACTCAAGTAAATGCCAACGTCTACACGACGTGTCCACGCGGCCATCTACCCAACGGGTCCACGCGATCTTCTACAGTCTACATGACGTGTCTATGCGACCGACTACACGACGGTCCTCGCGACATGTCTGCACGGCGTGTCACGCGATCGTCTACAAGATGTGTCAACATAACTATCTACTCAACCTGTCTGTAGGATTGTTTACACGATATGTCTATATGACGTGTCTATGTAACCGTCTACACGACGTATCTACACGTTCGTTTACACTACCTGTCTACACAACATGGTCGAACCATGAACAACATGGCCATATAATGAATGATATAGCACCATGCTACTCCACTCTATGTCTCTACTCGACATAGTCCAATTATTTACTATGCGATTACTAGAAATATGACATTGAGAGTCGACCCCCTCATCTTACTTCGAACAAGTCGAATTAACATGACAAACTCCTTAACATGAACATCTAGCTCAATCAAAGAAGTTTAGGGTTAAACTGTAGTGACCAAATTTGGTCAGGCCCAAGATGTCAAAGCCTAAAACATAGTCTAGCCCAAGTTAGACTATATTTAGAGCTTGAAGTAATATGGGCCCAAAGCCCAAAACAAATAGAATACTAATCTCCATGGCTAAACACTTATTTGAGCCCAATCATGAGTCTATTAAATAAAAGGCACAAAGCATCATACTACGGCCTATATCCAAGACCCAAAAGTAAGGTTTATATGTCGACTAGCAACCTTGATGGTTGACCCAAGTCTCATACCTCATCCCTGACGGTCGATCCGGGTGTCAGGGCTCAACAATGTCACTCAACCGTAGGGTCATGGCTCTACCATGTCACTCGACCAAAGGTTATGGCTCAACTATCACTCGATCAGAGTGTCATGGCTCGACTATGTCACTCGACTATAGGGTCATGGTTCGACCATATCACTCGACCAAAGAGTCATGGCTCGACCATGTCACTCGAACAAAGTCTCATGGCTCGACCATGTCACTCGACCATAGGGTTATGGCTCGACCATGTCACTTGACCAAAGGATTATGGCTCGACCATGACTCGAACAAAGGCTCATGGTTATACCTCATCATTCGATTAAGAGTCACAACTCAACCTCAACTGTCGACTCAAGGGACATACCACGACCTCGGCTGTTGACCTCGGCCATAAACATCAGAATTAAAACTTGAAGTTTGATGGACCAAGTTAAGGAGGCAATCATATCCCCCTTGATTTGGGCCGAAATATCAGGGAAGATAATCCACCATCCAATGGATGTATCACCCACTATAAAGGCCCAACCCTCACTCTAAGTGAGGGCTCACGATTTTACTCTCATGATCACACTTTTCAACCTCCAAAGTAGATTTTAGTCATTATGATATTGTACCATTCATCGTCTACCATCGCCAAGCAATTTTTGGCCAACTCCGACTGCCACTGATCGTCGTTCACTCGCAACGCTGATCAACACTCTTCCAGGACTCTGGCCATTGATGATCACATTCCATTATACAAGAAGTATTTCTAAACTCCCTCTACGTTCTACACGTATTTATCTTTCAGTCTACTGACTTGACCGTGGTTGGCCGGCACCACCCCAGTATCCCAAGCGTCCTACAGGTCACGTGTACTTTGGTTTTGCAGGTGATAGTGCCCCGATCATCACCCTACTATTTTCGTGGTCTACAACAGCAACCCCACTCATGGAATGATTCGGGACAATTTATATGTTATAACTGTAACAGGCCAGATCATTTGGCTAAGAACAGTCGGAATAGGCATCATCTTGCTCCGCAGACGAACCTTAACGAAGAGCAATTTATTGCTATGATTTCTGAAATTAATATTGTTGGTGGATCTGAGGGGTAGTGCATAGACACTGGTGCTTCTCGCTATGTTTGCTATGATTGTGCTATGTTTAAATCATATTTTGAAACTATGGACAAGAAAGTGTTGTGGGGTGTTTCCCACACCACTATTGTTGCTAGTACTGGTGAGGTGGAATTGAAGTTTACCTCCGGAAAGATTGTCATTTTTAAGGATGTACTGTATACTCCAGAGATGAGGAAGAACTTAGTTTCGAGCTACCTTCTTAATAAGGGTGGGTTTACTCAAACTATTGGGACTTATTTGTGTACCATTACTAAAAATAATGTATTTGTTGGGAAAGGGTATGCAACTGATGGAATGTTCAAATCGAATGTTGATATGAATAAAAATGCTCATTCTCCTTACATGTTGTGTTCTTTAAATATTTGGCATGCTAGACTTTGTTATGTTAACAAATGCATCATTAAGAACATTAGTAAAATAAAACTAATTCCTAAATTGTCTTTGAATGATTTTGAAAAATGTGAATTTTTTAGTCAAGCTAAAATTACCAAAACCTCGCATAAATTAGTTCTTAGAGAATCTGAACCACTTGATTTGATATATTTAGATATTTGTGAACTTGATGGTGTCTTGACTAGAAAAGGAAAATACTATTTTATTACTTTTATTGATGATTGCTCTGATTATACTTTTGTGTATCTTATGAAAAATAAAAGTGAAGCGTTTGATATGTTTAAATTATTTTTTACAGAAATTGAAAATCAATTTAATAGAAAAATAAAGAGATTTCGCAGTGACAAGGGCACTGAATATGATTTTGGTACTTTTAATGATTTTTACAAAACTCACGAAATCATACATGAGAAAATTGTACCTTACTCTCCTTAAATGAATGGCAAGGTTGAAAAGAAAATAGAACTTTTAGAGAGTATGTAGTTGCTATTTTACTCAAGTCTGGTGCTACTTCACATTAGTGGGAAGAAATTTTAGTGACTGTTTGTTATGTATTAAATAGAGTTCCCAAATCAAAATGTAAAAAATTCTCCTTTTGAAGTGTTTAAAAACAAGAAACCTAATTTATCTTCTTTTAAGACTTGGGTAAACGAGCCTGAACCACTAAAGATTATGGTTCTGATTTCTATGTATATAGAGGAGGATCCTCATACTCTATAGGAAGCCTTATATTTTTTAAATGTCAATTTATGGCAAGAGGATATTGATGATGAAATGGACTTGCTTGAGTCTAACAGAACTTGGCATTTAGCTGACTTAACTCCAGGATGTAAAACAATAGGTTGTAAGTGGATTCTTAAGAAGAAACTGAAACCTGATGGTATAGGCAAAGGGTATAGATAAAGAGAAAATGTAGATTTCTTTAACACCTTTTCACCTATTACTAGAATTGTATCTATTTGTGTGCTATTTTCTCTTAATGCTATTCATGATCTTGTTATGCATCAAATGAATGTTAAAATTTCTTTTTTTAAATGGTGAATTGGAAAAAGAGATTTATATGGATCAACCTAAAGATTTTACTATTCCTAGTCAAGAAAACAAACTGTATAAACCTAATAAATCTCTTTATGGTTTGAAATAGGCACCTAAACAGTGACATGAAAAATTCAATAACCTTGTTATCTCACATGGTTTTAATGTGAATGAAAGTGATAAATGCGTTTACTATAAATCAGAAAATGACATGTGCACTATTTTATGTTTTTATGTGGATGACTTGATTATTTTTTGTTCTAATATTCATGTCGTGAATAATGTGAAATATACGCTTTATGCTAATTTTGACATGAAAGATCTTGGAGAAGTAAACGTGATTCTTGGAATTAAGATCACTAGGTCTGAAGAGGGAATTTCTTTGGATTAATCTCATTACATAGAAAAGATCTTAAATAAATATAATTACTTTAAATGTAAACCAACATGTACTCCTTATGATCCTAGTGTAACGTTTTTTAAGAATATCGGAGACGGTGTTAGACAAACTAAGTATGCAAGCATCATTGATAGCCTACGATATGCTACTGATTGCATTAGGCCAAACATAGCTTATGCTGTAGGATTTCTTTGCAGGTTTACTGGTAGACCTAGTATTGAGCATTGACATGCTATTGAAAGGGTCATGACATACCTTAAGAGGACTATGAACCTTTGATTACATTATCAAAAGTTTCCCGTTGTCCTAGAAGGATACAATGATGCTGATTGGAAAACCCTTTCAGAAGACTCCAATGCAACTACTAGCTATATATTTAGCATAGCTGGTGGTGCTTGTTAGCTCCATTTCTTGATCAAAAATAGGCCTTCATTAGTACCTTTTTTTACCTTCTTTTGTCCCGTTCGCGGGTATTTATCGGATGTTTTGATGTTTTCCTTGAGTGTGCTGGCCTTAGGTGAATATTAGGGAAGATATAACAAAGTTGGAAGAATTGAAGATTTCTCACTGCAGATCGGTTATGTTTCAGAGGCTGCCATAAATGTTAGAGGATGAACTGGGTTTCGAGCTTTATATTTATGGAAAGATATAGATGTCTACTTTCCAATGCATTTTATGGTTTGTGATTTGGAGTTTTCTAGAGGAAGTTATGGTCATTTTTGTAACAGTGTGCAATCTTGAAATTTAGCCCAGCAGGTCCCGCGACCTTCAACCGTGACTTGAGGTCGCGCCCGCACCTCGCGTGCACTGATCTAGCAGTATCACAGTGTGTAGCGCGACCCAGCACATGCGACCTTGGGTCGCGCTTGTCCCTTGCGCACGCGTAAGAAGCAAAACATCACAGTATGTAGCGCGACCCAGCTCACGCAACCTTGGGTCGCGCCTTTCCCTCGCGGCGACGTTAATTCCAGCAGCCCTAGCTGCACTTATTAAATAGAAAATGAGGGGGAGAAGAGAAGGGGTCGTTTAGGGCTCTAAGGAGAGGACCAAGAGGAGACCAAGAGAGAAGAGAAGAGGCAAAGAGGGGAGAAGAAGATCATCTTGGAAACAAGAGGATTTGGATTCAATCCTTGAGCCAAAATCTCACCATCAAGCTTGGATTTGGAGAAAGTGGAAGCTAGACAAATTCACAAGAGGAGGAGGACGAAAGTTCATCACACCTAGAGTTTTTCTATCCCTTTCCTTCTTTATTTTCTTGCTTGTAACTCTCTGTATTAATTAGAAAATATGTTTAGTTGTAAATCTTTGATTATGAACTAAACTTGTAAGTTAGGGTTTTGATGGATCTTTTTCTATGAAACTTGAATGAATTGATTGTTTAATTTGTTGTGGTTGATTATTATGTTGTTGAGTGGTATTATTAAGCTTAATGCTTTTGAATGTGAAGGCCTACATTTAGATGATAAATTGGTTGTGTGTTATGTACCAAGAGGAGACGCCCACAACGTGCTCGATGTAATGTCCACCATAAGTAGAATTAGATAGAGATATACTAATTTGCTTGTGTGATCATATAGGGTGTTTATTGTGACTAATGCATTTTCATGTACTTAGATATACCATCGAGAGATAGGATATTAGTGTATATGGTAATAGGTCTGATTTACCTCGAGAAGGGACTTTGGATAATTCAGATAAACACGATCATCAACATGAATAATTAAACTACAACAATGTGCTTTTATGAAATTCAATTGGATGGATTAGGTGAATTCAAATACCCTAGCTCATCTCTCAATTTGGTTGTTTATTTTACGTTTTCTATTTGTTAGTTTTATCTTTCGTTATCTTATTTTAAACCATCCAATTGTCCAAATAGAAATAGACTTAGTTAACTTTAGTACTCAATGTCTAAATATCCCTGTGGAGATGATAATTTACTCATAATTGTATTACTTGTGCTGACCCCGTATACTTGCGGGTACAAAAAAGCATAACAGTGCTATTTCTTAAAAGTCTAAGAAACATACTATTTTGGTTCAATCTACAATGGAGTCAGAGATGATAGCATTACCATCAGCTAGTGAGGAAGCAGGTTGGTTAAGAAGTCTTTTATCTGATATCCCTTTATGAGAAAGACCGATTCCAGCTGTCTTGATCCATTGCGATAGTACCGCAGCTATTGGAATGATTCAGAACCCTTATTATAACGAAAAAAGGCGACAAATACATCACAGACATAATACTGTTAATGAATTTCTCTCTATTGGAGCTGTAAGAGTGGATTATGTATATACTGATGATAACATGGTTGACCCTTTGAAGAAAGGATTAGCTAGAGAGAAGGTTTATAAAACCTCGAAAGGAATGGGACTAAAGCCTTTAGAATGATGAATCACTCATGATGGTAACCCAACCTATAGACTGGAGATCCTAAGAACTAGGTTCAATGGGTGATAATAGGTCATGAAGTGATTAAAGGTGAATCATGCTATTGTAATAATCGTAAGTGTTATTCAATATATTACGTAAAGCATGATATCCTGAAGCGATAAAACGTTGAGTTAATTTTAAACTTTTAATGAGGTTTATACTTTATGTGGAGTGAAGTACCTAGCTACAAGAGTGCTCTTGATGGATTCTCCTAAGTGAATGTGAATGTGTAGCTGCTTTCTATGGAACTTTGGGCAAATTCACTAAAGCATTCACTATACTAGGATACACGTGCATGGCCATAAAGCACGGGCTTTTTGACTTCACCCTAATACGGTTGTATGAAAGATGTTTGCTAGAGATAGAGTTCAAAACTACGAGTTACTCTAGTATAATCTAAATCATCTACACTATGCAAGGGTCTAAGTTGATAGACACATTTGTTTATGCACAATCTTATATTAAATTATATTGCTCGATGAAAATATTTTTTAAAATATTCAAGTAGGGGATTGTCGGAGTTTGTGTGAATCTTTTATTAAAATGGGCGTTTATTTATTTATTTATTTTTTTAGTTGTGAGTTCCCCCTCTTAGATTGTCCCACATTGCTTGGAAACATCTCTTTAGGGGTGTATATAATATGGAGGACAAAGAAATGGGTTTAGGCCCCTAGGGGTACCCACTTTTGTGGAAGATAGAAGAGATTGACCTTTATTGGTCAATCACACACACATGCGGCAGCGTGTGTTGCGGTGTGGTGTATCATTCATTTTAATTAATATTTTTATTATTAAAATAATAATATTTATTTATTTTTACTTGGTAAAGAGAGAGATCCAGTCACCCAGTTCAGTTGGGAGACCAAGTCTTTCTCCTGATTCTTTTTCCACATCCTACGATTAATTTCGTTTCTTTTTAAACGTTATATAATCAATTTTTTCTATATAAGAGACAGATACAACCAGTTTAAAAAAAAAAAACCCAGAAAATTTGTTCTTTACACTTCAATTACAAAACAAAATAGTTCATATTCTACTGTTTTTCGAGCAGTGTTGGGTTGCTAGTATTCTGGTCATCTTTAGTACAGAAAAGTCTGAGACAGAGGTGATTATAAACTGTTTTATCTTGGGGACAACGAGGCTAAATGCTGCTTGTACAACTTTGGACAAAGTCTTAAAACATCTTAAAGAAAACGACCTAGTCTGCGATTCAACCTAAGTTTGGTATTTTTGTTCTATTTGCAATTTCTATTCAATTTCGTTATTTTATAGCAATAAAAAACACGTAACAAAGGCTCATTCCAAATCCCCGAAGAAATTTTTAGCTGGCTCACCTTGCAATCAGCAATTAAACTTCGAGGAGAGCAGATTTTGAAAGTTGATGGTTGAGGCAGCCACCGATCACTGTAAACGGAGATATCATTCCTACATCCAACACGCCATCTAGGCCCACGTTCAATAATCTCTCGACCCCATATAACAAACTACACTAGACAAAAGAAGTCGACCTCCCTATATAGCCTGCAAGTAAGAAACATTAGAATAGTAGGTGTTTTTTAGAACCCTAGCAACAAGGAAATTTGAAAAATTAATCAACTGCCATCCTTGCTTTCATGAGCATAGCTTGGTTAAATATAGGGATTTCGTGGAAAATGAAACTATCATTCAATTTATTCATGCAAAAAGAAGTCCATGAGCACTAGTGTTATTTCCTCTTCCCTTCGACACTGCCCCACCAAAAGTTACTGCACCACTGATAGAGCTCCCTTACCAACAACGT
Source organism: Xanthoceras sorbifolium (assembly GCA_003430845.1). Taxonomy (NCBI): domain Eukaryota; kingdom Viridiplantae; phylum Streptophyta; class Magnoliopsida; order Sapindales; family Sapindaceae; genus Xanthoceras; species Xanthoceras sorbifolium. The sequence goes on along the minus strand of CM010617.1, from coordinate 10,855,935 downwards.
GAAAAGATACATGCTAGAGAAAAGCTTATGCCTCCAATGTTACAGCCTCTCCAAAACCCAAGTTGTAATGGAACAAAAGAGATCATTTTACTTCTTTTAGCAAAACTAGGGAGCCCGAGGTAGCTCTCATAACTAACTAACCGAATTCCCAAAGTCAACTTATCTCTTGCATCCAAGGCTCCAGAATGTGGTTTCTGCAACACAAAACTGACATTTCTAGGTTGATAATCTGACCAGAGGCCTTAGAATAGCTCTCCAAAATCTGCTTCAAAGACAAGCACTTCCGATTAATGCTTTGATGAAAAAGAGAAAATCGTCTGCGAAAAAAAGTACAAGATACTCGGCCCACTTTTGCCAGATTGAATCTTATAAAGGATGTTAGCTACCTCATCACATTTCATTAACGAGGATAGGCCTTTTGTGTAGAGAAGGAAGAGATAGGGGGATAAAGGATCCCCTTGTCTTAAACCTCGCAATGGTTGCACCAAACCTGTGTTTTAACTATTGAGCAGAAACAAATAGGTGACTATGAAAATGCAGGACATAATGCGATTTAACCCATCTAGAAAAGAACCTTATACATCATATAATTGCCTGAATAAAAGAATTATTCTACATGATCATAAGCTTTGGACATGTCTAACTTTAAAGCTAAAAACCTTTCTTTATCTTTCTTCCTTCTCCTCAACGCATAGAAGTGCTCAAAACCTATAATCATGTTATCCGTATCATCCTTCCAAGGATAAAAACCACTTTGAGTCTATAAAACAACTCCCCCATGAATAGATTGTAAGGAGTTCGCAAACACTTTAGCAATAATATTGTAGGTCACTGATGGGTCTGAAATCCGAAACCTGCTTAGAATATTTAATTTTGAATCAAAGCAATAAGGGTAGCATTGAGAGCTTTGATAGACCCTCATTTGTTGAGAAAAGAATTGCTAGAACTCACAACATGTCACTCACATTGTCCCAAAATTTATAGAATAATGCTCCTTGAAATTGCAGTTTTCGAATATGTTTAAGTTGAAGAGTTTCTTGATCAAGTATACCTTATTTACTGCTGATGGCTTTCATACATATTTGCAAGGGCGCTTATCAGTGTTATAGTAGTTTCACAATTCTTGACGTTGAACGTAGCTGATCTCGTTAGGCTAAGTTGAATTGCTCTACAAGCTTTTCGATCTAATATAGCTTACTCTTCTGGCTTCATTGTTTCTGGCTTTATCCCTGTCAACGGTAGGAATAGGTCCTTTTGATAAAGATAGTATGTGATCTGTATCTTTCAGAGACTGTAGTTAGTTTCATTAAACTTCTCCCCTAAGACATTCTTTCTCAAACCTCATGCCTCCTGATGAAATCGAGTAGCCGCTGAATCTGCTGAGTTTACGAGAACTGTGATGCCTAACCTACAGCTCTAATATCAGTTGTTAGGAATTACACCGCATCCTAGCCCAGCGAAATGGCTCATGCTTAGTCAAACTTACCCACAAACACACAGACAAACAATAATAAACAAATAAGAAAAATAACAAGACAACAGTTTTACGTGGTTCGAAAAACTTTTCTACATCCATGGAGTGCACCCACACTCAGTCCACTATATCAAAAGATTACAAGACTCTCTCTTTTGCTCTCACTTTTCTTTTTAATTTTGAGAACATTGCTCACCAGTATATAAGTTTATATACTGATTTATTAGGGCAAGGGTTGGTCTAAACAAAGTCTAGTTTGAATAGAAAATAAATCCTTTTGCTCTAACTGAAACATGATTTGTGGGCGACCATGAGCAAGACCTCCTGGTCGAGCGACCTCATGGTCACGCCACACATTGCCAAAACACTCCTTCCCTGCTCGCACGACCTTGAGCGATATACTGCCTGCGCGCCTTCCTGTCACGACCATCTGGTCCCGCCTAGTCTTGCGGGTCACTGCCTTTTGTTTTCTAAGTCTAATTCATCTTCACATCTCAACAGCTAGAAGCCCTCAACAATCCACTGAATTTTTTATCAGCTACAGATATCCTGATGTAACACCCCGGGACCCGACCTGCCTGGATCGAACCAAGGAGCGCTATCCGATTACAAATCTTTTTAGACTTAATTTATATGTTGAAAATTTTTGTAAACCAACAAATATTGTTATATTTAAAATACTTTACAGTGAGCCTATCACTATTATAAAAAAAAAAATTTGCCAGAGTTTCCTCTGTTTTTCTGACTTTCCAAAAATTCTGTTTTTCTACAAAATTCAACAATATAATATCAAACACTTCAAAATTCACTTCTCAATTATTTGCGCACTCTTCCATATAATGCGACTTCCTCAAACATTTTCAATAAAACAAAACATAATTACTAGTTACAAAACTTTGAAAAACATAAACTATTATACAAATATTTACAAAACTCATATATTACAACTTTACAAACTTCTGTATATGCATGCTGAAATAAATAATTATACAAACAAAGTTTAAATAAAACTACCCAAGTAATGTGACTTTGAATCTTTTTCAGTAGCTATCACTCCTTCAGTCTTTTTCTCCGCTTATCTCTATTACCTACGCGTGATAAAATCAGCGCGCTAAGCAATAATGCTTAGTGGGTGTACACTAAAATATTTGTGGAATTCACAACATAAATTTTAAAAATAAAATGTCATAATGATATCATATTAAAACATATTATGATTCGACTAAATCTAATAAATAAATCATACGAAAAAAATCTAAATTCTAAATTCTCGTATATACATTTTATTCAATTCATTTCAATCATGGTCCTTTGGTATACTCAACATAATTTTCTGGACTAGAATATGGGTCGTTCGATATCGACCACTCGGTGGCTGCCCGTCGAACATAACTCCTAACCCTAGGACCGGCACTTGGGGCTTACACCATCCAAGAGTGGTACATACAGATTATATCATAACTCCCTACCCTAGGACCGAGTACTCGGTACCTGCTCATAATCCTTAGGGAAGTACGTAATATCAATATCAATATCAGTGCAGTACTGCCAAAATAACTCAGCTGGTATACCAACCTCCTATATCCGTTTTCTATGTTCAAGTATCCTAGGGTCATTTCCATTTATGTGAAAAATACACAAATCATAAATTTTATATCAAAGCATTCCATTTCTTTCAAAATCCTCAATTATAACTCTCAAGTCTTAATCGAATTCAATATAGTTTCCAAACGATATTCGTAATTCAAACAATATTCTCAAACAATTTCATTTAACATAATCGTTATAAATTGAAATACGAGTAGATCAAAACATTCAAATAAATAAACGTGTAAACATATATATATATATATATATATATATATATATATATATATATATACCAAAATATTCAAAGATCGGAAAATTAGAATCAAAGCACATACTAAAACCATAAAATTTTTAGAAAAGAGTGTACATCAACTTGGATACCGTTTTTAAGAAATTTTCTTTTCAGGATTTCCTTTTCCTCCTCCTTTTTCCTCTTCTCTTTCTTCCTCCTCTTTTCCTTCTCCTTCTGCCTTCTTCTTCTTCTTCCTTTCTTTTTCTTCTTCTTCTTCTTTCTCTCTCTTCGTCTTTCTTTCTCTTTCTTTTTCTTTTTCTTTCTTTCTCCCGGTCTCTCTATTTTCTTTTGCTTCTTCATGAAGCTTCTCACCGTCTCTATTTTTGTTTATAAAATTTTGGCTGTTGCGACCGCGTATCGCGACCTGTAGTAGTATGTGCTTTTACCGCCTTCATCACGATCAGCCATCGCGGTATCTGGTCGCGATAATGGTCGCGATGCTCACTGGTCGATTTCACCATTTTTATCACGAGCACCCTATCGCGATCACTGGTCGCAGTCTTGGGTCGCGATGCTCACTGCCCAAGATTCTCATTTTTCACCGCGAGCTGCACACCGCGATCCTTGGTAGCGGTAGCTGGTCACGATACACACTGCCAGCATTTTCCTTTTTCTTTTCATGCACTATTTCTGGACCGCTCCACCTGGTCCACCTGTATGCCTAAAAATTAATCCAAATAAACACATTACATCATTTTTCACATAATTAACAACAATTAAGGGTACTTTTCGTAATTACTAAAAATTAAGGATTTACATTTCTTCCCCTCTTAAGAAATTTTGTCCTCGAAATTTACCTCAGTCGAACAATTGTGAATACTGCTGTTTCATTGTTTCTTCGCTTTTCTAGATAGCTTCTTCTACATTATGATTCCTCCAGAGGATTTTCACCAGTGAAACTCTTGTATTTCGTAATTCTTTAATCTCCCTATCAAGAATTTTCACTGGTTACTCTTCGTATGTCAGGTCTGATTGAATTTCGGTACTTTCAACCTGAACTCGGTGGGAAGGATCAGATCTGTATCTCCTCAGCATCGATACATGAAACACATTATGAATCTTTTCTAATTCAGGAGGTAAAGCAAGTCTGTAGGCTACTGGTCCCACACGTTCAATGATCTCGTATGGCCCAATAAACCTAGCACTCAACTTTCCTTTTCTGTCAAATTTGAGCACTTTCTTCCATGGAGATACTTTAAGAAAAACCTTTTCATCGATATTCTATCTCTTTTCTTTTCAGGTCTGCATATGATTTTTGCCAATCGGATGCGGCTTTCAGTCTTCCTTTGATAATCTTCACCTTCTTCTCAGTTTGTCTAATCAAGTCTGAGCCTACTAACCTGTCTTCTCCCAACTCCGTTCAGCATACTGATGTCTTGCACTTCCTTCCGTACAATGCTTCATATAGTGCCATAGCTATGCTCGATTGGTAACTGTCATTGTACGTAAACTCAATCAATGAGAGATGATCAACGCAACTCTCTTCAAAATCAATCACACAACTCCAGAGCATATCTTCTAGCACCTGAATCACTATTTCTGATTGTCCGTCTGTCTACGGATAGAAGGCTGTACTGAAACTCAATCGAGTACCCAAAGCTTCTTGAAACTTCTTTCAGAATCTGGATGTAAACTTCGGGTCTCGATCTGATATTATTGATGCAGGCACTCTATACAATCTGACTATTTCTTTTATATACAATTTTGCTAGTCGATCTAGTGAATAGTCAGTTCTGACAGGTACGAAATGTGCCGATTTCGTCAGTCGGTCCACTATCACCCATATTGCATTACGTTTACTTCGGGTGAGTGGTAACTCAATGACAAAATCTATCGTGATACGATTGATCAGTCATTTATTTTCATATATTTACGACCCTTAAACCGTATCTTTTAATTGTATTCTTAAGTATTTTTGGTGCTTTTCACGTGTTTTCCTTGAGTGTGCAGGTTTAGAGACCTAAATGATGATTTTGTATATTTTTGGGGAAAATGTGTAATTTCAGTACCTTTGGGGAAGGGCATCGATGAAAGCATGTGAAAGTTCTGGGGAAAAATCGTAAATTCAGAAAGTTCCACCAAACTTAAGTGAAACGGTGCGTTTTGCACCTAAGGAATTTGACTTAAGTGGAACGGTGCCGTTTTGGTTAAGAAAGAAAAACAAAATAAAAACTTGAAATCTGCATGCATGGCGAGCACAGCCTCTCGCCCGACCAGCTGCCTCGCGATGAAGACGATCCAGCAGCAGCAGTCCAGCGCGAGCTCGACCGCGACCAGCCCCTCCTCGCGGTGCAGCTCGCGGTGCAGAAGACCAAGTGACCAGTGAGCTGTACGAGGACCGAGCGCGACCTGTGCTCGCATGGGGAGCTCGCAGTGCAGAAACAAAATGCAAACCAGTGAACAACGCGAGGAAGATCGCGACCTGTGCTCCTCGCGGTGCTGCTCGCGTTCCAGCCTCTCCTAGCCGTCCAGTGAAGGCCGCGACCAAGCCACCGCGACCACAGGTCGCGGTGGTGGTCGCGGTAGAGAGAAACGCAGCCCTAATGGGCTGTCTATAAAAGGAAAGAGGCGCAGCTGGGCAGGGGGAGAGGGAGCTCGTGGCAGTGCAGTCCAGCAGCTTCCAAGCTGCTCCAAGGGTGATCTCAACCCTCCTTGCTCCTCCCAAACACATCCCAAGCATCACAAATCATCACAACAACTCTAGATCGTGGGTGTTCATCGAAGAAGACGAAGATCGAAAGTGGAGAAGTTCAAGCCGGACCAAAGCGGAACTTCGAGTCTTGAGAGCTTCAATGGGTTGTATTTCATCTCATTAATCTTCCTTGATTGTTCATTTATGATTATGAGTTGTTAGAACTATTGTTAGGTGATTTTCGGAACCGTGAACGGATTTGGATTTTATTGTTTATCAATATATTTTATGTGATTTATCTCATGATATTATGTGCTTAATAATAATCAATATATTTTCCATTTCCGTGATTGGAACCGTGTGACTACCTCGCATTATCCTCCATTGAATCCGTCTCGTTTTATATTAATTGTTTTAGTTAATTTAATTTAGTTTAATTAATTGAAAACCATGATTATGAGCTAAACTTGTAAGTTGGGGTTTTGATGGATACTATTCTATGATGATTGAATGAATTGATTGTTTAATTTGTTGCGGTTGATTATTGTGTTGTTGAGTGGTTTTATTGTGCTTAATGCTTTGAATGTGAAGGCGTACATTTAGATGATAAATTGGTGGTGTGTTATGTACCGAGAGGAGACGCCCACCACGTGCTCGATATAATGTCCACCACAAGTAGAATTGGATAGAGATATACTAATTTGCTTGTGTGATCACATAGGGTGTTTATAGTGACTAATGCATTGTCATACACTTGGATATACCATCGAGAGATAGGATATTAGTGTGTGCGGAATAGGTCCGATTTACCTCGAGAGGGGACTTCGGATAAATTAGATAAACACGGTCATCTTCATGCATAGTTAAACCTCAACAATGTGCTCTCATGAAATTCAATCAGATGGATTAGGTGAATTCAAATACCCTAACTAATCTCTCATATTGGTTGCTTGCTTTATTTTCATGTCTTTATATTTTTTATCATTCAATATCTTTCGATTATTCAAATAGAAATAGGCTTGGTTAATTTTAGTACTCAACGCCTAAATATCCCTGTGGAGACGATAATTTACTCATCATTTTATTACTTGTGCCGACCCCGTATACTTGCGGGTTACAAAAAGTCGTATCAACGATCTTTTTTCCATTCATGTATTGATATTGGCTGTAACAAACCTAATGGAACCTAGTGTTCAGCTTTCACCTGTTGACATGTCATACACTTATTAACGAAGTCCACCACATCTTTCTACATCCCAGACCACCAATACTGAGTCTTCAAATCTCTATACATCTTTGTGCTACCTGGGTGCATCGAATACGGACTATTGTGTGCCTCTGTTAGGATCATCTTTTTCAATTCTTCATCGTTCGGAATACATATCCTGTCTCTAAAACACAGAATACCATCATTTCTAACTGTAAAATCCGGATGCTTCCCTTCTGGGATCTGTTTACATATCATCTGAATTCTATCATCCTGATTTTATTTTTCTGCTATCTGCTGAATTAAACTTGGCTTGCATCTCAACTCAGCTATCAAAGCATTGTCTAGATTCAATTGTAACTGAACATTCATAGCCTTTAGGGCGAATAATGCTTTTCTTCTTAGGGCATCTGCTACCACATTCGCTTTTCCTGGATGGTAATCAATCACACAGTCATAATCTTTAATTAATTTCATCCATAGTCTCTGTCTCAGATTGAGCTCTCTTTGAGTAGGTAGATACTTCAAACTCTTGTGATATGTGTATATGTAACACTTCTCACCATACAAGTAATGCCTCCATATCTTCAAGGCAAATATAATGGCTGCAAGTTCCAGATCATGTATCGGATAATTCGGTTTATAAGTTTTCAGCTGTTTGGACGCATATGCAACCACCTTGCCTTCCTGCATCAGCACACAACCTAAACCATGATGTGAGGCATCACTATAGATCACAAAATCTTTACCTGAAACTGGCTGAATCAGGACTGGAGCCTCAACTAACATCGTCTTCAATCTGTCAAAAGCTGTCTGGCATCTGTCATTCCATTCAAATCTGACATTTTTATGTAGTAGCTTGGTCAACGGACTTGCTATGAATGCGAATCCCTTCACAAACCGTCGATAATAACCTGCCAAGCCTAAGAAACTTCTGACTTCTGCAACATTTTTGGGAGGCTTCCACTCCATAATTGCTTCAATCTTTTTGGGATCTGCCTTAATACCCTCTGCTGACACAATATAGCCTAAAAATGCAATCTCAGCCAACCAGAACTCACATTTACTCAGTTTGCCATATAGTTGCTTCTCTCTCAGAATCTGCAATACCACTCTGAGGTGTCTATCATGGTCCTCTATCGTCTGTGAGTATACCAGGATATCATCAATAAATACAACCACAAAATGATTCCAGGTATGGTCGGAATATTTGGTTCATTAGATCCATAAAGGCTATAGGTGCATTTGTCAGCCCAAATGACATCATTACAAACTCATAATGTCCATACCTTGTTCTGAATGCTATTTTTGGAATATTAAATCTTTTATTCTCAACTGATGATACCCCGATCTGAGATCTATCATTGAGAAGACACAGGCTCCTCTTAACTGATCAAACAAGTCATCGATTCTAGGCAACGAATATTTATTCTTGACAGTAAGTTTATTCAGTTGCCTATAATCGATGCACAATCTCAATGACCCATCTTTCTTTTTCACAAATAGCACTAGAGCTCCCCATGGGGGTACACTGGGTCTGATGAAGCATTTATCCAGCAATTCTTGTAACTGTATTTTCAGTTCTTTCAGCTTTGTTGGTGCCATTCTGTAAGGAGCTATGGATACTGGTGAAGTGCCTAGTACCACATCAATCACAAACTCAACTTATCTCTCAGGTGGTAAACTAGAAAACTCCTCTGGAAATACATTTGGGAAATCACACACAGTGGGTATATTATGGATTGTAGAAGTAACCTTTCTGGAATCAACCACTTGAGCCAAATAAGCTTCACAACCCTTTCTGATTAGTTTACAGGCTGTAGTGGCTGAAATAACATTGGAGAGATAATTCCTCATTTCACCCACCATCGTGACTTCTGTGCCATCGGCTGTTCTGAATGTTACCCATTTCAAATTGCAGTAGATCACAATTAGATGTTTAGACAACCAATCCATGCCCAAAATTATATCAAATTTATGGAATGGCAGCTTCATCAAATCACTTGGAAATTCATACTCCTGAATCCAAATAGGACAATTTTTGTACACTCTATTCACCACCACACTTTGACCTATCAGATTGCTGACTAGTACTGCATACTCAGTGGGTTCAGTTTTCAAATTTCTTTGTTTCAACAGTGTATCACATATATATGAATGAGTAGAGCCTGGATCTATCAATGCAATAGTTGTAGTATCAAAAATAGAAATTTTACCAACAATCACGTCTGGCGCATCCTTGTCATCCTGAGCCCTAATACCATAGGCTCGTATAGGGGTACGAGTATCTAGTCATCCCACTGATTCTGACACCCTTCTGTGGCTACCACTTTTAGTTCTTGCCTGATTGGGCCTCCTACCTCTGGAAGTAGTAGGAGCTGGTCTCTCTAAAGACTGAGCAGGAATAGCTCTAAACTTTGGGCAATCCTTCTGAAAATGATCACGGGATCCACATCTCAAACAGGCTCCTGTAACCCTCCAGCACTCCCCTGGATTTCTTCTTCCACAGTGTTCATATAGTGCTGAGGTTGGTACCCTAGCTGTACTCCCAGGGGTACTGGCTATTGATGTTGCAGACTGACCCGGTCTAGCTGTTAGTATGGGCCTCTGTGATTGCGTTGGACCACTAGACTACAGTCCCTTAGACTTCTTACTCTATGACTGATATGAACTAGACTGCCCTGATCCTCTTCTTTGTTGACTTCTGTCTCGTCTGGCCTGTTCTTATTTCTTGATTCTTTCAATATTCAGGGCTGCTGAGACTAGTATGGTAAAATCTTCAAATTCAAATGCGGCAACCTGTAGACGGATATAATCATTCAGTCCGTCTTCAAACCTCCTACACCTGCCTGCCTCTGTGGCCACCATATCTAGAACATATTTACTCAACCTGACAAATTCTCTTTTGTATTCAGTCACTGTCATCTGTCTCTACTTCAGGTTGATTAATTCTCTCTTTATACTATCTAAGTAGATGCGACCGACATACTTTCTTCGAAATTCCCTCTGGAATAGCTCCCAAATTCTTTCTTCCGGCCTTACTGACTGCATAACGGATGTCCACCATTGGTAGGCATCCTCCTGTAATAAGGATACTGCACACTCTAAACTCTCTTCAGGTGTGCAATACATATGCTGTAATATTCTTTATGTCTGCTCAAACCAGTATTCCGCAGCAGATGCATCTTCATCTCTTCGTCCATGAAAATCTGTCGGTCTGTACTTGGCCAGTCGTTCAATGGCTGACCTTCGTGGCGCTGTTCTGGCCATGTTCTGAAAGAATTCAGGCATTTGTTGCATAAATACCGGTTGACCCTGAACTTCTGGTCCAGCCGCCATTGGGCTTACAGATTCTCCAGATGCTCCCCCAGCTACAATGGCGAGACTTTCAGGTCTATCTCTATTTTCACTTCCTTCCATTTCTTTGTATCCTATATCAGACAGAAGAGAAGTCTGCAGATTAGAGTCACATACTCCTATAGGTGTCTTTATACAATGCATGCATATACAGAATATTACGCTTTTGGTCCAGAAACGCCTAAACCGCACTCTGATACCACTAAAAATGTAACACTCCTGGACTCGACCCGCCTGGATCGAACCAAGGAGCGCTACCCGATTACAAATCGTTTTTAGACTCAATTTATATGTTGAAAACTTTTGTAAACCAGCAAATATTGTTATATTTAAAATACTTTACAGTGAGCCTATCACTATTATAAAAAAAAAAAAAATTTGCTAGAGTTTCTTCTGTTTTTCTGACTTTTGAAAAATCCTGTTTTTCCACAAAATTCAAACAATATAATGTCAAACACTTCAAAATTCATTTCTCAATTATTTGCGCACTCTTCCATATAATGCGACTTCCTCAAACATTTTTAATAAAACAAAACATAATTACTAGTTACAAAACTTTGAAAAACATAAACTATTATACAAATATTTACAAAACTCATATATTACAACTTTACAAACTTCTGTATATGCATGCTGAAATAAATAATTATACAAACAAAGTTTAAATAAAACTACTCAAGTAATGTGACTCTGAATCTTTTTCAGTAGCTATCACTCCTTCAATCTTTTTCTCCGCTTATCTCTATTACCTACGCGTGATAAAATCAACGCGCTAAGCAATAATGCTTAGTGGGTGTACACTAAAATATTTATGGAATTCAAAACAAAAATCTTAAAAATAAAATGTCATAATGATATCATATTAAAACATATTATGATTCGACTAAATCTAATAAATAAATCATATTAATCAATTTCTAAATTCTCGTATATACATTTTATTCGATTCATTTCAATCCTGGCCCTTTGTTATACTCAATATAATTTTCTAGACTGGAATATGGGTCGTTCGACATCGACCACTCGGTGGCTGCCCGTCGAACATAACTCCCAACCCTAAGACCGGCACTTGGGGCCTACACCATCCAAGGGTGGTACGTACAGATCATATCATAACTCCTTACCCTAGGACCGGGTACTCGGTACCTGCTCATAATTCTTAGGGAGGTACGTAATATCAATATCAATATCAATATCGGCACAGTACTGCTAAAATAACCCAGCTATTATACCAACCTCCTATATTCGTTTTCTATGTTCAAGTATCCTAGGGCCATTTTCATTTATGTTCAAAATACACAAATCATAAATTTTATATCAAAGCATTCCATTTCTTTCAAAATCCACAATTATAACTCTCAAGTCTTAATCGAATTCAATATAGTTTCCAAACGATATTCGTAATTCAAACAATATTCTCAAATAATTTCTTTTAACATAATCGTTATAAATCGAAATATGAGTAGATCAAAACATTCAAATAAATAAACGTGTAAACATATATATATATACCAAAATATTCAAAGATATGAAAATTCGAATCAAAGCACATACTAAAATCATAAAGTTTTCAGAAAAGAGTGTACACCAACTTGGATACCGTTTTTAAGAAATTTTTTTTTCTGGATTTCCTTTTCTTCCTCCTTTTTCCTCTTCTCTTTCTTCCTCCTCTTTTCCTTTTCCTTCTCCTTCTTCTTCTTCGTTTCTTCTTCTTCTTCTTCTTTCTCTCTTTTCTTCTTTCTCTTATTCTTCTTTCTGTCTCTTTCTTTTTCTTTTTCTTTTTCTTTCTTTCTCCCGGTCTCTCTCTTTTCTTTTGCTTCTTCGTGAAGCTTCTCACCGTCTCTATTTTTTTTTTATAAAATTTTGGCTGTCGCGACCGCGTATCGTGACCTGTGGTCGTGTCACTTGGTCGCGGTACTCACTAAAAAGTTTTTACCGCCTTCATTGCGGTATCTGGTCGCGATGTTGGTAATGATGCTCACTGGTCGATTTCACCATTTTTATCGGGAGCACCCTATCGCAATCACCGGTCGCGGTCTTGGGTCGCGATGCTCACTAGCCCAAAATTCTCATTTTTCACCGCAAGCTGCACACCGCAATCCCTGGTCATGGTAGCTGGTAGCGATACACACTGCCAGCATTTTCCTTTTTCTTTTCATGCACTATTTCTGGACCGTTCCACCTGGTCCACCTGTATGCCTAAACATTAATCCAAATAAACACATTATATTATTTTCACATAATTAACAACAATTAAGGGTACTTTTCGTAATTACTGAAAATTTAGGATGTTACAGATGTATTTTCGTCGATATTGGGACATTCCTTATAACAATGTCCCACTTTGCTATAGCAAAAACAAAATTCTGGTAGTCTTTAATATCGAAGGAGAATGACAAAAATCTCACTAGAATGATCCAGTTGAACTTTAATAAACCGCTGCAAAGGTTGCATGATATTCACAACCACTTTGATGCGTAAATATCAACCTTTAACGTGTCCAATTTGATTTCCCAAAAACAAACATATCTCTTTCATCATGAATAGAAGAGGCATATTATGGACTTGTATCCAGAAATCAATCCACTGAAATTGTATAGCTGACAAATCACCACGCCCATGAGGTTCCTCTAGATCTAACAAAGCTTTGTCAAAATTTCAGGCTCCTTCTGACAGTACGTTTTTTTGGTCCATAAAATTTTGAAGAAGAAAATGAATGTATTTTCACGAACAATTTTCACTTCCACGTGCTTGCACTCTATGCTATATTCTAGGTATCAAAACACTAAAAGCTTCCCTGATGATTTGCCTGTTAGCAATCAATTTGCAAACTAAGAATAATGATAGTTTCTTGTTTCCAATCACTCGTAGATGATCATCAAGCTCTGCCACAGGTTCATTATCATAGGAGATCTTTAGAGTTTCACAAATGTTTGCAGTATCCATTGTAGCCATAACAAAAGAGGTGGAAGAGAAGAAAAATAAAGCCTCAACAATACAAGAACGCCAGAGAACCTAACAACATGCACTAAAAATGATAGATAATACCCATACCCTTTCTGCTTTGACTCAATGCTTCTCCAGAAAGAAAAAATCCCAAGCAAAGAATGACAATGTTTTATTATTATTATTCATCTGTATTTTGTAATAGCTAATACAACTGCTCTCCTTTGTATTATTTAATACGTCATCCATTGTATTAGTCTAACTAGAATGTGTTAGTTAATCCAACATAGAAACAACCCAAACATTGTATTGTATTATTCTAATACATTATAAAATTCTAATACAATACGATACAGATCAGTAAACATGACCTAATTGTGAAAATTTTTAAAAAATATTTCAAAACTATAACTATTTTTTTTTCATTTCTCCTATATTTCGTCCCATATATTTAATGCTTCATATTCAAACATTGAAAAAAAAAATTCTAGTGCTTGAAATTTCTTACTTTTTGTTAACAATATAAAGTGTGTATATTGATGTATATCGAACAATGTACAATAGAGAGCCTTATATAGGCTAGATATATGTGCAGCACAATTAATGGGTTGAGCCCAATGGGCTAATCTAAACTATACACTAACATTCCCCCTCAAACTCGAGGTGGCAAGGAGGAAGCCAACTAGAGTTTGGATATAAGATCTCGAAGACGACCAGACGGGTGAGACTTAGTGAAAGTATCAGCGGGCTGGTCAGTAGAGGAGATGAAGAACAACTGGAGAATGCCTTTCTAGAGATGCTGGCGAGTAATGTGACAGTCGATCTCAATGTGCTTGGTGCATTCATGGAAGACATCATTATGAGCAATGTAGATAGCACTACGATTGTCACAATAAAGAGGAGTGGTAGTGGGCTGTGGAGCATCCATGGCAGCCAAGAGCCAGCGAAGCCAGACAAGCTCGCAGGTGGTGTCGGCAAGGGCACAATACTCAGCCTCAGTACTAGAACGGGAAATAACATCCTGCTTCTTGCTACGCCATGAGACAAGAAGTACCCAATAGGAAACAGAAACCTGTGATAGAACATCGATCAGTCGGATCACCTGCCCAATCCGCATCTGAATAAGCATGAAGCTCGAGAGAAGACCGAGAGGAGTAGTAAAGACCATGATAAAGTGTGCCCTTCACATATCGAAGAATCCGAAGAACGGCAGCATAGTGGACAGAACGAGGGGCATCCATGAACTTACTAACCATACCCACGGCATCTGATATAGGTTCACCATCCAAGGGTGTAAGCGTTGCATTATATTCCAAAGGAGTGGAAACAGTCTTATTGTCAGTGATACCGGCCTTGGTGAGAAGATCAGAAATATAGTATCCATCGGAGGATGAGGTAGCTTCAAGCCCAAGAAAATAGCTGAGAGTGCCCAGATCTTTCATCTCAAAATGCTAACTAAGGAAGTGCTGAAGAGAACGGATACCTGCAAAATCATCTCCAGTAATAATCATATCATCAACATAAAGAAGAATAAGTGTGATACCAGCAGAAGATCGTCGGACGAAGAGAGCAGTGTCATGAGGACTCGAAGTGAAACCCTGCTGAGCAACAACTGAGCTAACTTTTCAAACCAAGCTCGAGGAGCTTGCTTGAGGCCATAAAGAGTGGATAGCCAGGGGGTGGTTGCATGTACACTTCTTCTTGGAGATCTCCATTTAGGAAAGCATTCTTTACATCCATTTGATAAAGAGGCCAACGACGAATAGCAGCCACAGCAATGAGACATCTGACAGATGTAAGACGAGCAACAGGAGCAAAAGTTTCCTCATAGTCAATGCTATACTCCTCAGTAAAGCCTCTGGCAACTAGGCGAGCCTTGTATCGTTCAACAGATCCATCAGCCTTGGTCTTGATCTTGTAAACCCACCGACAACTTACTACAGACTGACCAGAAGGCAAATCAACCATATCCCAAGTGTGATTCTTATGAAGGGCATCTAGTTCTTCATTCATAGCTTGCTGCCAAAGAGGGTCAGTATGGGCCTCACGATAGGTGTGAGATTCATAAAGGGTGGCAAGAGCAAAAGAGTAGTGCTAATCAGTGAGATAAGAAGGAGGAATGCTTACCCGAGTAGAAGGACGAAGTTCAGGACCAACAGGAGACTCAGGAGAATGTGGTGCCACAGGATCCAAGATAGATGGGTCAGATGCAAATGAGAGAACCGGAAATGAGTCGTCTGGAGAGGCAGCCGATGTCGAAGAATCCTTCATAAGTTCAGGATAGAGAGGGAGAACAAGATCAGTAAAAATGGGAGACTTAGAAGACGAGGATGCAGGAAACTGCTGGAGACTCTTGAAAGGACGATGTTCCCAAAACTCAACATGACGGCAGACACGAAGACGATAAGAAATGGGATCATAATAGTGAAACCCCTTTTCAAATACACCATAACCAAGAAAACAACAGAGACGAGCACGGGGCTGGAGCTTTACGCATTCATGAGGAGGAAGAGAGACAAAACAAGCACAACCAAAAACCCGAAGAGAGGAGTAGTCAGGGGATTGACCATAGAGAAGCTCAAATGGTGATTTGTTGTGTATGGTTGGTGAAGGAATACGATTAATGGTGTACACAGCAATGAATGCGGCCTCACCCCAAAAGCGCTCAGGAAGAGAGGCAGAAATGAGAAGGGTGCGGACAACATCAAGAATGTGACGATGTTTTCGTTCTGCACGACCATTTTGTTAAGAGGTGTAAGGACAGGATCGCTGAGTAAGGGTCCCATGACTATCTAAAAAGGATAGGAAAGATTTATCATTATATTCTTGAGCATTATCTGATCGAAAGACTTTGACGATGCGATTGAACTGTGTTTGAATCATTTTATGAAATGTTTGGTAAATAGACACAAGTTCAGACCTATGATGAAGCAGATAAATCCAAGTATATCGAGAAAAATCATCCACAAATATAACAAAATATCTAGATCCCTCCTCAGTAGGAACAGGTGCAGGATTCTATATATCAGAATGTATAAGATCAAAAGGTGCCGAAGAAAATGAGACACTATTACTAAAGGGCAATTTTGTTTGTTTACCAAAATGACAGGAAGTACAATCAAATTTTTAAAACTGAATTGAACCTAAATGACCTTGAGAAGCTAATAACTGAAGACGAGATAAGGATGGATAACCAAGACGAGCATGCCATAGATCAGGTGAGGGGGTGGCAACGGTAGCAGCGGCCGAAGCAACTTGTGAAGGAATCTTCAAGTCATGAACCTCAAACATACGACCAACCTTACGGCCTGTCCCAAGCACTTGACCCGTCCGGGGATCCTGCACATACACACCATGATTAGTAAAGAGAAGATCTATGCCTAATTCACAAAGTTGACCAACAGAAAGCAAATTGAGAGACAACTTTGGGATATGAAAAGTGTCACTAAGAGACAAACCAGGAGATGAGATTTTTCCTTTATGACTAACAGGCATAGGAGTTCCATCAGCAGTGTAAATAGTGATAGGATGTTCTAAAGACGCCTTATCAGAAAATTGGGATTCATCAGGAGTCATATGGTTACAACATGCAGTATCAAAAAACCAAGGTTGTTTACCTGAGGTGATAGAAAGGGCAGTGGAAGTTCAGGATAAAACTTGTTGAATTACTGCCTCAATATCAGCCGTAGTAAGTAAGGAAGCCAAAGATGGATCTGTAAGAGCCGATGAAGCTGAAGGACATACAGTAGCTGCCTGAGGAAAAGAGGTTTTATCTGCTCTTGCAAAAATTTCTGTTGTTTGCGACAAACTGAGATGTCATGGCCTTTAGCACGGCAAAACTCGCAGTGAGTACCTTTGGAAGACTGAGAGGTGAGTCGCCCAGAGTTTATTCGCGGAGGAACAGTGAATGCGGCAATAGAAGGCTGTGGAGATGTTGTAACCAATACATGATCAGAGGATGACATGTGATGAGTAGGCCGACGGTTCTCCTCAGAAATGAGCTCCTTGACTGCAGCATCAAGAGAAGGAGTAGGAGACCGGCTAAGCAGAGAGGCTCTAGTAGGTTCAAAATCCTCACGTAAACCCATCATAAAATGCATAAATTGACGGCGATCCCGATACTTGACAAAGAGCTCAATGTCCTTGGAACACACTAGTGGAGGATCTGCAGCAGAGAGTTGTTCCCACATAGTATAAGTCTGAGAATAAAAATCAGAAATAGACTGACTTGTCTCTTGGCACATTTGATAACGCCTTGATTCAATGTGGAACTCCAAACTTGAATCATTAGTGCAATTATAGCGATCGGCCAGAAATTTCCAAGCAGCCGTAGCAGTCTCAAGACGAGGAAGAAGATTATGAATGGAGGGAATAGAAGTATTGATAAACCAAGACAAGATCTTACTCTGAATACTTTCCCATTCCTCCAGACGTTCTTCATAATCATCCACTATAACAACAGTCTTCGATGCATCTGCAACTAGCTGTAGCGCTGGACTGAGGGCTTGGTACTGGCTTAGGGATTGAACCAGTCACATATCTCCACAGTTTACGACCCTTGAGAAAGATAGACATATTCTGAGACCATGCATGATAGCTAGTAGGACCATCCAACACAATGGTAATAGGACGAATGATATCTCGTTCGTTTTGTTGAGCCATAATGAAGAAACGGAGCCAAAAATCAGAATCTATGCGAAAAACTGAGCAAGACAGACCCTTTTTTTTTTCTTTTTTCCGGTCAACTGTCAACGGTATGACGTGGCAGGGCTGATGTGGCAGTAGGGCTGACGTGGCCTGTGATGTCACTTTAGGGCTAACGTGGCAGGATGAAACAGTAATTTACCAACTGAGGAATAAAATGGTAATTCACCAAATAGGGGTACAAACTGTAATTGTACCAGCGAGAGAGGTGGGCGGCGCGTGTTCAACTTGTTGGGGAGCGTGCGGAGCCGATGGCTGGCCGATGACTATGATTCCAGTGGCGTTGGAACCGGAAGGAGGAGACAGGTCCAGATGGCAGTGGTGGTGAGTGAAACAAATCAACAACGGCGGCGGATCGGATGAAAAAGGAAGGCGGGATGGCTGTAGCGCGTATTCGGCTTGCTGGGGAGCGTGCGGAGCTGGTGATTGGCCGATGACCGTGATTTCAATGGCGTTGGAACCGGAAGAAGGAGGCGGTCCAGATGGCAGTGGTGGTGAGCTGAGAAAATCGGCGACGGCGGTGCAGCACGAAGGACAGCCGAGAGTCGATGAGATCCAGGAGTTGCAGGGACTGTGGTAATGGCGGTAACTCACTTCTGACAGTGACTACTGGATGAAGATGAGGGCAGTGGAAAAACGCCGGAGATGTCCACAGGAACCAAAAAATCAGAGAAAAAGCTCTGATACCATGTTAACAATATAAAGTGTGTATATTAATGTATATCGAACAATGTACAATAGAGAGCCTTATATAGGATAGATATATGTGCAGCACAAGTAATGGGCTGAGCCCAATGGGCTAATCTAAACTATACACTAACACTTTTCACATGTGTACTAATTGTTCTTATCATCAATGAAAAAAACATTCATCAAAATTTAGTGAAACACATTTTCAAATATCTTAATGTAAGGGATTCCTCACTCGAGAAATACTATATGTATATATAAACTCATGTACTATTAGTCATCAGCAAAAAGAAAAATAAAATGAAAAATGAAAAATCGTTGGCTCCATTTGGGGAAGGCCGAATTATAATGAAGTAGCTTAATGTTTGGCCATATTGTAATAAAATCGTAAGTTTAACCTTAACTACACATATTGTAATAAAATCGTAAGTTTAACCTTAACTGGTTGACCGTAAGAATTGACAGTCAACCAATAGTCAAAGGATAATATGATCATTTTCACTTTAATTTTTTTTAAAAATGAAAAAATTATTAAAAATTGTAAAAAAATTAAATGAATGTCCACCGTCCATTAAGATTCATCGAACACACTGTGGGCGTCTCCTCTCGGTACTTAATCCATAACAACAAATCGTGCTAAAGCATGATCAATCAATTAACATTCAAATAAGCATAAAAAGCCACTCAACCAATAATTCTTAAATCATCTAAACATGTATATAAAATCAATCAAAAGTTATAATAAAATCCATCATAATCCCTAGTTATAAAAATTAGTTCATAATGAAATAATCAAATCATACATGATGTTCAACAATGAAGACATGAATAAAAACTACAACAAAGGAAAGAATGAAAGAAGAAAACGACCTATGGACGGAAAGACTCTCGTCTGATTTCGTCTCTGATGAACTCCTCATTTGACAATCCGGATTCCTTGGTTGATGAAGACGAACGAAGAATCGATCCGGGGTCTAGTCTTCTTGCCTTCATTCTCTCTTCTTCTTTTTTCTTTTCTTCTCTCTTCTCCTATTTTTTTGCCACGGCCGAACTCCCTTATATTTTTTTCATGTTTTCCTTTTATACTCGAGCGGAATTGGGCACTTTTAAGTCCGCCTGTGACTTGGCAAGTATCGCCCCAAGTGGCGACCCAACTCGCGGTAGCCACTGTCCAGTTCTAAAATTATATTGCCGCGACTTGTGACTCGCAGTTCATGTCGCGACACACACTGCCTGGTTTTGGAATTAAATTGCCGCGACTTTCAAGTAGCGGTGTATGTCGCGGCACAAGTAGCGGGGCCAAAACGATACAGTTTTGCCCTAATTTTTCCCAAACTCCCCGAATGACCTTGTTTAACTGTACACTCAAGGAAAACATCAAAAACAACTAATAATCACCCAAAAACTGAGTAAAGTAAGCAAAGATAAGGGCCCATTTCCAGTAAGAAATGGTGCTAACAAGCAGCCTCCTGAATATCTTGCTCCGTGTTAAGCTGCTGAATCTCTTTAGGATTGGGAGTAAGCCCGAAACCCACCAAAAGCTCCTTAGTGACTTTCTTAAACTTAGAAAGATCCTTCAGTTTTGTCGAGAGTGAGTCTAGAAGGCTGTTGAGTATCGATTTCTCCTCCTCACAGAGTGTAAGACCCTGGCCCGTACCACTTGCGAAAGAAAAGCAGTTCGTTAGAAAAAAAAAATAATCATACCAGACGAACAAGGTGTACCTCTTCACAAGGCAGACTTACGAGGTAACGAGAAAAAGTTTGTATCTTCTTAAAAAGAATGCTTTGTTTTCTAGGATTATGTCTGCAATTCCGAATTCATTGGCCCCACGGGGAGCTGCATCATGGCGCTAGAGCATTTCTCCTTATACAATGTTATGTCATCTAAAGGTAAGAAAGCATTGGAATTGGGGGTGAGCTGCATCAGAGCAAGCCTTAACAGGTTCAAAGCATGTATGAGAAAATTCAGGAGAATCTCAACCCAAAGTGAAATCCTCTCGTCATAACCACCAGAGGAAGAAACCTCAGTGGATTCCATTTAAGGCCTTCTAGCCTCCTAACGACCAGAGGTAGAAGACTGCGTGACCTCGACTCTATGGGCCTCGGCGGCCCTTTTGCTACGATCTATGGCCAGTTGCTTAGACATAACCCGCTCGTACTCGATCACTACCTCATCGAAGAGGCGAGGATTGCGCTCTTCCGAGGTAGGAGAGCCACCAGCATCGGCTTCATAACGCTTTTGATCGCTCAAGCTAGACATCTACACCAAAGGAAGAGATGTGACGCGTTAGTATAAGGAAAGACCTAACATGCTTATAACGACCTAAGTTACTAAGATCAGAAGTGCTATAAACCCATGATCAATTTCCTCGGACTTAACGAGAAGACAGGGGAAGAAGGCCTATTGTCACCAGACCCCTATCGATAAGTGAAAATAATACCCAGAATCAAGAAAACCAAGAGGAGAAGAAGAATACTTACTATGGAAAAGCAAGGTGCGGCGTGCACACGAAGACGGAGAAGATCGATGGCCACAAGAAGAACCCCCTTAATATCGGAGACAAGAGCCCAAGTCACCGAAAACCTATAGTAGGTTTTCAAAGTCGTCTTCAGAAAAAGAAAGGGGGAGAAAAATATTTGGACAAAGAATTTTTGAAAATTAAGTTAAGAATAGAGAGGGGTGAAAATTACCCTATATAACCAAGACCCAAGCCGTTAAATCAAAGTAATAATAACATGAAGAAAGATCTACGGTAAAAGTTTAACCTGAGGATATGGCGGGATACTAGAAAGGCCACTGATTTAACGCACGCATTTAATGCACTAGATAGCGTAGCGGTTGACATGACATTTTCCACCCACCAGAAGAATAACTGCCTCCATGACCTAGCACCAACGACCTGAGAGGACAACCGGTGACCTTCCCAAGAAACGAACCGGCAATGACCTCTCGAAACCCCAACTCGCAGGAGAAAAATATATTAGCTTCCACCACGAAATTATCGAGCTAGAAGCTGGGAGCCTAATGTTATGGGTCAAATTTCACTAAGCCTAAATAGGCCCAAAGGCGCTAAAAAACCCAACAGGACCAAGCAAATCAATGAAGCTCATGCGAGCTACAATGAAACAGTAACGCTCAGACGAGTAAAAGAAGCTAACGAGTCATGATACAAATAGGTGGACCCCCACTCCAACATGCCAGAAGGAGAAAGCTTTACACGAGTTGCTATCCCAGAAACACTCAAAAGAATCAAGCACTATCCCTCATCAACAAAACTGCCTGCAAGTTGCATTATGACAGCCTGTCCAAGCTATCAACTCGAAGCACCAATCAAAGGATGAATCCCCAGAATAAAGGGATTCGATTTAGTTAACTAGCAGAATTCCAATCAATCTCAAATTCCTTAAATCCAGTAATTGTATTCCAATTAGACCATGATAATTAGGGATAAAGTTTAGCCCATAAATAATGTAATTAGATTCCATGTAGAACAGGATGACTCCTCTCCCTTCACATTATAAAAGGGACGGATCATCTCTGTCAAAAGGGTTAGCAACTTTTACAGCAAAAACACAAAGAAGCGAGCTTTGTGAATACTCCCAGCGAGCTCGTCTGAAATACAAAGAACAATGGATGTAGGCAATACTTCAAGTCAAACCATTTTAAACTCTTGTGTGAATTCTTTTTTATCCATTTTCACCTTCTAAATTACTGATAATTATTGTTAATTGTGTTGACCATATTCGCATGTCAACAAGTTTTTTTTTAAAATAACTGTGCTTATACTTTGGAAAAAAAAAAACTGGTGAGTATTTAGTAAACTGTATTTTAGAAGTGTTGTGAGTTGAAAAACTGTATTAAGGTATTTAGTAAACTATATGGCTAAATTGCTATGAAAATATAAAATGATCAAAATGGACATCATAGTAAAATTAATTTATTTAATTTGTTAGCATAAATTCTATTTATATACATTAAGCACATTTAAATGTTTACTTTAATTCTAATATGAAATAGATTTAATTAAATTTATTAATTATCTTCTAACATTAATTATTATTTTCAAATATTGAAGATTAAAAAAATTGGTACGGTTTAATTAATTACTTTTTATTTTTTGGTATGAAATATTGAAGGAAAAAAATATTAATTATTTTTTTAATTAATTTTTAGTTATTATTATTCAATTTTTAATTTTTTTTTAACCACAATTTTTAATGTTGAAGGTTAGGTTTTTTTTTGTAACTTTAATATAAGATGAGAGATATTTGGTTCAAAAAAAATTTCATTAAAAGTTATGACCAACTTTTCATTTATGCTAGAAGTTTGAAGTTTAATTGGACTAGTTTTGACTTTTAGTTGTAGCTGTTGATCAGATTCTCCAATAAGCCGCTTCTAGGTGATTTATAACCAAACAGCTTTTGGACCACAACTTATTAAAAAGATTAAAAAAGCTTATGAATAAGCTCCCCAAACGGGACCAAGATCATTTAGAACTTCATGCTTAACGTTCTTCCCGACAACAAAATTAATTAGAAAACATAATCCACTTTAATTTAGTATTGTGCAATAACTATAGCGAATAAAACATCACTTAAAAGAGTATTAAGATTCATAATTTTGATATAGATGATAGTTATACTACTGTAGTGGGCTATATTCATAACTTTTAATTTGTTTTGATGACATCATGTATCCTCAAATAGTCAAATGCAAATTGTTTTACCATGACAGATGCTTCATTTTGTATAAATACTACCTTCAACCAACACTCTCCATCCTCATCCTTGCCTATAGCTAAATCTGTCAGCAAAAATGCCTCTCGTTAAGTTTTCCAAAGTCACCACGATGCTCGTTTTCGTCGTGATCATGATTCTCATGTCCTCGGAGCTGGCCTCTGCTGCCTTTGACTCAATACCAATATTTAAACTCGGTCAGTATTCAGTAACTATATATCTATCTATCTATATCTATCTATCTATCTATCTATCTATCTATCTATCTCCATGAAACAATCATTGAATGTTCTTTAATTAATTTTTATAATCCGTACGAAGAAGGCATGCATCACTAATCAATATGTTTTCTTTTTTTGGTGCAGGCCGTCGAGTTCTTCAGGTATCAGTTAACAGTGACTATCCAGTCTATGCTACGGTTCCGGGTGGAGGAGGAGGATACCCAGGAAACCCTTAATTTCTGAGAAAGATGATCCTTTATCTGGTTGGAAGCATCGATGGGACTTATGTGTAATAGCATAATATATTTATTTGGTATTTGAAATTTTATATATCTTATACAAGATTAGAATAAAGTATGGTAATTTAATGGCATTGACTATGGAATATTTGTTGGAATTCATGTCAAATTTGTTATAAATGAATTGAATAAAAGACAGGACCAAGTCGTCTTTGGTTCTATTACTATATCTATATCATGTTATCATATATATGAAGAGAAAATGGTGAAAATAGTGCTCTCACCATGTTGAAAATTAGCACTGAATTAATATTTTTTTTTCTTAAAATAACACCTATTTTGAGATAAATTCCAAAATGCTCTTAAGGAAAACTGACTTGTCCTCTCTTTATTTGTAACTTTTAATTTTATATCTCAACAATTGTAACACCCCAAATTCGATATACAACGACCTAGAATGATACTCAGTTTAAATCCTTCGAATTAAATATTATAATGACTACAAGTTTGCACATATAATTATGTTGACATGTAAATCTGGTCAACGGAATTAGTAGTAATTAACAGTAATTTGAAGGGTGAAAATGGATAAAAAGGGGAAGACACAAGGATTTTTAAAGTGGCTTCAGCTTGTAAAGAATGCCTACATTCACTAATCTTTTATTTCAAGTGAGCTCGCAGAGGGTAGGCAGGGAGCTCAGCTTATATGTATCTCTTTTTCTGAAAAAATTTGTAACCCTTTTAACAGAGATGATTTGTCTTTTTTATAGTGTGAAGGGACCGAAGTCATTCTGTTTTACATGGAATCTAATTGTATGAATTAAGGACTAAGTTATATCCTTAAAAATCATAGTCTAATTAAAATACTATCATTGGAATTAGAAAGTTTGAGATTGATTGGGAATCTGCTAGTTGACCGAATAGAATCCCTATATTCTTGGAATTCTTCCTTTGATTTGGGCTTCGAGCTACATGTCATGCGGGCTGATGCTGTGCCATATGTGACCAGACTGTTGGTGAAGGGTGGTGCTTGATTCCTCCAAGTGTTTTCCTGTTTGCCAGCTCGTGTAAAGCTTCCTTATTTATGGTTGTTGGATCCGGGCCCATCTATTGTATCGTGATTAATTGGCTTCCCTTGCTTGTTGGGCCTTATTGTTTCACCCTGGCTCACATGGGCTCTGTTGATTTGTTTGGGTCTGATGAGCATTTCAACGTCTTTAGGCCTACTTGGGCCTAATGTAATTTGGCACATAACACTAGTACGCAGCTTCTAGCTCGATGGGCTCAAGGTGGAAGCTGACATGATTTTCTCATGCGATTCGCGGCTTCGAGGAGCAGTTGCTAGGGAAGGCCATGGGTCGTCCTTTGAGATCGCTGGTGCCAGGTCATGGAGGCGGTTACTCTTCTGGTGAGTGAATAATGTCATGTCAACCGCCACGCTCTCCGGTGTATTAAATGCGTACGTTAAATCAATGGCCTTTCGAGCGATTAGAAGCGTCAGGAAGCCGATGTCGGTGGCACTTCTGCCTCGGAAGAGTGCGATCCCTGCCCCTTCGACAAGGTAGTGATTGAGTATGAGCGATTTATGTCTAAGTAACTGGCCATAGATCGTAGCGGAAGGGCCGCCGAGGCCCATAGAGTCGAGGTCGCAGAGTCTTTTTCCTCTGGTCGGAAGGAGGCTAGAGGTTCTCAAAGGGAGTCCATTGAAGTTTCATCCTCTGGTGGCCACGACGAGGGGATAGGGCCCGCATCTAGTGAGGATGAGGTTGATGATTCTTCCTAAACTGCCCTAGAGAGGCTGCAACCGCAAGTTGAGAGGTTCCTATCTCTTCCCTTTGTTATCACAAGGGAGAACCTGGTTGGTTTTGCAAGTATATTTCATCTCCCTAAGGGTCATAAGGTGATGGTCCCCAAAGTTACGGATAAATCAGCATGCCCTCCACGGGGCTATGTAGCAATCAGTCCGCATCATCTTCACACTGGGTTGAGGTTCCTTCTCTCGAAGTTTCTCATACGTGTTTTGAAGCTATTAAGGCTTGCTTCGATGCAGCTCACCCCCAATTCCTTTGTCCAGCTGATATTTTTCTACCTGACCTTTAGGAGGAGGGAGGTTAGTCCCCCGAGTGACAATATCATTAGGTACTGTTATTCGTTGAAGAAATGCCCCCTTTCTAAGAAGCCATCTTGTAATGCTCGGCATAAAGGGATATACTACCTCCCCACACATGCCAACGAATACCGAGGGCTGTTGCAGACGAAAATTAAATCTAACGTAGGAAATTACAAAGCGGCCTACTTCTTTATTAAAGGCCCCGAGATCAAATCTGTCAAACATAAACGTTTCATTTCATTGCCTCGTAAGTCTGCCTTGTAAAGAGGTACTCTTTGTTCATTGGCCTAGTTATTTCTCTTCTAACAAACTGCTTTTCTTTCGCAGGTGGTACGGTCCACAGTCCTACGCTTTGCAAAGAGGAGAAATTAATACTCAAACACCTTCTAGACTCGCTCCCAACAAAACCGAAGGATCTTACCAATTTTAAGAAAGTCATTGAGGGGCTTTTGGTAGGTTTCGGGCTTGCTCCTAATCCTAACGAGGTTCAGCAACTTGACACGGAGCGAGATATCCAGGAGGCTGCTGACGCTGAAGGGAGTTTTAGAAAACGTTTGATTATCATATAACATGCGGAATTAGGTTTCAAAAATTTTCTTTTAATTGAAAAACTGTTTTTCAATCAGGAACGAGTTCCTGTATATACGCAGAAAAAAAATTCCAAGAAACTACATAACGTTTTCTTCATTTTCATTTTCTGAATCTTCAATATACCACCAGATCTTCCAAGCTATGACCTGCAGTCTAACAACGAATGTGTGAGCACGTCACGACAAGAGATGGAGGTCACGTGAAAAGAACGGAAGGAGAATCTCTTCTCCCTAGGGCCGGCCGAATTCTGCAAGAAAGGGGAGAGTCAGAAAATATATATATATATATATATATTTACTTTTCTCTCTTTTTGCCTTGGCCGAATCACTCTTTCTTTTCCACTTATGTGTTAGGTCAATTTTTCCTAGCTATATAACTCTTACATAGTAGCTCTTTAGGGTTTTAGTTTGACCAAGTCAAAATAGGATTCCTAATCCTTTGACTTTTAGGACTATTAAAATAATCTAATTATTTTAATTCTTTGGTCCAAGTCATTATTTAATTACGTAACGTCATATTTAATAAATAGAATTAATAATTAATAATTAATAATTTCTATTATTTTATTAAATATTTAATTAATTAAATAATCACATTATTTAATTATTCTCTTTTATTTAAATCGTATTACTTTCGTAACACTATTAATTGGACCATCCAATTAATCTACCGTGACCCTCGTTACCAATAGCTATAACGGCTAATAAAGGGACCTTATGGACCCATAGTTTTGAGCTCCAACAATACTTAGTAATATTAATTAAAACTCTTTAATTAATATTTCACAATTATTAACCTCGGAGTTATTCTACTGAAAACCTGAAGCTGAACTCTCAAAGCTGTAGACG
The DNA here is from genome assembly GCA_003430845.1 of Xanthoceras sorbifolium. NCBI lineage: Eukaryota > Viridiplantae > Streptophyta > Magnoliopsida > Sapindales > Sapindaceae > Xanthoceras > Xanthoceras sorbifolium. The sequence continues at coordinate 10,828,297 of CM010617.1, read as the reverse complement.
TGTTTATACAATCTGAAGTCTCATCGTCCATTGATATAACCATTTACATATAGTGTGATCCTCCACTACTTACCCTTCTAGAAATATCTTTTCCTTTAAGTACCATTGATTCTCTAATGATCAATTAAATCCTGTCTTCCTTACGGAAGAAGGAGAGTGCTCATAATCGTTCAAGCCCCGAATCAACCCTTAAGGGAACTACTCATCTACTTCAATCAAGAAGGAGTAAATTCCACTATTGTGTTCAAACCTTCCCAGCCACAAGTCAAACCACAACTCCAAGATACGGAGGTATTGATTAAGATTCACATCGACCTCACTCATGGTAAATTAAAAGTCACGATCCAACCTGAAGAATTCGATAAGACACTCAGGATTAATATCATCTATAAATAGCCATCGTTTATCGATTATATATGAATCTCATCTACTAACGGATCTTGGTGAGAGATTCATCTAAATCGTGGCCCAGTCCTATATGATCTCATCGTATAAGGTGCCTCCATTCTCATATCAACTTCATGAGCGGTCTAGGATAAGACTACCGTACTTTACAGAATAAACCGCAACAGTAGATCAATCACAAACAAAGTACCTAGCTTTGTTCACATTCTATGAACTCTTTAGATTGCACGTATCAAAATGAATCCTCTCTGTATATGACCATTATATACTCATTTTGAGATTACATCTTGCAATCTATGATGTTCTTGCACAATATGAATGTATTACTGAATACAAAACATATATAAACTAGAATGATAATCCGAATAATTCTTATTAAGTCTTTAACCGTTTACAATTACATGTTTTAGGGCATAAATCCCAACAATCTCCCACTTGCACTAAAGCAGATGAGACATATCTCAGTAATCCTAGACCCGCTAGATGACCTTTAAACACTTTAGCTGGCAAGGTCTTCGTAAATAGATCAACCAGGTTATCTTGCGACACACTCTTCGTCACGACCATATCTCCTCGCTACACTATCTCTTTGATGATATGATATTTCCTCCCTATATGCTTCCCTCTTTTTTGGCTTCTTGATTCTTTGGAATTGGCCACAACTCCACTATTATCACAATAAAGTGTTATGGGCCTATCCATATTTGGAACAACTTCCAGATCACTCAAGAACTTTCGAATCCAAATAGCCTCTTTAGCCGTTTCACAAACTACTACATACTCGACTTCCATGGTGGAATCAGCAATGAAAGATTGCATGATACTCCTCCAGATTATGGCTCCACCACCAAGGGTGAATACTGACCCAAATGCGGATTTCCTAGAATCCTTGTTTGACTTAAAGTCAGAATCTGTATATCCCAGTGGAATTAAATCCGGATATGAATATACAAGAATATAATTTATCGTTCTCCAAAGATACTTGAGAATATGCTTAACAGCAACCCAATGATCCAATCCTAGGTTGGACTGATATCTACTGGCTACTCCAATTGCGAAGAAGATGTCGAGTCTCGTACATAGTATAGCATACATAAGACTGCCTACAGCGAACGCACAGGGAATCCGTCTCACATCCTCAATTTCTTGAGGTGTCTTGGGACACTTTTCCTTAGATAAGTAAACTCCATGCCTTGAAGGTAAACTACCTTTCTTGGAGTTCTACATCAAGATTCGCTCAAGTATCTTGTCGATATACAATGCCTAAGACAGCACTAATAGTTTGTTCTTGCGATCCCTTATTAATTGGATCCCTATAACATAACTTGCCTCTCCCAAATTTTTCATTTGGGATTGGTAAGCAAGCCAACCATTTACCTTAGACAATGTTCTTACGTCATTCCCAATGAGTAGGATATCATCTAAAAAAGGACCGGGAAAGCTACTTTCTTGTCAAAGATGTGCTTGTATACACATGGCTCATCAACGTTTTGCTCAAAGCCATAGGTTTTGATCGCAGTATCAAATATAAAGTTCCAAGATTTAGACGCCTGCTTAAGTCCATAAATGGACTATTGCAGTTTGCAAACCTTTTACTCTTGATCTTGGGATACGAATCCCTCTGGTTACATCATATAGATGCTTTTGTCTAGATTGTCATTCAAGAACACGGTCTTGACGTCCATTTTCCAGATTTCGTAATCAAAATAAGCAGCTATGGATAAGAATATCCTAATAGACTTAAACATAGCTACTGGCGAAAAGGTTTCATCACAATCAATGCATTCCTTTTAGGTGTAACCCTTAGCCACTAGCCTTGCCTTGAAGGTCTCTACCTTCCCGTCTACTCCTCTCTAATGCATGTAGATCCATTTACATTCTATGGGTTTTATCCCATCTAGTAAGTCTACAAGTTCCCAAACTGAGTTGGAGTACATGGACTTCATCTCGAGATTCATGGCTTTAAGTCATTCCTCTTTGTCATAATCATCCATTCTATGTCTAAATGTCAATGGATCATCTACACTATCATCATAAATGAAACCCTGTGCCTCTCCAATGCCTAAGTAGCGATCAGGTTATCAAACAACCCTCCCACTACGTCTAGACGGTAGTGTATCCTAACTAGGAATCATCTGACTGTCAGATGTTTATGGAATAATAACATCATCAACAACTCTTGTTGACTGAGCATTGGTCGTACCAGGTTCTAGCTCATTTAACATAATCTTACTACGAGGTTTATGATTACTAATATAATCCTTCTCAAGAAACGTTGCATTTGTCGATACAAATACTTTGTTTTCGTGTGGATTATAAAAGAATCCACCTCGAGTTTCCTTTAGGTACCTTACAAATAGACATACTTGTGAACGAGGTTCCAGCTTTCCACTTCTGTTCTTCAGTACATGTACTAGACACCCTCATTTGCAAAAATGTCGTAAACTAGCTTTACGACCATTCCATAACTCTAGGGGAGTCTTAGGAACAGACTTGGATTAAACTACATTCAGTATGTAAGCCGCTGTTTGTAGTGCATATTCCCATAAGGAATATGGTAATGATGAGAAACTAATCATAGATCTCACCAATTCCATCAAGGTCTTATTTCTCCTCTCCGTAACACCATTCTGTTGTGGTGTACCTAGAGCCGTGAGTTGGGATACAATCCCATGCTCAATTATGTAGTCTTCAAACTCTTGGTTGAGATACTCACCCCTACGATCCGATCATAGAGATTTGATTGTTTTGCCTAATTAATTTTCAACTTCAGCTTAGAATTCTTTGAACTTTTCAAAAGTTTCCGACTTACGTTGCATTAGGTAAACATACTCGTATCTTGAGTAGTCATTAATAAATGTGACATAATTCTCATAACCACCTCTAGCTCTAACACTCATAGGTCTGCAAACGTCTGACTATATGAGTTCTAGTGGTTGTGTAGCTCTAACACCTTTTCCTATAAAAGGTCTCTTGGTCATCTTACCCTCCAAACAAGATTCACAGACAGGTAAGGTGCTGATCTCTAACAGACTTAAAGATCCACTTTTTACTAGTCCATTTATATGTCCAAGTCTTAGATGCCACAAATCCATGCAATCATCTGGAGAAATCTTTTGTCGTTCTGTTTTAAATTTTTCAACTTTAAACAATTCAGTATTAAGCAGTGATATATGAATTAATGGTCTTAAAACATACAAATTATTTTATATCATACCAGAACAAATATTCATTCCATTTCTTGAAATGATAACTGATTTATCATTAAAAGAAATCTTATGAAACTCTTTCAAGTAATCTGGATACAGAAATTAAATTCCTTGTAAATACAGGAATGAACCACATTGTTCAACGAAAGAAAACTATTATTAAATTGTAGTCTAACTACTCCCATTGCTCATGCTGAAACGACATCCCCTACTCCAACGCGTATAGTGAAGGATCCCTCGTCCAGCTTTTGCCAATAATCATTCCAATGTAAAGAAGAACAAAATTAGTTAGTGGCCCCTGAATATACTATTAAAGGTGAATAATCATCTTCCTTTAAACAAAATTTAATGATAAGTAAATCTGATTTACTTTTCACTTTCTTCTTATTGGAGAGCTGCTCGAGGTACTGTAGACAGTTACTCTTCCAATGACTAACCTCTTTGCAATAGAAACATTTTCCTTTTACTTAGTCAGTTGTGGTGCTCTTTATCTTGGGCTTAGCCTTCACTTTACCAGTAGACCTCTTCCTCTTCTTGAAACTAGAAGAGGATGGCTTAGCAATATTTGTTTCGCTAATCTAACCTTTGGTAACTCATCCTGCGTTGGTTACAGGCTCTGGAGAACATTCCTTCGTAAGCACAGATTTAAGGTCTTTGCAGACCATGATTGCGTTCACATTTTGTTTCCACTTAGTATAGTTATCTCCGGTTAATTTTTCATTTGTGAGGAAAATAAAGCAAAAGACATTGCTGATATTTAAAGATATAAATCTAAATTAATATCATTCATTCATACTTTCATTTCATGCTATATGTTCGGCATAAAATTAAATACGATGCATGAGTATAATTTTAATGAACTAAAAAACTCTTAAAAATTAGTTACTGTGCCACGATAATCCAACATCCAACAAGTAAGTGCCTAGGTAGGCTAGGTCAAATCTCTACTTGTTAGATCGAGATATTCTCAATCGGATAATACTCTAGAATAACTCTTTATTCTTATATTACCCAACCATCACTTTTGTTTAGTCATGACAATAAATTAACAACTTAATTAAGTCCTTTATGAGCGTGACCCACTGTTTCAGAATTCATGAACTTAACTTGAGAGTGCCTAGGTAGGCTAGGTCAGTCCCAAAACACATTATGAAAATATATCCGTTAGGAAGTCAACCTCGGTATTGACTCTTATGGACACTCTCTGTTAGGAGGACGAAAGCAAAACCGTCACGAGGCACCACTCGAGTCTCACGGTGTTGAATTAACAATAGAGACTGCGGGATATAATGTCATATATCCCTCACCCACTCACTATTTATAGTTGGGTTTTCTATAAACTAAGAGTTTCTAAAACTCTATGTTTCTAGTCTTTACTTAGATTCTACGGCTAATATAAAATCTAAGTTTTACTAGTTTTAATAAATTATTCAATTTTAACATTTAAAATATAATTTATTATGCAATTTCTAATTTACATAAACTATTTAAATAAACTAGAAATTATATGTAAATTTACTAAGTTTTAACTATTAAAACTAAATCACATTATTTGGTCCAATTATGTCTTTGGTGTTTAATCAAATTAAAACCTAACATTTAAAAGGACCTAACTAATCTAATTAAACACTTTAATAAATAGATTAGTTAATAATGAGATTTACCAAGTTTTTATACCTAAAAACTAATCTCATTATTTGATTCTTTTTAATTAAGTAATTAATCTAATTAATCTTAATTAATTCAAAGAATCTAACTAATCACTTTAATTAAACATTTTAATATATTGATTAGTAATTAATGAGATTTACCAAGTTTTTACTCCTAAAAACTAATCTCATTATTCGATTTTTTTTAATTAAGTAATTAATCTTATTAATCTTAATTAATTCAAAGAATCTAACTAATCACTTTAATTAAACACTTTAATATAGATTAGTCATTAATGAGATTTACCAAGTTTTTACTTTTAAAAAACTAATATCATTATTCGATTATTTTTAATTAAGTAATTTATCTAATTAATTTTAATTAATTCAAATAATCTAACTAATCACTTAATTAAACTCTTTAATTGGTTGATTAGTCAATTAATGGATATTACCAAGTTTTTACACCTAAAAACTAAATCCATTATTCAATTATCATTTATGAAATTGTTTCCTATTTTAATCTCATTAAAATAAAACAATATATTATGGCAATTATGCATGACATATTATTTATGCATGTGTAAGCACACCTAATCTAGATGACATTCAAATGTATGACAATGCTTTGACTTCCATATAATCATCACATGAAAATAAATAAAGCATACGTAATTGATCGAGTGACATGGGTCATCTAACTTAAACAACTCCAATTACAATTCTATTCCCAAAGCATTCCTTGGTCTTCAATAGTTCTGCTCCGAGTTGAATTCTTCTTGTCTTTGGTTTCCAATCAAGTCAAACTTGATTTTAGTAAAAAGTCAACATCTTTTCCAGAGGTCCACGCATTACCTTAACATGCACTCTAGGTCAAGACAAAACCCTAAACAACCCTAACGCATACGAAAGTGCGGCTACCAGCAGCATAGCCGCGCGTACGGCCCTCACGCGAGCTGCGCTTTCACGCGCGTTTATGGGTTGTTTCGCCCACGGTTTTTTCACTCCAATTTTCTACACCTTTTCCAGAAAATATTCGATAATATTTTTCCATAAAAATCTGCGAAAAATCATCTGTGAAAAACATGAAAACAACTCTAACGCAAACGCGGCAGTAGTCCGCGCACACCAGATTATATACATGCTAAATAGATGATTGAGTAATAATATGTAAATGCTTAGGTCATTTGATGAGTACAAAATTGTTAGCTACGATATTGCTGGTAGAGTCTCTACATCTAATCATATAGGTCTAATATCTTGGCATTGTAGCTTGTGAAATTTTCCAACTAGTTATCCTGATTAATAGTGGAGACTACCCTTAGTGAGATTTTAAGCGTCATGCGTATTCATTCTGAGGGAATTTATTGTTTCTACTCTTAAACACTTTCTTGTGTTTATTGTCATTAGATTGATCTCTTTAGGTTTGCATTGGATGTTAATGAATTGCATTATAAAAATCTTGTATGCATGTGTTGAATGATCGATTGAGTAGAATTTAGAGATGTGATTCAGGCATTGTGTGTGAACTCCTAAATAGCTTTATTTACTGTCCTTAAATTGTGTGCTCCCTATCCCACTCGCGGCCAAACACTCGCACAGTTAGCCTTTTATTGTATGATCTATGCTTTCCAAAGTCCTAGCCGAAAATGTAAAGGCTTTACCTTTGAAGCTTGGAAACTAGAGAAAATAAAAGAGAGAATGTATTGGTGGTGAGTGAGAAAAGAAGCTGGATTCAAAAAGATGAAAAAGGTATGGAAGATGTGCAGAAAAAATAATAGCCAATAGAAAAAAAAAAAGAATAAAAAAAGTTGGCTAAATGAGAAAAAAGAGTGATGATGCACAAATAAAAAATGAACAAAAATTGAAAAGGCGGTTGAAAAAGAGAGGCATAGAAAATGATGGGAATACAAGTTGAGCAAACTTGGTATTCCTAAGAGAAGAATGTAGAAATAAGAAAAAATATATGAAGTCTCTCAATAGGTTCCAAGTGAGTTGAATTCCTATTTCCGTTCTTTTTGTAGCCAATCCCCCAAAGCCCTATTACAACCATGAAAAGACCTGTTGATCTTCTTAGGAAACTTAATTGTATTATTTGACATATGTTGACATTGATTTTTCTGTTCTTAACATTTGATATAGTTCATGAGATCCATTTGTTAAACCTGTGCGTTCTTTCTGATTAAATATACATACGACATATTTTGTATTCTTTGCTCATAACTTCCAATCGTATGCAGTTGAAAGTGTGAAAACCTAGGTTTTGAGTGTCATTGAATGAAAACTGGTGAGACTAGAGTCGAGACGAATTACATCAGTGGCTCACTAGTTTGGTAGGTTTGACTGTTATAAATGCATTGCATGTCAGAGTCTTGTATGATATAAGGTGTATTAGTCTCATTAGCTGTATTTTGGTTTTCTTATTTTGTACTATATAATGCCTTGGTATTTGTGTATATGCTTGATTTGATATTTGGTTATGCATGTAGTTAGCTTAGGACGTTTGTGGGTATCGTAGCTGGTAAACCCTCACTGAGACTATAACTCGTCCACTAAGGCCACCTAGAGGTTTAAAGGCTTGTGATACATGCTAATTGCTATCATTTCATCCTACGAAAATGGATATAGCTAGTGTTCTTTTGTTTATTTAGTTTTTGCTGTGGTGTGTGCTGATTTGCTTGAGGACAAGCAAAAGATAGGTTTGGGGGTATTTGATCAGTCGATATTTGTGATAGTTTTACACCCCTTAGACCGTGTCTTTTGACCTTATTTTCAAGTAATTTGGTAGGTTTAATGTGTGTTTTAAGCATATGGAGGCCTTAGGTGAATATTAGGGAAGATATGACAAAGTTGAAAGAATTGAAGTTTTCTCAGTGCAAAACGGTCATGTTTTGGAGGCCGCCATATATTCCATAGGATGAACTGGGTTTCGAGCTTTATATGTATAGAAAGATCTAGATGTCTATGTTCCAGTGCATTTCGTTTCGTGATTTAAAGTTTTCTGTAACACCCCCTGACCTGACCCGCATGAATCGACCCATGGAGCGCTACCTGGTTTTCAAACTTTTCTAATTCTTTGAAAATAAAAATATTTTGTAGTGTAAATTCCTTTACAGTGAGCCCATAAAATTATTTGAAAAATTTTAGCAGGATTTCCTCTATTTTTCTTACTTTCCAAAAATTCTGCTTTCTACAAAAACTCAAATAATATAATATTCAACACTTCAAAATTTATTTATCCATCATTCGCGCACTCTTCCATTTAGTGCGACTTCACAAACATTTTCAATAAAACAATACATACTTAATATTTACAAACTTATACATTACAACTTTACGAACTTTTGTATATGCATGCTGAAATAAATAATTATACAAACAAAGTTTAAATACAACTACCCAAGTACTGTGACTCTGAATCTTTTTCTGCAGCTATCAACTCTTCAGTCCTTTATCCACTAAAACCTCTTCTACCTACAAATTTAAAATAATATTATTTCTAATATATGTATTTAAAACAAATACAAATCATATTATATCTAATACACTGTTCAAAATAAATCAAATGTTCATATTAAACAAAACATCTAATCAACTAAAACCTTTTTCTTATAATGTCAGATATACTCTATTCTCGGCAAAGAAAATAGATACATCAACTAGTAGAAAAGACAAATAAACAAAATATCACAATGATAATGTAACATCCCTAATTTCAAAAAAAATAATTAATTTTGAACATGTGAATATAAATTTTGTGATTTGAGGGGTGTAAAACGTAATTAAATGTAACGCGACCACCATCGCGACTAGGGTACCGCGATGGGTGATCGCGATGAAGGCGGTGGAGTTGCTCCAGAGAGCAACGCGACCTGGTCACCGCGACAACCGAAATTTTATAAAAAAAATAAGTCATCGCAGAACTCACCAGAAAACAGAAAAGAGAGAAAGAGAGACCGAGAGAGAAAGAAAAGAAAGAAGAAGAAAAAGAGAAAGAAAAGAAAAAAGAAAGAAGAAGAGAAGAAGAAGAAGAAGAAGAGGAAGAGAAGAAGAGAAGAGAAAGAAGAAGAAAAGAAGAAAGGAAAAGAAAAGAGAAAAAGGAAAGAGAAAGGAAAAGAAAATCCAGAAGGAAAAAGGGCGTAAAAAAAATGAAATCCAGGTAGGTGTACACTTCTTTTCGAAACCTTTGTGATTTTATTTTGTGTTTTTGAGTTGAATCTGAGATTTGTTTTGAGTATTTGATAAATATATGTTCATACGTTTATTGATTCGAATATTTCGATTCAATCGTATTTTGATTACTATGAAACAAATCGTATAAGTTTCAAGAAATCAAATATATATGTTTTACGAATATTGTCTGAAATTATCTTTGTTGTCTTAAATTAAGATTTGAGCGGAATTATTGATTTCGAAAGAAATAGAAGGAGTTGATAGGAAATTTATGAATTATGTATTACGACTATTGTTTGCAAATTTTGGTGCTTGAATTTCATTTTGATTCGTGAATTATTGTTGATTAATTGGAAAACGAATATAAAGCGATGATTACTGTATCTCGCGGGGCAAACCTGGCAAGGTCCAGTTTAGGCGAATCCCGGAGATAACTGTTGCACTGAGACATCTCGCGGGGCAAACCTGGTAAGTCCAGTTTAGGCGAATCCCGGAGATGGATATTGCACTGATGATATTGATGACTGCTGCATCTCGCAGGGCAAACCTGGCTTAGTCCAGTTTAGGCGAATCCCGGAGATAGCCATTGTACTGATAGTGATGACTGCTGCATCTCGCAGGGCAAACCTGGCTTAGTCCAGTTTAGGCGAATCCCGGAGATAGCTAGTGCACTGTATCCCTGACTGTTACATCTCGCGGGGCAAACTTGGCGTAGTCCAATTTAGGCGAATCCCGGGGGTGAACGTTACACCGATGATACAGATATCGAAATGTATGATGAGTGTACGGCCAGAATAGAGAAGGAAAGTGAATAAAATGTTACAGAATAATAAAAATGATTATAAAAGCACTGAAAAATTAAATGTTGTATGCTTTACTGAATGAATTTAGTTGCTTTTATGAAATTGTTTTTATATGATTTCTTACAGTGGAAAAGTTAAAGATTGCACTGTTTTAATACGATCATATTGGAATAGTTTTATTATGAAATGATTATTGATTTTGATACTTGAGTTGAGTGTACATCTACTAGGCATTATTGCTTAGCGCGTTGATTTTATCACGCGCAGGTATCAGAGATACAGGGAGAAACAAAGAATAGAGAAGAAGTAACAGCAGATTGAAGGTCCAGAGTCACAGTTTCTTTTGAGTAGTTACAATTGAATTGAAATTGTATATTGTATTTAGTGAAGCATGCATATACAGAAATCTGTAATTCGACATGTGTATATATGTTTTATAATAATTGCTTTATGATTTATATTCTTTTCAAATGTTTGTAAATCTTAATTAAATATGTTTTATTTGAAACTGTTTGAAAGTCGCACAAAACGGCAGAGTGCACATTGATGTGAAATGTGGAAATAGAAGTGTCGAAAGTATATTGTATTATATTTGTTTTATTGAAAACAGGTTTTGGGAAATTAGAAAAATAGAGGAAACTCTGCCGAAATTTTTGAAAAATGAAATTTGATGGGCTCACTAGAAACATATTTTTAAATTACAAATTGATACGAGTTTCAATGGTTTGAAATAGAAAAATGTGAATTTTGAAAGTTTTGAAAACCCGGGTCAGGGGGTGTTACAGATAACTTATCAATAAAGTAATAAGTTATAAATATCAAATATTACGAACAATAAATAAAAATGTTCAATTTTTAAATATAAACAGTAATACCAATATCTTTTCACAAGTAAAATATCACAACGACTATATATATAAATAGATCAAAACACAACAATATTCAAGTAATTTCAGTAAAGCTTATTCATGAATAGTATAACAGTATTTAAAATTCTTTTCTATAAATTTCATTCATTTATTTTCAATCCTGCCCCTTTAGTATACTTAACATAAATTACTGGACTGAAATATGGGCATAATCTCTATAATATCAGTATGACGTCCGGGACTGCTTTAGAGTCACCCGCCAACAGTCACTAGTATCAGTGTGATGTCCGGGGCCGCTTTTGGGTCACTCGCCAACAATCACTAGTATCGGTGCAGTACTGCTGAAATAATCCCAGCTGGTATACCAACCTCCTGTATCCATTTTCTATGTTCAAGTATCCTATGGTCGTTTCCATTTATAATTCATATATATGAAATAAAATCTTTCGTCGCGTAATCGCATCAACTAATTCAGAATCATTTTCAAAACATTGTTCATGAAATGATTAATTCGAAAACTCACTTTATAAACGAAATTCGATTATATTAAAATGTTCTGAAAATTAAAATCATATAAACACATATACAATAACGTAATTCACAATTATTATTCAACTCAGTTACCAAAATTATTTTCAACAAAATTCTCAAATGAAATAAACTCAATACAAATCAATATTAATATTACCCAAAATCATTATTTCCATCAATTATCAATTTCAATGAATCCAAAATCATAATCGCATATATTTCATAATTTAATAATCGTAACGTCGTAATCCAAAATCACTATCGATCAATAACTGGAAAACATAATGTTCAAAACATATTTGAAAACATAAATTTAATTATGTCAATATATATTACGAAAATTAACAATCATCAAAATCCATATAATCCTTATCAATAAAATCTGAAATCACCATCGAATAAAATTTTCAATTAATAAATTTTTAAATTCACATAATATATAAACAATTATACTTTAAATATTCCATAAACTTTCATCAATAGATTTCATAAATTTTTATCAAATGAAAATATAATTCAAAATCCTCAAATATATATTTTTTTTCAAACTGTTCAGTTTCAATTACAAATTGATATTAATATTTATATATCCAAAACTTTCATCAATACCATATAAAAGAAATATACAAAATCATATTTAGATATATTTCTGAAACCAATAATTGTATCAAATCAATTTCAACTATAAATTCTAATCAATATAATTCAAATAATTCAAAATCAATATAATTCGATAATTACGAAATATTCTGGAAAAATTAAAACTAGTGTACACCGAACCTGAATCACCCTTTCTTCCTTCTCTTATTCTCCTTCTTCTTCTCTTTCCTTCTTCTTCTTCTTCCTCTTCTCTTTCTCTTTCTTCTTCTTTCTCTCTCGGCTTTCTTTTCTTCTTCCTCTCTTTCTTTCTTTTTTTTTCTCTCTCTTTTCTTCTTCACCGACTTACCTCTGTTTCTTATTTGTTTTCTTTCTTCTTTTTTTCGGTTTCTGCTGTTCCAACTCTTTATTTGTTTGTTTGACTTTTCATTTTTTTTTTCTTCTCCTCCACTAACAATATTATATATATATATATATATATTATAAATATCTTCTTAATTACCAATTGCTCCCTTGAGCTTCTTAAAATCCTACAGTGGCACAAATTTACTCTTAATCACATGTAATTTTTCAATCCTCCTTTAATTATCAAACTAACTCACCAATCACATTCCATCTCAATAATATTCCAAAAATATTCCACACTTATCCAAGTAACAAATTGACTTCACCAATATTCAATTGAACCTATTATTCTCCAAATGCACCATGAAAATAATATTTCTAAGTCGGTTAAAATCACTATTCGTTTATACACTATGTATCGAATATATATATATACTTTCCACCAATTTAAATCACATACTTAACTGTTGCATGCTTAATAAGAATAAATAATGATACTTTTCATAATTATAGAAAATTAGAGGCGTTACATTTTCTAGAGGATGTTATGCTCGTTTTCGTAATAGTGCACAATCTTGAAATTTGGACCAGTACGTAGCGTGACCCAGTCTCGCGACCGTAGGTCGCGATGGAACATCAACTTTTCGGCAATGCGCACCGCGACCTAGGCTTCGCGACCCACGATCGCAACGGTGACGCGAAAAACCCTAATTCCACAGTGCCTATAAATAGAAAAACGTGAGAAAAGAAGGGGGTTCGACTTTGAACGTGCCAAAGGTGCGCAACAAGGTTTCTAAGGCCTATTTTCATCACCCAAACACCACACAAGCCTCATTCCATGCCACATTGAAGTTATTTACTCATGAGTCATCGATCGTACATCAGAAGGGATGAAGAATCATAGGAGACGGAGTTCCAGCCGGACCAAAGCGGAGCTTCTCACAGTTGATCTTCAAGAATGGGTTGTATCGCATCCTTTTCTTCTTCTTTTGTATTCTGTTGTATTATGAGTAGCTAAATTCATTGTTAGGAGGACAATGGACTAAGACGCCACAGATACATGTCGTCATCTGGAGAAATCTTTTGTCGTTTTGTTTTAGGTTTTTCAACTTTAAATAATTCAGTATTAAGCAGTGATGTATGAATTAACGATCTTAAAACATACAAATTATTTTATATCATACCAGAACAAATATTCATTCCATTTCTTGAAATGATAACTGATTTATCATTAAAAGAAATCTTATGAAATTCTTACAAGTAATCTAGATACAGAAATCAAATTCCTTGTAAATCCGGGAATGAACCACATTGTTCAACGAAAGAAAACTATTATTACATTGTAGTCTAACTACTCCCACTGCTCGTACTGAAACGACATCCCCTATTCCAATGTGTATAGTAAAGAACCCCTCCTCCAGCTTTTGCCAATAATCATTCCAATGTAAAGAATAACAAAATTAGTTAGTGGCCCCTTAATCTACTATTCAAGGTGAAGAATCATCTTCCACTAAACAAAATTTAATGATAAGTAAATCTAATTTACTTTTTACTTTCTTCTTATTGGAGAGCTACTCGAGGTACTGTAGACAGTTTCTCTTCCAATGACTAACCTCTTTGCAATGGAAACATTTCCCTTTTGCTTAGTCAGTCGTCGTGCTCTTTATCTTGGGTTAACTTTTACTTTACTAGTAGACCTCTTTCTCTGTTAGAATTTATGCCCTAAAGCTTGAAATTATAAATGGTTAAAGACAATAATAAGAATTATTCAGATTATCATTCAAGTTTATAAATGTTTTATATTCAGTAATACATTCGTATTGTGCAAGAACATCCTAAATTGCAAGATGTAATCTCATAATGAGTATATGATGGTTATATACAGAGAGGATTCATTTTGAGACGTGCAATCTAAAGAGTCCGTAGAGAGCGAACAAAGCTGGGTACTTTGTTTGTGATTAATCTACTGCTGCGGTCCATTCTGTAAAGTACGATGGTCTTATCCTAGACTGCTCATGTAGTTGACATGAGAATGGAGGCACCTTATATGATGAGATCATATAGGACTGGGCCACGATTTATATGAATCTCTCACCAAGATCCGTTAGTAGATGAGATTCATATATAATCGATAAACGATGACTATTTATAGGTGATCTTAATCCTGAGTGTCTTATCGGCTCCTTCAGGTTGGATCGTGGCATTTGATTTACCATGAGTGAGGTTGATGAGAATCTCGACCAATACCTCCGTATCTTGGAGTTGCGGTTTGGCTTGTGGTTGAGAAGGTTTGAACACAATAGTGGAATCCACTCTTTCTTGATTGAAGTAGATAAGTAGTTCCCTTAAGGGTTGATTCGGGGCTTGAACGATTATGAGCGCTCTCCTTCTTCCGTAAGGAAGACATGATTTAATTGTTCATTAGAGAATCAATAGTACTTAAAGGAAAAGATATTTCTAGAGGGGTATAACGGACTTTATGACCCAGCTCTAGTTATGAACTATTAGGGAGGATCACACTATATGCAATTAGCTATATCAATGGATGCAGGGACTTCAGATTGTATAAACAAGTCTACAGTTCTGAGAGTGCAGCCTCAAGTTTTTAGTGGAATAACTCCGAGGTTAATAATCATGAAATATTAATTAAAAAGTTTTAATTAATATTACTAAGTATTATTGGAGCTCAAAACTGTGGGTCCATTAAGTCCCCTTGCTAGCCTTTATGGTTATTGGTAACGAAGGTCACGGTAGATTAATTGTAGGGTCCAATTAATAGTATTACGAAAGTAATGCGATTTAATAAAAGAGAATAATTAAATAATGTGATTATTTAATTAATTTAAATATTAATAAAATAATAGAAATTATTAATTATTAATTATTAATTCTATTTATTAAATATGAGGTCATGTGATTAAATAATGACTAGGACAAAAAAATTAAAATAATTAGATTATTTTAATAGTCCAAAAGGTCACAAGTTCAAGTGTTTAGGGAGACTAAAAATAAATATGATTTATAATCCTATTTTGACTTACTCAAAACTAAAACCCTAAAGGACTACTATATAAATGTTATATAGTTAGGAAAAATTAACCTAACACACAAGCGAAAAAGAAAGAGAATTTGGCCACCAAAGAGAGAAGAAAAGAAAAAACGTTTTTTCTGACTCTCCCCTCTTTTGCAGGATTTGGCCGACGTTCTTTTCACGTGACCTCCATCTCTTGCTGTAACATGCCCACACACACGTTGTCAGACTGCGGGTCATAGCTCGAAAGATTTGGTGGTAGATCGAGGAATTAGAAAAAAGAAAATCAAGAAAAAGGTATGTAGTTTCTAAAGTCTTTTTCTGCATATATACAGGAACTCGTTCCTAATTGAAAAAGGTTTTCAATATAAGAAAAAAATTTGAAACTCAATTCCGCATGTTATACGATAATCAAAATCTTTTCTAAAACTCCCTTCAATTGGTATCAGAGACTGGTTCTAAGTTTTTGTATATACGCAAAAGAAAAAGAAAAACTACATATTTCTTGTTTATTTTTATTTTTCTTTTTTATTCTTGATCTGTGATATATTATTGTATAGGCACAAATCTAGAATGTATGATTTGTTTTTATTGTTATATAATTTGATTGTATAATTTTAAAAGCGTAATTGGTCGTTAATTATATAGTGAATGGGTTATAGGATGAATTTTTATTTTTTGGCCAATTGTTTATGGTAAAAGTTTTTTTTGTATTGTTATTCTTGTAATCGATCTGTCTTACGAAGAGTTGAAGAATCGGATGATGCGAAGAAGAAACGAAAAAAAAAAAATGATTGCACAGCCCCAAGGGCAGCAGCCGCGCTCGAGCGCTGGCGGTCGCGCACGCATAGTAGCCGCACACGCCCCAGCGGCCGCGTGCGGACTGTTATCGCGTTTGCGCTGGGGCTGTTTTTTCGTGTTTTTTGTCGGACGATTTTTTGCTGATTTTTCTCGAAAAATATTGTTGAATATTTTCTGGAAAAAGTGCAGAATATTGGAGCGGAAAACGTGGGCGAAACGACCCAAGAACGCGAGCGAAAGCGCGGCTCACGCGAGGGCCTCGCGCACCTTGCGTGGGTGCGGCTACGCTGCTGGCAGCCGCACTTTCCCACGCGTTAGGGTTGTTTAGGGTTTCCTCTTGACTTAGGGTGTGTGTTAAGGTAACACGTGGACCTCTGGAAAGGATGTTGACTTTTGACAAAAATCAAGTTTGACTTGATTAGGAAAACGAAGACAAGAAGAATTCAACTCGAAGAATAACTCTTGAAGACCAAGGAATGCTTTGGAAATACAATTGTAATTAGAGTTGTTTACGTTAAATAACCCATGTCACTCGGTCAATTACGTATACTTTATTTATTTTCATGTGATGATTATATGGATGTTAAAGCATTATCATACATATGAACGTCATCTAGATTAGGTGTGCCTACACATGCATAATAATATGTCATGCATAATTGTCATATTATATTGTTTTATTTTAGGAGTAATTGCAATAACTCTCCGTGTATATAGGCATAATTGCACCAAAATCTGATAATAATTGATAATAACAATAACTCCCATTTGACCGGTTGACTAACCGTTGACCACAGTTAATCACTAACGGTCAAAGGGGTAAAATCGTCATTTTATAAAAAACATTTTAAAAAACAATCTGGAAAAATCAGAAGAAGAGGAAGAGGAGGAGGAGGAAGAATAAAAATAAAAAAAATTTGGAAAAAAAAAAGAAGAAGAAGAAGAAGAAGAAAAAGAAGATAAACAATAAAAATAAAAAAAATCTGGAAAAAAAGAAAAGAAGAATAAGAAGAATAAGAAGAAGAAGAACAAGAGGAACATCCGAAAAAAAAGAAGAACAAAAAAAAAAAAAAAGAAGAAGAATTCGAAAAAAAAAATTTGGAAGAAAAAGAATAAAAAGAAGAAGAAGAAGAAGAAGAGGAAGATAGAGGAAGAATAAAAAGAAGAAGATAGAGGAAAAGAGAAAAAAAAATGATAAAGAAAGAAATTGAAAAAAAAAATTGTAAGAAGAAGCAGATCTGTGAACAAAAAATTTGAAAAAAAAATTGATTTTTTTTTTTTTTTGTAATGGACTAGATGATATGGTCCATTGAATGAAGATATTTTTATCTCATCTAATGGACCAGATCTCATATGGTCCATTTTTAAAAATTTTTTTTTTTAAAATTTTTTTCTAAAATGACGATTTTATCCCTTTGACTGTTAGTGACTAACTGTGGTCAACGGTTAGTCAACCGCTCAAAGGGGAGTTATTGTTATTATCAATTATTCTCAGATTTTTATGCAATTATGCCTATATACACGGGGAGTTATTGCAATTACCCCTTTATTTTAATGTGATTAAAATAGGAAACAGTTTTATAAATGACAATTAAATAATGGATTTAGTTTTTAGGAGTAAAAACTTGGTAATATCCATTAATTAACTAATCAACAAATTAAAGAGTTTAATTAAAAAGATTAGTTATGTTCTTATCATTAATTAAGATTAATTGGATTAATTAGTGAATTAAAAAGAACCAAATAATTGAAATTAGTTTTTAGGAGTAAAAACTTGGTAAATCTCATTAATAACTAATCTATATTAAAGTGTTTAATTAAAGTGATTAGTTAGATTCTTTGTATTAATTAAGATTAATTACTTGATTAAAAAGAATCGAATAATGAGATTAGTTTTTAGGAGAAAAAACTTAGTAAGTCTCATTAATAACTAATCTATATATTAAAGTGTTTAATTAGATTAGTTAGGTCCATTTAATGTTAGATTTAATTTGATTAAACATTAATGACATAATTGGACCAAATAATGTGATTTAGTTTTTAAAACTTGGTAATTTCACATTTAATTTCTAGTTTATTTAAATAGTTTATGTAAATTCGAAATTGAAATAATAAATTATATTTTAAGAGTTAAAATTGAATAATGTATTATAACTAGTAAACTTAGATTTTATATTAGCCGTAAAATCTAAGTAAAGACTAGAAACATAGAATTTTAGAAACTCTTAGTTTAAAGAAAATCATAAATTACAAATAGTGAGTGGGAGAGGGATATATGACATTATATCTCGCAGTCTCCATTGTTAGTTCAACACCGTGAGACTTAAATGGCGCCTCGTGACGGCTTTGCTTTCGTCCTCCCTACGGAGAGTGTCCATAAAAGTTAATACCAAGGTTGACTTACTAACAGATAGGATTTCAGAATGTATTTTGGAACTGACCTAGCCTACCTAGGCACTCTCAAGTTAAGTTCATGAATTCTGAAACGATGGGTCACACTCATAATGGATTTAATTAATTTGTTAATTTATTGTCCTAACTAAATCAAAGCGATGGTTGGATAATATAAGAATAAAGCGTTATTTTGGTGTATTATCCGATTGAGAATGTCTCAATCTAACATGCAGGGATTTGACCTAGCCTACCTAGGCACTTACTTGTGGGATGTTGGATTATCGTGGCATAGTAACTAATTTTAGGGATTTTTACTTCATTAAAAATATGCTCATGCATCATGTTTAATTTTATGCCGAACTATAGCATTTGATATGAATGTATGAAATGAGTGATATTAATTTAGATTTATGTCTTTAAATGTCAGCGTTATCTTCTGCATTATTATTTCCTCGCAAACGAAACATTAACCGGGATAACTTTATTAAGTGGAACCAACACGAACGCAATCATGGTCTGCAAATACCTTAAATTTATGCTTACGGAGGAATATCCTCCAAAGCCTGTAACCAACGCAGGACGAGTTACCAAAGATAAGACTAGCGAATCAAATGTTGCTGAGCCACCCTCTTCTGATTTCAAGAAGAGGAAGAGGTTTACTGGTAAAGTAAAGGCTAAGCCAAAAATAAAGAGCACCACGACTAACTATGCAAAAGGAAAAATGTTTCCATTGCAAAGAGGTTAGTCATTGGAAGAGGAACTGTCTACAGTACCTTAAACAACTCTCCAATAAGAAGAAAGCGAAAAGTAAAATATATTTATTTATCATTAAATTTTATTTAGTAGAAGATGATTCTTCACCTTGAATAGTATATTCAGGGGCCACTAACTAATTTTGTTTTTCTTTACATTGGAATGATTATTGGCAAAAACTGGAGGAGAGATCCTTCACTATGAGCGTTGGAATAGGGGATGTCGTTTCAGCACGAGCAGTGGGAGTAGTTAGACTACAAATAAATATTCATTTTCTTTCATTGAACAATGTATGTTTCCTTCCTAGATTTACAAGGAACTTGATTTATGTATCCAGATTATATGGAAAAGTTTCATAAGGTTTCTTTTAATGATAAATCAGTTATCATTTCAAGAAATTAAATGAATTATTGTTCTGGAATAAATGAAAATAACTTGTATATTTTAATATCGTTAATTCATACAACACTGCTTAATACTGAATTGTTTAAAGTTGAAAAACCAAAAACAAAACGAAAAAAGATTTCTCCAGATGATGACACGTATCTGTGGCATCTAAGACTTGGACATATAAACCTTGATAGGATAAACAGACTAGTAAAAAGCGGATCTTTAAGTTAGTTAGAGATCGGTACCTTACCTATCTATGAATCTTGTCTGGAGGGTAAAATGACCAAGAGACTTTTTACAAGAAAAAGGGATTAGAGCCACGCAACCACTTGAGCTTATACATTCAGACGTCTGTGGACCTATGAGTGTTAGAGCTAGAGGTGGTTATGAGTATTATGTCACATTTATTGACGACTACTCTAGACACGCGTATGTTTACCTAATGCAACGTAAGTCGGAAACCTTTGAAAGGTTTAAAGAATTCCGAGCTGAAGTTGAAAATCAATTAGGCAAAATAATCAAATCACTACGATTGGATCGTGGGAGTGAGTATCTCGACCAAGAGTATGAAGATTACATGGTTGAGCATGGGATAGTATCCTAACTCACAGCTCTAGGTACACCATAGCAGAATGGTGTTGCGGAGAGGAGAAATAGGACCTTGATAGAAATGGTGAGATCTATGATTAGTTTCTCATCATTACCATATTACTTTTGGGGATATGCACTACCAACGGCGACTTACATACTGAATGTAGTTCCATCCAAATCTATTCCTAAGACTCCCCTAGAGTTGTAAAATGGTTGTAAAACTAGTTAACGACATTTTCGCATATAGGGATGTCTAGTACATGTACTGAAGAATAGAAGTGGAAAGCTGGAACCTCATTCACAAGTATTTTTATTTGTAGGGTACCCAAAGGAAACACGAGGTGGATTATTTTATAATCCACAAGAAAACAAAGTGTTTGTATCGACAAATGCAACGTTTCTTGAGGAGGATTATATGAGTAATCATAAACCTCGTAGTAAGATTGTATTAAAGGAGCTAGAACCTGGTACAACCAGTGCTCAGTCAACAAGAGTTGTAGACGATATTATAATTCCACAAACATATGATAGTCAGATAATTCCTAGTTAGGATACACTACCACCGAGGCGTAGTGGAAGGGTTGTTCGACAACCTGATCGCTACTTAGGCATTAGAGAGGCACAGGGTGTCATTTCTAATGATAGTGTAGATGATCCATTGACATTTAGACATGCAATGGAAGATTTTGACAAAGAGGAATGGCTTAAAGCCATGAATCTCGAGATAGAGTCCTTGTACTCCAACTCAGTCTGGGAACTTGTAGACCTACCAGATGGGATGAAACCTATAAGATGCAAGTGGATCTACAAGCGTAAGAGAGGAGTAGATGGAAAGATTGAGACCTTCAAAGCAAGACTAGTGGCTAAGGGTTACACCCAGAAGGAATACATTGATTATGATGAAACCTTCTCGCTAGTAGCTATGTTTAAGTCTATTAGGATACTCTTATCCATAGCTGCCTATTTCGATTATAAAATCTGGCAAATGGACATCAAGACTGCATTCTTGAATGACAATCTAGACGAGAGCATCTATATGATGCAACCAGAGGGATTTGTATTCCAAGAACAAGAGCAAAAGGTTTGCAAACTACAAAGGTCCATTTATGGACTTAAGCAGGCGTCTAGATCTTGGAACATTAGGTTTGATACTGCGATCAAGACTCATGGTTTTAAGTAGAACGTTGATGAGCCTTGTGTATACAAGCACATCATTGACAAGAGAGTAGTTTTCCTGGTCCTTTACGTAGATGACATCTTACTCATTGGGAATGACGTAGGAATATTGTCAGAGGTAAAGGGTTGGCTTGCTAACCAATTCCAAATGAAAGATTTGGGAGAGGCAAGTTATGTTCTTGGGATCCAATTAATAAGGGATCGTAAGAACAAACTGTTAGTGTTGTCTCAAGCATCGTATATCTATAAGATACTTGTGCAATTCTCCATGCAGAACTCCAAGAAAGGTAGTTTACCTTCAAGACATGAAGTTCACTTGTCTAAGGAACAATGTCCTAAGACACCTCAAGAAATTGAGGATATGAGACAGGATTCCCTATGCGTCTGTAATAGGCGGTCTTATATATGCTATGCTATGCACAAGACCCGACATCTGCTTCGCAGTGGGAGTAGCCAGTAGATATCAGTCCAACCCAGGATTGGATCATTGGATTGCTGTTAAGCATATTCTCAAGTATCTTCGGAGAATGAGAAACTATATGCTTGTATATTCCCATCCGAATTTGATTCCATTAGGATATACAAATTCTGACTTTCAGTTAGATAAGGATTCAAGGAAATCCACGTCTGGGTCAGTATTCACCCTTGGTGGTGGAGCCATAATTTGGAGGAGTATCAAGCAATCTTGCATTGCTGATTCCACCATGGAAGCCGATTATATAGCAGCTTGTGAAGCAGCTAAGAAGGCTGTTTGGCTCTGAAAGTTCTTGAGTGATCTGGAAGTTGTTCCAGATATGGATAGACATATGACACTTTATTGTGATAATAGCGGAGCTGTGGCCAATTTCAAAGAACCAAGAAGCCACAAAAGTGGGAAGCATATATGAAATATCATCTCATCAGAGAGATAGTGCAGCGAGGAGACGTGGTCGTGACGAAGATTGCATCGCAAGATAACCTAGCTGATCCATTTACAAAGACCTTAACGGCTAAAGTGTTTGAAGGTCAGCTAGAGGGTCTAGGATTACGAGACATGTCCCATCTGTTTTAGTACAAGTGGGAGATTGTTGGGATTTATGCCCTAAATCTTGAAATTGTAAATGGTTAAAGGCAATAATAAGAATTATTCAAATTATCATTCGAGTTTATAAATGTTTTATATTCAGTAATACATTCGTATTGTGCAAGAACATCCTAGATTACAAGATGTAATCTCATAATGAGTATATGATGGTTATATATAGAGAGGATTCATTTTGAGATGTGCAATCTAAAGAGTCTGTCGAGAGTGAACAAAGCCGGGTACTTTGTTTGTGATTGATCTACTACTGCGGTCCATTCTGTAAAGTAAGGTGGTCTTATCCTAGACCGCTCATGTAGTTGACATGAGAATGGAGGCACCTTATATGATGAGATCATATAAGACTGGGCCACGATTTACATGAATCTCTCACCAAGATCCGTTAGTAGATGAGATTCATATATAATCGATAAACGATGGCTATTTATAGGTGATCTTAATCCTGAGTATTTTATCGACTCCTTCTGGTTGGATCGTGGCTTTTGATTTACCATGAGTGAGGTTGATGAGAATCTCGACCAATACCTCCGTATCTTGGAGTTGCGGTTTGGCTTGTGGTTGAGAAGGTTTGAACACAATAGTGGAATCCACTCTTTCTTGATTGAAGTAGATAAGTAGTTCCCTTAAGGGTTGATTCGGGGCTTGAACGATTATGAGCGCTCTCCTTCTTCCGTGAAGAAGACAGCATTTAATTGTTCATTAGAGAATCAATGGTGCTTAAAGGAAAAGATACTTCTAGAGTGGTATAACGGACTTTATGACCCAGTCTAGTTATGAACTATTTGTGGAGGATTACACTATATGCGATCAGCTATATCAATGGACGCTGAGACTTCAAATTGTATAAACACGTCTACAGTTCTGAGAGTGCAGCCTTGGATTTTTAGTGAAATAACTCCGAGGTTAATAATCTTGAAATATTAATTAAAGAGTTTTAATTAATATTATTAAGTATTATTGGAACTCAAAACTGTGGGTCCATTAGGTCCCCTTGCTAGCCCTTATGGTTGTTGGTAACGAGGGTTACGGTAGATTAATTGGAGGGCCCAATTAATAGTATTACGAAAGTAATGCGATTTAATAAAAGAGAATAATTAAATAATGTGATTATTTAATTAATTTAATATTTAATAAAATAATAGAAATTAATAATTATGAATTATTAATTCTATTTATTAAATATGAGGTCATGTGATTAAATAATGACTAGGACAAAAGAATTAAAATAATTAGAATATTTTAATAGTCCAAAAGGTCACAAGTTCAAGTCTTTAGGGAGACTAAAAATAAATAGGAGTTAAAATCCTATTTTGACTTGGTCAAAACTAAAACCCTAAAGGACTACTATATATATGTTATATAGTTAGGAAAAATTAACCTAACACACAAGCGAAAAAGAAAGAGAATTCGGCCACCAAAGAGAGAAGAAAAGAAAAAAAGTTTTTCCTGACTCTCCCTTCTTTTGCAGGATTCAGCCGGCGTTCTTTTCACGTGACCTCTATCTCTTGCCGTGACGTGCCTAAACACACGTTGTCAGACCGCTGGTCATAGCTCGGAAGATCTGGTGGTAGATCAAGGAATCAGAAAAAAGAAAATCAAGAAAAAAGTATGTAGTTTCTAAAGTCTTTTTCTACGTATATACAGAAACTCGTTCCTAATTGAAAAAGGTTTCCAATATAAGAAAAAGTTTTCAAACCCAATTCCGCATGTTATACGATAATCAAAATCTTTTCTAAAACTCCCTTCATCCTCTTCTTGAAACCTAAAGAGGAAGGCTCAGCAACATTTGCTTTGCTAATCTAACCTTTGGTAACTCATCCTGCATTGGTTACAGACTCTGGAGGACATTCCTCTGTAAGCACAGATTTAAGGTCTTTGCAGACCATGATTGCGTTCACGTTTTGTTTCCACTTAGTATAGTTATCCCCGGTTAATTTTTCATTTGCGAGTAAAATAAAGCAGAAGACATTACTGATATTTAAAGACATAAATCTAAATTTAATATCATTCATTCATACATTCATTTCATGCTATATGTTCGGCATAAAATTAAATATGATGCATGAGCATAATTTTAATGAACTAAAAAACCCTTAAAAATTAGGTACTATGCCACGATAATCCAACATCCCACAAGTAAGTGCCTAGGTAGGCTAGGTCAAATCCCTGCATGTTAGATCGAGACATTCTCAATCGGATAATACACCATAATAACTCTTTATTCTTATATTATCTAACCATCGCTTTTGTTTAGTCAGGACAATAAATTAATAACTTAATTAAGTCCTTTATAAGTGTGACCCCTGTTTCAAAATTTATTATGCAATTTCTAATTTACATAAACCATTTAAATAAACTAGAAATTATATGTGAATTTACCAAGTTTTAACTATTAAGACTAAATCACATTATTTGGTCCAATTATGTTTTTGGTGTTTAATCAAATTAAAACCTAACATTTAAAAGGACCTAACTAATCTAATTAAACACTTTAATATATAGATTAGTTAATAATGAGATTTACTAAGTTTTTACTCCTAAAAACTAATCTCATTATTTGATTCTTTTTAATTAAGTAATTAATCTAATTAATCTTAAATAATTCAAAGAATCTAATTAATCACTTTAATTAAACACTTTAATATATTGATTAGTCATTAATGAGATTTACCAAGTTTTTACTCTTAAAAACTAATCTCATTATTCGATTCTTTTTAATTAAGTAATTAATCTTATTAGTCTTAATTAATTCAAAGAATCTAACTAATCACTTTAATATATAGATTAGTCATTAATGAGATTTATCGAGTTTTTACTTCTAAAAACTAATATCATTATTCGATTTTTTTTAATTAAGTAATTTATCTAATTAATCTTAATTAATTCAAAGAATACTAATCACTTTAATTAAACTCTTTAATTGGTTGATTAGCCAATTAATGGATATTACCAAGTTTTTACACCTAAAAACTAAATCCATTATTCAATTACCATTTATGAAATTGTTTCCTATTTTAATCTCATTAAAATAAAATAATATATTATGACAATTATGCATGACATATTATTTATGCATGCGTAGGTACACCTAATCTAGATGACATTCAAATGTATGACAATACTTTGACATCTATATAATAATCACATAAAAATAAATAAAGCATACGTAATTCACCGAGTAACATGAGTTATCTAACTTAAACAACTCTAATTACAAATTGTATTCCCAAGGCATTCCTTAGTCTTCAAGAGTTTTTCTCCGAGTTGAATTCTTCTTGTCTTCATTTTCCTATCAAGTCAAACTTGATTTTTGTAAAAAATCAACATCCTTTCTGGAGGTCCACGTGTTACCTTAGCACACACCCTAGGTCCAGACGAAACCCTAAACAACCCTAGCGAATGCGAAAGTGCGCCCGGCCCTAGCACAAGCCGTGCTGCCGCGCGCGTTCATGGGTTGTTACACCCACGGTTTTTTCGCTCCAATTTTCTGCACTTTTTTCAGAAAATATTTGATAATAACTTTCCAGAAAAATCAGCACAAAATCATTCACAAAAAACACGAAAAAAACAGCCCTAACGCAAACGCAGCAGTAGCTCGCGTGCACCAGGCGCTTGGCCGCTGGGTGCCCGTGCAAGGCCGCCAGTGCGCGAGGGTGCGCGGCCGCTGCTGCACTCATGGCTATGCAGTCCCCTTTTTTTTTTCATTTCTTCTTTGCATCATCCGCTTCTTCGACTCTTCGTAGGGCAAATTGATTACAAGAATAACAATATATATATATATATATATATAGTAGGAAAAAAAAACTTTTGCCATAAACAATTGGCCCAAAAAAATAAAAACAATCCTATAACTCATTCAACATATAATTAACGACCAATTACGCTTTTAAAATTATACAATCAAATTATATAACAATTAAAACAAATCTACAAACTAGATTCGTGCCTACACAATAATATATCATAGATCAAGAATAAAAAAGAAAAATAAAAAGTAAGAAAGATTTAGTTTTTTTTTTTCTTTAGCATATATACATGAACTTAGAACCAAAGGCTTTGATACCAATTGAAGGAAGTTTTAGAAAACGTTTGATTATCATATAACATGCGGAATTAGGTTTCAAAAATTTTCTTTTAATTGAAAAATAATTTTTCAACCAGGAGCAAGTTCGTGTATATATGCAGAAAAAGATTCTATGAAACTACATACCTTTTTCTTAATTTTCTTTTTCTGAATCTTCGATCTA
This sequence comes from Xanthoceras sorbifolium, assembly GCA_003430845.1. NCBI lineage: Eukaryota > Viridiplantae > Streptophyta > Magnoliopsida > Sapindales > Sapindaceae > Xanthoceras > Xanthoceras sorbifolium. The sequence continues at coordinate 10,801,252 of CM010617.1, read as the reverse complement.
CCACTAGATCTTTCAAGCTATGACCTGTGGTCTAACAACGCGTGTGTGGGCACGTCACAGTAAGAGATGGAGGTCACGTGAAAAGAACGGACGGAGAATCTCTTCTCACGAGGGCCGGCCGAATCCTGCAAAAGAGGGGAGAGTCAGAAATTTTTTTTTTTTCTTTTCTTCTCTCTTTGGTGGCCGAACTCTCTTCCTTTTTCACTTGTGTGTTAGTTCAATTTTTCCGAGTATATAACTCTTATATAATAGCTATTTAAGGTTTCGGTTTGACCAAGTCAAAATAGGATTCCAAATCCTTTTTATTTTTGGTCTCCTAAAGACTTTAACCTTTGAATTTTAGGACTATTAAAATAATCTAATTATTTTAATTCTTTTGTCCTAATCATTATTTAATTACGTGACCTCATATTTAATAAATGGAATTAATAACTCATAATTATTAATTTCTATTATTTTATTAAATATTTAATTAATTAAATAAATCGCATTACTTTTGTAATACTATTAATTGAATCATCCAATTAATCTACCGTGACCCTCGTTACCAACAATCACAAGGGCTAGCAAGGGGACCTAATGGACCCACAGCTTTATGCTCCAATAATACTTCATGATTATTAACCTCGGAGTTATTCCACTAAAAACCCGAGGCTGCACTCTCAGAGCTGTAGACGTGTTTATACAATCTGAAGTCTTAGCGTCCATTGATATAACTATTTACATATAGTGTGATTCCCCACAAGTAGTTCATAACTAGAGCTGGGTCATAAAGTCCGTTATACCCCTCTAGAAATATCTTTTCCTTTAAGTACCATTAATTCTCTAATGAACAATTAAATCTTGTCTTCCTCAAAGAAAAAGGAGAGCGCTCATAATCGTTCAAGCCCCGAATCAACCCTTAAGGGAACTACTCATCTACTTCAATCAGGAAGGAAGAGATTCTCATCAACCTCACTCATGGTAAATCAAAAGCCACGATCCAACCTGAAAGAGTCGATAAGAAATTCAGGATTAAGATCACCTATAAATAGCCATCGTTTATCGATTATATATGAATCTCATCTACTAACGGATATTGGTGAGATATTCATATAAATCGTGGCCTAGTCCTATATGATCTCATCATATAAGGTGCCTCCATTCTCATGTCAACTACATGAGCGGTCTAAGATAAGACCACCGTACTTTACAGAATGGACTGCAGCAGTAGATCAATCACAAACAAAGTACCCAGCTTTGTTCGCTCTCTACGGACTCTTTAGATTGCACGTCTCAAAATGAATCCTCTCTGTATATGACCATCATATACTCATTATGAGATTACATCTTACAATTTAAGATGTTCTTGCACAATACGAATGTTTTACTGAATATAAAACATTTATAAACTTGGATGATAATCTAAATAATTCTTATTATTGTCTTTAACCATTTACAATTTCAAGCTTTAGGGCATAAATCCCAACACTTCTGTCCACTCGAACCTTTTGCTTCCCCTCAAGACATTAAAAAAGGGGCACACACTTGTCCATTTCTTTTGAGATAAACCTGCTAAAGGCCGCGACCTGACCAATAAGACTTCGAAAGTGTTTTATCTTGGTAGGTGACTGCATTTTATGCAAGGCCTTAATTTTCTTGGGGTTTGCTTCTTTCCCTATTTGATTTACCATAAAGCCTAAGAATTTTCCGGAGGCCACCCCGAATGCACACTTCAGAGGGTTGAGTTTCATCTGATATTGCTTTAGCACTTGGAACAGCCCTAGGTGTATGACTTGATCAGTTGCTTTAGTTGGTTTTACAAGCATGTCGTCCACGTATACTTCCATGGTCTTTCCTATTTGGTTAGCAAACATCATGTTAACTAATCCTTGATACATCGCTCTTGCGTTCTTCAAACCAAAAGGCATTACTTTGTAGTAGTAGAGCCCCCTATTTGTGATGACTGAGGTGTGCTCCTCGTTTGCTAAGAACTAGGAATCTAGTTGTAGCGCGAATATGCTTCCATAAAGCTTAGTAGCTCGTGTCCAGCAGTTCAATCAACCAGATGATTGATTTTTGGTGGGGGAAACTGTCCTTTGGGCATGCCCTGTTGAGGTCAGTGAAATCCACACAGGTTCTCCATTTGTTGTTTTTCTTTTTTACCAATACCGGGTTGGCAAGCTAATTGGGGTAATAAGTAGTGTTGGCCAAGGTTCAGTTCATACCGGGCGGTTCAAACCGAACCGCGGGTTTTGAACCGGGACCGGCAGTCCCGATTCAAAACCAGTTAGGAGCCGATTAACCGGAATAGGGACCAACGTTAGCCCAAAAAAATAACCATAACTGTCAGTTAGGAACCGGCAGTTCACGGAACTGGCCGTTCTGTCGATTCTGGTTCGGTTCCTTTTTTTTTCTTTTTTTGAAAAAAATTGGAGGCCACAGTTACGGTTCCTGGAAACGGAGGAGGAACCGGGACAGCGGTTCCTCCCCCAGTTTCGAAATAAAAATCGAGACCTGGATCCTGCTGTCCTGGTTCCGATTCTGGTTCCCCTCTAGGGGGAACCAGAATCGGCAGTTTCGGAATAGCCACTTTCAAAACCGTGGCCATGACTAGTAATAAGACTCCCTGATGAAACCATTAGGCAGGAGTTTGTCGACTTCCTCTTTCAAGGTTACGTACCTTTCAGCATTCATAGCTCTCCTATTTTGCCTGACCGACTTGAAAGCCGAATCTATGTTAAGTTTCTGTACCATCACCTCATGACTGATTCCTACTATGTCACCGTGTGTCCAGGTAAAGATGTCGAGGTTCTTTTTAAGAAAAGCAAACAATTTTTCTCTTTCGGTTGGAGTCAAGTTCGCTCCTAATTTCAGTGTACTCTCTAGCCTTAGTTCATCTATCCGGACTTCTTCCAGTACTTCGACGGGTCCTCGTTTTCATCGATTACCTTAAGGTCAATATTGTTGTCGAGTTTCGAGTTCTGAGGGTGGTGGAGATTTCTAGTCTATGCTCTCATCCGTAGCTCCCTGATTCCAGCCCCTGTTGATGCCCTTATCTTGACGATTTCCTTATAACACGCCCTGGCTACCTCTTGTTCTCCACGGACATTTTCGACTACTGTTGGGGTTGGAAACTTGAGGGCTAGGTGTTTGGTCAAGGTGACCACTTCCAGGTCGTTGAGGGCTGGGCTGGTCTCTCTAGGATGGCATTGTAGGCCATTGGGCAATTGATAATGAGGAAGGTTGCCATGGAGGTTGTCTGACGGCCTGGTTCTCCCAAGGTGAGTAGTAGAATGATTATCCCTAAGAGGGTGATAGAGTCTCCCGTAAAACCGTAAAGTGTCTCTCTTGTAGTTCTCGAGAACTATCTTATATAAGATATGCACCGAGCTACCATTATCGATCATTGTTCGGTGTACAGCTGTTTCCCTGATGGTTGCTTTAATGATAATGGCATCGTCATACGGCCAATGCACACCCCTCATGTCGGCACTTGTGAAAGTTATGTCTCCCGTTGTAGTCCTATCTTGCTCTATGGGCTCTTTGCCAGCCATAAGCGCCCCAGTGAGGGAGTGGTGGGCATCTCTCACATAGTGCCTCAACGACCTGTTTGAGGTTCTTGCGGGCTGTAGCCCTCCATGTATAGTATAGATAGCTTTCACAGCGGACTCCGCCGGGATTGATTCCAAGTAAGCTGACCCAATTAGTTGTTGCTTTTGCAAATGATCCTTAAGGTATAAGACATAGTCTTTGAGCCTCTCGTGTCAGACCAGGTCCTCGGTCACATCTTTAAGCTCGAAGCAGTCGGCTGTACAATGCCCTGTTTCATTGTGGTACGTGCAAAATTTGTCATGATTCCTGGCCCGTGCTAGCATCCTTAAGGGGGTGGCTTCCCAAACGCTTCTCTATTTCTCAGTGTTAAAGATTTTGTCCTGGGAATCGAACAACTGTGCATAGGTCTGGTAGCAACCTCCATTTCCCCTCACATCATCATTGCTTCTAGGCTTTTTAGTTACCTGGTTGGCTGAATTTTCTTCTCTATACGAGCCCCTATTTAGATTGCGGTTGTTATTTTAGTTGTTTCCTCCGTTGCCCTTCCGCTTGCTTTTGTCACGCGAACTTCTGCTGCTGTCTTTCTTAGAGTTCTTCTTGGGCCCAAAGGCGTCTTTCATACGTATTTGTGTGTTAGAACGTTTCCAGAAGTCCCTAAACATTTTTATCGGCTTACTGCATATACTCCGGTAGAGTTTGTCGTCTTTTCACAAACCGACGGTGATTGCGGTGAGCACGCTTTTGTCGATGAGACTTTCCACGCAGCTAAGTTCTCTTTGGAAGCGAGCTATATAATCTTTTAGCGGCTCATCCGACTTCTAAAAGATCATGGCTAAGTGACAGGAAGGAACGAGTTGCTTCTTCAAGGCCTGGTATTGATTCAGGAAAGGTTCTTAGCACTAATTCCAACTCGTTATACTGCCAGTAAGAAGGCCCCTTAGCCATTTCCTTAGAATTTTTTCTAAGGTTGCTGGGAAACACTGGCACGTGACCCTGCTATTGGTTGTAAGAAGACTCATTTGCACGTTGTAGGCGTCCAAGTGATCGAAGGGGTCACTGGTCGCCTGGTAGAGGAGAATGTTGGGCATCTTAAAGTGTTCTAGTAGTAGCTCGTTATCTATCTCCCAGCTGAATGGGTTTCGCTCTATATACCTGTTGGCGGGCTCTATTCATCCTCGTTGTTGTTCTAATAGATCCAGCCATCATAGTAAAGCGTGGTACCTTGGGGCTGGAGGAGTTGTCATCGACGCACTAGAGGTGGCATTATCTTCCCAGTTGAGTTGTGGCATTATCGACGCACTAGGGTTGATTCTGTTGATTGAGCGACCTTTATGATCCTCTATTTGGCGACCTCCTCCCGTTGAGTTGTGGCTAAATGTTTCAGCCCTGGGGATTCCAGTTGCTGGTACTGCGCAGTAAGCATTTCCGTTGTTACCCCCACCAGGCCGCTGGCCCTATACTTCCAAGAGTTGTCTAGGTCGTTGGGATACACTGCGCACTAGGGCGCCTCGACAGTCCCTGTTAAATTCCACATACCTTTTGCTGCTGACGTTTACATGAATTACAGGTCCGGTGCGAAGAGGCCCTTCTTATTGTCCGTCACAATCTGCTCTAGCTCGTCTGGCCGTGTTAGCCGAGTGAAGGGAGACTCCACCTTGTTAAGCGTCATTTGGCAGTGACATGATAGGCAGGATGGTTCGTGTCACCTCCCCTAGGACATGGTGGCGAGGTACTCTCCACGATTTGCTCGCGGGGAGGTTGATTTTACAGTAAAGGATGGTAGCCGCGGGATATCTTTGCTACCATTCCTTATAATTCTGCCTGCCTCTCCATCCATTCGTTAAGGTCTGGAGGCCCAGACGGGCCAATCTGATCGTGGTTTTGAGGCTCCATCTGGGGGTAGAGTTGACCGGCCGGTGGGTTTACGGTTGGTGTGCTTGGCTCCATCAGTGTGTTTAGTACGACCGGCGAGGCTGGAGGTTAGAGAGAAGCCTCCGAAAGTCCTCCAACTAGGGGTATGTCCCTGCTTCGTACTGTTCTAAAGTGGGTTTCTACGCCTCTTGCCATTGATTTGGAAGGTTTTACCTAAAAGAATAAAAGGGATAAAGTTAAGGGTATCGTTTCTTACCAAAAGTGAAGATTTGAATCCTCAAATGAGACCCTCCTTCTAGCACCAAAATATTGACGTATGAATCTGGTCAATGGAATTAGTAGTAATTAACAGTAATTTGATGGGTAAAAATGGATAAAAAGGGAAAGATACAAGGATTTTTAAAATGGTTCGGTTTGTAAAGAATGCCTACATCCATTGTTCTTTTATTTTAGGCGAGCTCGCAGAGGGTAGGGAGGGAGCTCACTTGTATGTATCTCTTTTTTTGGAAAAATTTATAACCCTTTTAACAGAGATGATCCGTCCATTTTATAGTGTGAAAGGACCGAAGTCATTATGTTTTACATGGTATCTAATTGTATGAATTGAGGACTAAATTATATCCCTAAAAATCATAGTCTAATTGAAATACAATCACTGAAATTAGGGAGTTTGAGATTGATTGGGAATCTACTAGTTGACCAAATAGAATCCCTATATTCTTGGAATTCTTCCTTTGATTGGGGCTCCGGGCTAAATGTCATGCGGACTGGATGTTGTGCGATCTGTGACCAAAATATTGGTGAGGGGTGCTGCTTGATTCCTCCAAGTGTTTTCGTGCTAGCCGTAGGCTTATGTTCAACTGTAATGGACAATGGGATGTTCTAGATTATGTTGGTGGTTCACCGGTTGGGGTACTGGTTTTTAAAGGGTTAAAACTTACAGGGTTGGTTGAGTTGATATGTAGGAAGTTTAACATTGACAGCACACGGTATGATATAGGTATCATTACGTTCACTTGGAGTCAAGAAGTGTTATGTGCATTTAAGGTTTTATTTACATGGGATTATGTATTGTCAAGTCTTCTAGCAATTGTACTTTATAAGTAGACAGTATATTGACATGTAAACCAAAACCTCCTAGCTTTCTTATGTTGGTGATATTTGATCTCGAGACATTTATACAACAATAAACCTTACCAGCGATATTAGTGAGTGTCCATAATTTATTAAATGAAGAATCAACTAAACTTTATTCATTTTTCTAGCTACTGCTAGAGATCAATAGAAGCTTTAACTCAAGAGTTTCTTTTACTTTAATTTTAATTAGTAAGATTTACATTTATGGTTACAAATCACAAATCGCAACTTTTAGTTTTTCAGCAGATTGGTAAAAATTGATCATCTAAAATTTTGATGTTTGTAAGTCAAACTATTGTGTCTTACATCAAGCATACCAACAACATTAAAAAACAAGCAAGTAACCAAGATAATAAGCACATAACAAATACATTAAAAAGAACAACCATTATTCCATTAATCCGTTAAAATGTAAACAACACCTAGAATAATAGCATAATATATGACAGTATAAATGCTCATTTGTACATTTGGACAACACCAAAATTTACATAATATCATATGTAGATATTAAACAAACTGCAGTTAAAAACTAGTCACTAACAAATTTCAACATATATATCAGTCCACAGGTACACTATAAGAAAAAATTTCCATTGCAATTTCCTCCCGAATTTTTTTGGCACCTTTTTTACCAAAATCCCAATTTAGTTCTTTATATGTCATTATGTTTTCCAAGTACTTCATGACGAAAGCCCCATAACTGCTCCTGTAATTTCAATAAGCAATACATTCATTACAAAGTGTATACAAATATTAAGGAAATAATGAATCACGAATTTTTTCCATATACTTCATTACCCGTTTGGTTGCTGTGGCAGTTTATCAGGAGGAAGTACATCAACCTTCATTACCCGAGTAGGGGCTTGACTGAGCCACACCACCCCCTTCTTGATTATCATGAATTTTCAACCGCCATATTGCTTCTACAATGCAACGAAAGAAGAATAAATCATCAAATTCTCATACTTCAAAATCTTAAAATCTGTTGCATCAGCACTCCAAGTTTCAAACTGAAAATCTAAACAACAGCCATGACCAAAGGTTTATTAGAATTAACACACTATTCGAAAACGATTTTTAACTTAAATTGAGACCGTTAACAAAAATTTGTACCTTTCAAATCCTCTAACATACATTTTATCATCAACCATAGCTCTCAAAACTATAAACCCAAATCACCAAATATTTAAAAACAAAAAAAAAGGAACCTCCGATAGTCCATCTAATAATCCATGACAAACTTCCGCAATTACAAGCTAAAAAACATTGCAAAGGCCCTGTTTATACATCAACAATCACAGATATTGAAAAAACTACACACACTCGCATGAACAAAAACACTAACTTGCAAACAAAGTTTCGAATTTTCCAACCAAAAAACAATATAAAACATAAATTGCAAACATTGATCATACCAAAAAAACCACCCATCCCTCCACCCATGATCATCGCAAAAACAACGCAATCATATCTGGGATTCTTAGGGTTTCAGTGCCGGTGACGGAGACAAAGTTAAACTGGTGGCGAGGGAGCTTGAAAGTCGACGGAAAACGGCGGCGAGGGATGGCGAGAGTTAATGGTAGCAAAGGAGAGGAGGGAGAAAAAACTTTTCAGCTTCTATGTTTTTTTTAGAGAGAGAAAAATCTAATTTATTAAAAGAAGAAAATCAAATCTGGAAATATAATGGTGGGTTCAACTCAAATTTTACCTACCTATTCATATAAGGATTAGAAAATAATTTGTCATTCCAGAAATGGTTAAAAACGATTATTTTTTCATTTGAGGCTAAAAACAATTTTTTTCAATAATTTTTAGGTCATTTTTTATTTTGTCCCTAAAAATAAACCATATTAGGATAAGTCATCAACAACAAAAAGTAGCACAACCACTTACAGTTGAAGTGGTTAGTGCACCTCTCACCCACCTCAATGGTGAGGGTTCAAGTCTCATCATGTACATTTACCAGTATATGTGAGTAGTTTTCTTTCCTTATTATTGTAGTGGTAAAAAATGTTGGCTATTTGTGATGGAACTCACTCAACATACACTTATTGGAAATATGAAACACAAGAGGAGATTTTGTAATGTTCTATTCAACTCAACTCCTTGCATTACAAAGCATATGGCCACATATATATATATACTACTCTAGACACCCTTTCCCAATGGTCATGACTCTTCACTTGTACGATAAACTCACACATGTACAATGAATTCATCTATCACGTACATGAATTCCCAAAATCATTGAACCCACATATTCATGCATATCTAAAGACATTGAACTAGAACATACATGAACTCTATAAACTAAAGACATTGTACCAATTGAATTGAGTTTAATATTCAACATCCCCTCTTAAACTCAATTCTTTAAGAAGTCCTCATGCCAAGCATCATCTTCAATCTCACGAACATATCATGCTTCAACGGTTTTGTAAAAACATCCGCAAGTTGATCATATGACCGACAAAAAATTAACTCCACATTTTCTTGATTCACTTGATCTCGAATGAAATGATAATGAGTATCGATATGCTTACTTCTTTCATGGAAGACTGGATTCTTTGCCAATGCAATTGCAGACTTATTATCCACATAAATTTTCACAGGATTATCTTGTGAAAATCCCAAAAACTTCAACAAGTTCCTCAACCATATAGCATGACAAACTGTCGAATTTGCCGCTATAAGTTCCGCTTCACAAGTTGATAAAGCAACTATCGGTTGCTTCTTAGAACTCCATGTAAAAGCTGAATTTCCCATTAGAAAAACAAACCCAGTTGTACTCTTTCTTTCGTCCAAGTCTCGACCCTAATCACTATCCGTATAACCAACAAGATCAAATTCATTAGTTGAAGTATAAAACAAACCATCATCAATGGTACCTTTGATGTAACGGAGGATCCGTTTTACCGCTTTAAGATGAGATTCATTAGGTGCCTCCATGTACCTACTAATCAAACCAACACCATAAAGAATATCAGGCCTTGTACATGTAAGGTACCGAAGACTGCCAACAAGACTTTTGAAATACGTTGGATCAACGTCACCACCATTCACACTCTTCTTTAATTCCAAGCCACTCTCCATGGGAGTGTTCACCTCATTGCAAGATTCCATGTGAAATTTCTTAAGAACTTCCATTGCATAGCCACTTTGTGAAATAAAAATTTCATCCTCCTTTTGCACAACTTCAATACCCAAGAAATGAGACATTAGACCAATATCTGTCATTTCAAATTCTCTAATCATACTTCTCTTGAACTCTTCAAACATGGAAGAATTGTTGCCCGTAAATATCAAATCATCAACATATATACTCACAAATAGCACGCCTTTAGTCTCATCCTTCTTCATGTATAATGCATGCTCATAAGGACATTTTTCTAAGCCATTTTGAAGAAAGTACCTATCGATTCTTGTATTCCAAGCACGTGGTGCTTGCTTTAAGCCATAAAGAGATTTTTTCAATCTATACGCCCTGTCTTCATGTCCATTCTTCACATATCCCATTGGTTGTTCTACGTACACCTCTTTTTGAAGAAATCCATTTAAAAATGCAGATTTGACATCAAGTTGATAAATCTTCCATTTTTGTTGAGCGGCCAAAGCAATCATCAATTTGATCGTCTCTAAACAAACTACTGGGGCAAAAACGTCTCCATAATCAATTCCAGCTCTTTGTTTGTAGCCTTTGACAACTAACCTTGCTTTGTATCTTTGCACTTCTCCCTTTGCATTCTTCTTTGTTTTGTACACCCACTTCACGCCAATTGCTTCATGGCCCTCCGGTAAAGTGGTGAGAGTCCAAGTGTCATTCTTCTCAATTGCCTTGATTTCTTCATTCATCGCCGTCTTCCACTTATCTTCTTGAATAGCTTCTGTAAAATCAACAGGATCACTATCCACAAATAAACAAAATAAATTTGGGTTAGTGAATTCAATTTCTGTTGCATCATAAATTTCTTGCAAGCTTCTTTTTCCTTTGGGCCCTTGACTTGCACTAGACTTCAAGGATGAAGATGAGGATGGAGTATTTTGTCCATTGGATGGAGGAGACCAACGTGGAGGGGTTTGTGGCTCCCTAGCAATTTTCCTTTCTTCAATCATCTCTTCTTCTTCAAGAATAAAATCCGTCTCTTTGTTGTTAGCTTCTTTCTTCC